>CANIUD010000054.1:0-544220 GCA_947470075.1 Closterium sp. Yama58-4 | reverse complement strand
GGGAAGCAGGGAGGGAGGGAAGCAGGGGGAGGGAAGCAGGGAGGGAGGGAAGCAGGGAGGGAGGGAAGCAGGGAGGGAGGGAAGCAGGGAGGGAGGGAAGCAGGGAGGGAGGGAAGCAGGGAGGGAGGGAAGCAGGGAGGGAGGGAAGCAGGGAGGGAGGGAAGCAGGGAGGGAGGGAAGCAGAGAGGGAGGGAAGCAGGGAGGGAGGGAAGCAGGGAGGGAGGGAAGCAGGGAGGGAGGGAAGCAGGGAGGGAGGGAAGCAGGGAGGGAGGGAAGCAGGGAGGGAGGGAAGCAGGGAGGGAGGGAAGCAGGGAGGGAGGGAAGCAGGGAGGGAGGGAAGCAGGGAGGGAGGGAAGCAGGGAGGGAGGGAAGCAGGGAGGGAGGGAAGCAGAGAGGGAGGGAAGCAGGGAGGGAGGGAAGCAGGGAGGGAGGGAAGCAGGGAGGGAGGGAGGAAGCAGAGAGGGAGGGAAGCAGGGAGGGAGGGAAGCAGGGAGGGAGGGAAGCAGGGAGGGAGGGAAGCAGGGAGGGAGGGAAGCAGGGAGGGAGGGAAGCAGGGAGGGAGGGAAGCAGGGAGGGAGGGAAGCAGAGAGGGAGGGAAGCAGGGAGGGAGGGAAGCAGGGAGGGAGGGAAGCAGGGAGGGAGGGAAGCAGAGAGGGAGGGAAGCAGGGAGGGAGGGAAGCAGGGAGGGAGGGAAGCAGGGAGGGAGGGAAGCAGGGAGGGAGGGAAGCAGGGAGGGAGGGAAGCAGGGAGGGAGGGAAGCAGAGAGGGAGGGAAGCAGGGAGGGAGGGAAGCAGGGAGGGAGGGAAGCAGGGAGGGAGGGAAGCAGGGAGGGAGGGAAGCAGGGAGGGAGGGAAGCAGGGAGGGAGGGAAGCAGGGAGGGAGGGAAGCAGGGAGGGAGGGAAGCAGGGAGGGAGGGAAGCAGGGAGGGAGGGACGTTTCGTCTACCACAACGCCCTCCACTCAAGGATCCGTGTCTCACCACCCACGTACCATCTCCCCCTCCAGCGTTACATCTCTCACCACCCGCGTTTCATGTCTCACCATCGCCTGGAATCTGAGTTTCATCCATGCCAAAGTCCCGACAGCGATGCTGCACCAACATGTCTGCAGTGCAGCACAGCCCACGCGGGGAAAGGGGGGGAGGGGAGTGCCGCACAGCACAGCACACTGTGTATGCTGTGCTGCTATTCCTGCTCATGCTGTGTATGCTGTGCTGCTATTCCTGCTCATGCTGTGTATGCTGTGCTGCTATTCCTGCTCATGCTGTGTATGCTGTGCTGCTATTCCTGCTCATGCTGTGTATGCTGTGCTGCTATTCCTGCTCATGCTGTGTATGCTGTGCTGCTATTCCTGCTCATGCTGTGTATGCTGTGCTGCTATTCCTGCTCATGCTGTGTATGCTGTGCTGCTATTCCTGCTCATGCTGTGTATGCTGTGCTGCTATTCCTGCTCATGCTGTGTATGCTGTGCTGCTATTCCTGCTCATGCTGTGTATGCTGTGCTGCTATTCCTGCTCATGCTGTGTATGCTGTGCTGCTATTCCTGCTCATGCTGTGTATGCTGTGCTGCTATTCCTGCTCATGCTGTGTATGCTGTGCTGCTATTCCTGCTCATGCTGTGTATGCTGTGCCGCTATTCCTGCTCATGCTGTGTATGCTGTGCCGCTATTCCTGCTCATGCTGTGTATGCTGTGCTGCTATTCCTGCTCATGCTGTGTATGCTGTGCTGCTATTCCTGCGAATGCTGTGTATGCTGTGCTGCTATTCCTGCTCATGCTGTGTATGCTGTGCTGCTATTCCTGCTCATGCTGTGTATGCTGTGCTGCTATTCCTGCTCATGCTGTGTATGCTGTGCTGCTATTCCTGCTCATGCTGTGTATGCTGTGCTGCTATTCCTGCTCATGCTGTGTATGCTGTGCTGCTATTCCTGCTCATGCTGTGTATGCTGTGCTGCTATTCCTGCTCATGCTGTGTATGCTGTGCTGCTATTCCTGCTCATGCTGTGTATGCTGTGCTGCTATTCCTGCTCATGCTGTGTATGCTGTGCTGCTATTCCTGCTCATGCTGTGTATGCTGTGCTGCTATTCCTGCTCATGCTGTGTATGCTGTGCTGCTATTCCTGCTCATGCTGTGTATGCTGTGCTGCTATTCCTGCTCATGCTGTGTATGCTGTGCCGCTATTCCTGCTCATGCTGTGTATGCTGTGCCGCTATTCCTGCTCATGCTGTGTATGCTGTGCCGCTATTCCTGCTCATGCTGTGTATGCTGTGCCGCTATTCCTGCTCATGCTGTGTATGCTGTGCTGCTATTCCTGCTCATGCTGTGTATGCTGTGCTGCTATTCCTGCTCATGCTGTGTATGCTGTGCTGCTATTCCTGCTCATGCTGTGTATGCTGTGCTGCTATTCCTGCTCATGCTGTGTATGCTGTGCTGCTATTCCTGCTCATGCTGTGTATGCTGTGCTGCTATTCCTGCTCATGCTGTGTATGCTGTGCTGCTATTCCTGCTCATGCTGTGTATGCTGTGCTGCTATTCCTGCTCATGCTGTGTATGCTGTGCTGCTATTCCTGCTCATGCTGTGTATGCTGTGCTGCTATTCCTGCTCATGCTGTGTATGCTGTGCTGCTATTCCTGCTCATGCTGTGTATGCTGTGCTGCTATTCCTGCTCATGCTGTGTATGCTGTGCTGCTATTCCTGCTCATGCTGTGTATGCTGTGCTGCTATTCCTGCTCATGCTGTGTATGCTGTGCCGCTATTCCTGCTCATGCTGTGTATGCTGTGCTGCTATTCCTGCTCATGCTGTGTATGCTGTGCTGCTATTCCTGCTCATGCTGTGTATGCTGTGCTGCTATTCCTGCTCATGCTGTGTATGCTGTGCTGCTATTCCTGCTCATGCTGTGTATGCTGTGCTGCTATTCCTGCTCATGCTGTGTATGCTGTGCTGCTATTCCTGCTCATGCTGTGTATGCTGTGCTGCTATTCCTGCTCATGCTGTGTATGCTGTGCTGCTATTCCTGCTCATGCTGTGTATGCTGTGCTGCTATTCCTGCTCATGCTGTGTATGCTGTGCTGCTATTCCTGCTCATGCTGTGTATGCTGTGCTGCTATTCCTGCTCATGCTGTGTATGCTGTGCTGCTATTCCTGCTCATGCTGTGTATGCTGTGCTGCTATTCCTGCTCATGCTGTGTATGCTGTGCTGCTATTCCTGCTCATGCTGTGTATGCTGTGCTGCTATTCCTGCTCATGCTGTGTATGCTGTGCTGCTATTCCTGCTCATGCTGTGTATGCTGTGCTGCTATTCCTGCTCATGCTGTGTATGCTGTGCTGCTATTCCTGCTCATGCTGTGTATGCTGTGCCGCTATTCCTGCTCATGCTGTGTATGCTGTGCTGCTATTCCTGCTCATGCTGTGTATGCTGTGCTGCTATTCCTGCTCATGCTGTGTATGCTGTGCTGCTATTCCTGCTCATGCTGTGTATGCTGTGCTGCTATTCCTGCTCATGCTGTGTATGCTGTGCTGCTATTCCTGCTCATGCTGTGTATGCTGTGCTGCTATTCCTGCTCATGCTGTGTATGCTGTGCTGCTATTCCTGCTCATGCTGTGTATGCTGTGCTGCTATTCCTGCTCATGCTGTGTATGCTGTGCTGCTATTCCTGCTCATGCTGTGTATGCTGTGCTGCTATTCCTGCTCATGCTGTGTATGCTGTGCCGCTATTCCTGCTCATGCTGTGTATGCTGTGCCGCTATTCCTGCTCATGCTGTGTATGCTGTGCCGCTATTCCTGCTCATGCTGTGTATGCTGTGCTGCTATTCCTGCTCATGCTGTGTATGCTGTGCTGCTATTCCTGCTCATGCTGTGTATGCTGTGCTGCTATTCCTGCTCATGCTGTGTATGCTGTGCTGCTATTCCTGCTCATGCTGTGTATGCTGTGCTGCTATTCCTGCTCATGCTGTGTATGCTGTGCTGCTATTCCTGCTCATGCTGTGTATGCTGTGCTGCTATTCCTGCTCATGCTGTGTATGCTGTGCCGCTATTCCTGCTCATGCTGTGTATGCTGTGCTGCTATTCCTGCTCATGCTGTGTATGCTGTGCCGCTATTCCTGCTCATGCTGTGTATGCTGTGCCGCTATTCCTGCTCATGCTGTGTATGCTGTGCTGCTATTCCTGCTCATGCTGTGTATGCTGTGCTGCTATTCCTGCTCATGCTGTGTATGCTGTGCCGCTATTCCTGCTCATGCTGTGTATGCTGTGCTGCTATTCCTGCTCATGCTGTGTATGCTGTGCCGCTATTCCTGCTCATGCTGTGTATGCTGTGCTGCTATTCCTGCTCATGCTGTGTATGCTGTGCCGCTATTCCTGCTCATGCTGTGTATGCTGTGCCGCTATTCCTGCTCATGCTGTGTATGCTGTGCCGCTATTCCTGCTCATGCTGTGTATGCTGTGCTGCTATTCCTGCTCATGCTGTGTATGCTGTGCTGCTATTCCTGCTCATGCTGTGTATGCTGTGCTGCTATTCCTGCTCATGCTGTGTATGCTGTGCTGCTATTCCTGCTCATGCTGTGTATGCTGTGCCGCTATTCCTGCTCATGCTGTGTATGCTGTGCCGCTATTCCTGCTCATGCTGTGTATGCTGTGCCGCTATTCCTGCTCATGCTGTGTATGCTGTGCTGCTATTCCTGCTCATGCTGTGTATGCTGTGCTGCTATTCCTGCTCATGCTGTGTATGCTGTGCTGCTATTCCTGCTCATGCTGTGTATGCTGTGCCGCTATTCCTGCTCATGCTGTGTATGCTGTGCCGCTATTCCTGCTCATGCTGTGTATGCTGTGCTGCTATTCCTGCTCATGCTGTGTATGCTGTGCTGCTATTCCTGCTCATGCTGTGTATGCTGTGCTGCTATTCCTGCTCATGCTGTGTATGCTGTGCTGCTATTCCTGCTCATGCTGTGTATGCTGTGCTGCTATTCCTGCTCATGCTGTGTATGCTGTGCCGCTATTCCTGCTCATGCTGTGTATGCTGTGCTGCTATTCCTGCTCATGCTGTGTATGCTGTGCTGCTATTCCTGCTCATGCTGTGTATGCTGTGCTGCTATTCCTGCTCATGCTGTGTATGCTGTGCTGCTATTCCTGCTCATGCTGTGTATGCTGTGCTGCTATTCCTGCTCATGCTGTGTATGCTGTGCTGCTATTCCTGCTCATGCTGTGTATGCTGTGCTGCTATTCCTGCTCATGCTGTGTATGCTGTGCCGCTATTCCTGCTCATGCTGTGTATGCTGTGCTGCTATTCCTGCTCATGCTGTGTATGCTGTGCTGCTATTCCTGCTCATGCTGTGTATGCTGTGCTGCTATTCCTGCTCATGCTGTGTATGCTGTGCTGCTATTCCTGCTCATGCTGTGTATGCTGTGCTGCTATTCCTGCTCATGCTGTGTATGCTGTGCCGCTATTCCTGCTCATGCTGTGTATGCTGTGCCGCTATTCCTGCTCATGCTGTGTATGCTGTGCTGCTATTCCTGCTCATGCTGTGTATGCTGTGCTGCTATTCCTGCTCATGCTGTGTATGCTGTGCTGCTATTCCTGCTCATGCTGTGTATGCTGTGCTGCTATTCCTGCTCATGCTGTGTATGCTGTGCTGCTATTCCTGCTCATGCTGTGTATGCTGTGCCGCTATTCCTGCTCATGCTGTGTATGCTGTGCCGCTATTCCTGCTCATGCTGTGTATGCTGTGCTGCTATTCCTGCTCATGCTGTGTATGCTGTGCTGCTATTCCTGCTCATGCTGTGTATGCTGTGCCGCTATTCCTGCTCATGCTGTGTATGCTGTGCCGCTATTCCTGCTCATGCTGTGTATGCTGTGCCGCTATTCCTGCTCATGCTGTGTATGCTGTGCTGCTATTCCTGCTCATGCTGTGTATGCTGTGCTGCTATTCCTGCTCATGCTGTGTATGCTGTGCTGCTATTCCTGCTCATGCTGTGTATGCTGTGCTGCTATTCCTGCTCATGCTGTGTATGCTGTGCTGCTATTCCTGCTCATGCTGTGTATGCTGTGCTGCTATTCCTGCTCATGCTGTGTATGCTGTGCTGCTATTCCTGCTCATGCTGTGTATGCTGTGCTGCTATTCCTGCTCATGCTGTGTATGCTGTGCTGCTATTCCTGCTCATGCTGTGTATGCTGTGCTGCTATTCCTGCTCATGCTGTGTATGCTGTGCTGCTATTCCTGCTCATGCTGTGTATGCTGTGCTGCTATTCCTGCTCATGCTGTGTATGCTGTGCTGCTATTCCTGCTCATGCTGTGTATGCTGTGCTGCTATTCCTGCTCATGCTGTGTATGCTGTGCCGCTATTCCTGCTCATGCTGTGTATGCTGTGCCGCTATTCCTGCTCATGCTGTGTATGCTGTGCTGCTATTCCTGCTCATGCTGTGTATGCTGTGCTGCTATTCCTGCTCATGCTGTGTATGCTGTGCCGCTATTCCTGCTCATGCTGTGTATGCTGTGCCGCTATTCCTGCTCATGCTGTGTATGCTGTGCCGCTATTCCTGCTCATGCTGTGTATGCTGTGCCGCTATTCCTGCTCATGCTGTGTATGCTGTGCCGCTATTCCTGCTCATGCTGTGTATGCTGTGCTGCTATTCCTGCTCATGCTGTGTATGCTGTGCTGCTATTCCTGCTCATGCTGTGTATGCTGTGCTGCTATTCCTGCTCATGCTGTGTATGCTGTGCTGCTATTCCTGCTCATGCTGTGTATGCTGTGCTGCTATTCCTGCTCATGCTGTGTATGCTGTGCTGCTATTCCTGCTCATGCTGTGTATGCTGTGCTGCTATTCCTGCTCATGCTGTGTATGCTGTGCTGCTATTCCTGCTCATGCTGTGTATGCTGTGCTGCTATTCCTGCTCATGCTGTGTATGCTGTGCTGCTATTCCTGCTCATGCTGTGTATGCTGTGCTGCTATTCCTGCTCATGCTGTGTATGCTGTGCTGCTATTCCTGCTCATGCTGTGTATGCTGTGCCGCTATTCCTGCTCATGCTGTGTATGCTGTGCCGCTATTCCTGCTCATGCTGTGTATGCTGTGCCGCTATTCCTGCTCATGCTGTGTATGCTGTGCTGCTATTCCTGCTCATGCTGTGTATGCTGTGCTGCTATTCCTGCTCATGCTGTGTATGCTGTGCTGCTATTCCTGCTCATGCTGTGTATGCTGTGCTGCTATTCCTGCTCATGCTGTGTATGCTGTGCCGCTATTCCTGCTCATGCTGTGTATGCTGTGCCGCTATTCCTGCTCATGCTGTGTATGCTGTGCCGCTATTCCTGCTCATGCTGTGTATGCTGTGCCGCTATTCCTGCTCATGCTGTGTATGCTGTGCTGCTATTCCTGCTCATGCTGTGTATGCTGTGCTGCTATTCCTGCTCATGCTGTGTATGCTGTGCTGCTATTCCTGCTCATGCTGTGTATGCTGTGCTGCTATTCCTGCTCATGCTGTGTATGCTGTGCTGCTATTCCTGCTCATGCTGTGTATGCTGTGCTGCTATTCCTGCTCATGCTGTGTATGCTGTGCTGCTATTCCTGCTCATGCTGTGTATGCTGTGCTGCTATTCCTGCTCATGCTGTGTATGCTGTGCCGCTATTCCTGCTCATGCTGTGTATGCTGTGCCGCTATTCCTGCTCATGCTGTGTATGCTGTGCTGCTATTCCTGCTCATGCTGTGTATGCTGTGCTGCTATTCCTGCTCATGCTGTGTATGCTGTGCCGCTATTCCTGCTCATGCTGTGTATGCTGTGCCGCTATTCCTGCTCATGCTGTGTATGCTGTGCCGCTATTCCTGCTCATGCTGTGTATGCTGTGCTGCTATTCCTGCTCATGCTGTGTATGCTGTGCTGCTATTCCTGCTCATGCTGTGTATGCTGTGCCGCTATTCCTGCTCATGCTGTGTATGCTGTGCCGCTATTCCTGCTCATGCTGTGTATGCTGTGCTGCTATTCCTGCTCATGCTGTGTATGCTGTGCCGCTATTCCTGCTCATGCTGTGTATGCTGTGCCGCTATTCCTGCTCATGCTGTGTATGCTGTGCCGCTATTCCTGCTCATGCTGTGTATGCTGTGCCGCTATTCCTGCTCATGCTGTGTATGCTGTGCCGCTATTCCTGCTCATGCTGTGTATGCTGTGCCGCTATTCCTGCTCATGCTGTGTATGCTGTGCTGCTATTCCTGCTCATGCTGTGTATGCTGTGCTGCTATTCCTGCTCATGCTGTGTATGCTGTGCCGCTATTCCTGCTCATGCTGTGTATGCTGTGCCGCTATTCCTGCTCATGCTGTGTATGCTGTGCCGCTATTCCTGCTCATGCTGTGTATGCTGTGCCGCTATTCCTGCTCATGCTGTGTATGCTGTGCTGCTATTCCTGCTCATGCTGTGTATGCTGTGCTGCTATTCCTGCTCATGCTGTGTATGCTGTGCCGCTATTCCTGCTCATGCTGTGTATGCTGTGCCGCTATTCCTGCTCATGCTGTGTATGCTGTGCCGCTATTCCTGCTCATGCTGTGTATGCTGTGCCGCTATTCCTGCTCATGCTGTGTATGCTGTGCCGCTATTCCTGCTCATGCTGTGTATGCTGTGCCGCTATTCCTGCTCATGCTGTGTATGCTGTGCCGCTATTCCTGCTCATGCTGTGTATGCTGTGCCGCTATTCCTGCTCATGCTGTGTATGCTGTGCCGCTATTCCTGCTCATGCTGTGTATGCTGTGCTGCTATTCCTGCTCATGCTGTGTATGCTGTGCTGCTATTCCTGCTCATGCTGTGTATGCTGTGCTGCTATTCCTGCTCATGCTGTGTATGCTGTGCTGCTATTCCTGCTCATGCTGTGTATGCTGTGCTGCTATTCCTGCTCATGCTGTGTATGCTGTGCTGCTATTCCTGCTCATGCTGTGTATGCTGTGCTGCTATTCCTGCTCATGCTGTGTATGCTGTGCCGCTATTCCTGCTCATGCTGTGTATGCTGTGCTGCTATTCCTGCTCATGCTGTGTATGCTGTGCTGCTATTCCTGCTCATGCTGTGTATGCTGTGCTGCTATTCCTGCTCATGCTGTGTATGCTGTGCTGCTATTCCTGCTCATGCTGTGTATGCTGTGCTGCTATTCCTGCTCATGCTGTGTATGCTGTGCCGCTATTCCTGCTCATGCTGTGTATGCTGTGCTGCTATTCCTGCTCATGCTGTGTATGCTGTGCTGCTATTCCTGCTCATGCTGTGTATGCTGTGCCGCTATTCCTGCTCATGCTGTGTATGCTGTGCCGCTATTCCTGCTCATGCTGTGTATGCTGTGCTGCTATTCCTGCTCATGCTGTGTATGCTGTGCTGCTATTCCTGCTCATGCTGTGTATGCTGTGCTGCTATTCCTGCTCATGCTGTGTATGCTGTGCTGCTATTCCTGCTCATGCTGTGTATGCTGTGCTGCTATTCCTGCTCATGCTGTGTATGCTGTGCTGCTATTCCTGCTCATGCTGTGTATGCTGTGCTGCTATTCCTGCTCATGCTGTGTATGCTGTGCTGCTATTCCTGCTCATGCTGTGTATGCTGTGCCGCTATTCCTGCTCATGCTGTGTATGCTGTGCCGCTATTCCTGCTCATGCTGTGTATGCTGTGCTGCTATTCCTGCTCATGCTGTGTATGCTGTGCCGCTATTCCTGCTCATGCTGTGTATGCTGTGCCGCTATTCCTGCTCATGCTGTGTATGCTGTGCTGCTATTCCTGCTCATGCTGTGTATGCTGTGCTGCTATTCCTGCTCATGCTGTGTATGCTGTGCTGCTATTCCTGCTCATGCTGTGTATGCTGTGCTGCTATTCCTGCTCATGCTGTGTATGCTGTGCTGCTATTCCTGCTCATGCTGTGTATGCTGTGCTGCTATTCCTGCTCATGCTGTGTATGCTGTGCTGCTATTCCTGCTCATGCTGTGTATGCTGTGCTGCTATTCCTGCTCATGCTGTGTATGCTGTGCTGCTATTCCTGCTCATGCTGTGTATGCTGTGCTGCTATTCCTGCTCATGCTGTGTATGCTGTGCTGCTATTCCTGCTCATGCTGTGTATGCTGTGCTGCTATTCCTGCTCATGCTGTGTATGCTGTGCTGCTATTCCTGCTCATGCTGTGTATGCTGTGCTGCTATTCCTGCTCATGCTGTGTATGCTGTGCTGCTATTCCTGCTCATGCTGTGTATGCTGTGCTGCTATTCCTGCTCATGCTGTGTATGCTGTGCTGCTATTCCTGCTCATGCTGTGTATGCTGTGCTGCTATTCCTGCTCATGCTGTGTATGCTGTGCCGCTATTCCTGCTCATGCTGTGTATGCTGTGCCGCTATTCCTGCTCATGCTGTGTATGCTGTGCTGCTATTCCTGCTCATGCTGTGTATGCTGTGCTGCTATTCCTGCTCATGCTGTGTATGCTGTGCCGCTATTCCTGCTCATGCTGTGTATGCTGTGCCGCTATTCCTGCTCATGCTGTGTATGCTGTGCCGCTATTCCTGCTCATGCTGTGTATGCTGTGCCGCTATTCCTGCTCATGCTGTGTATGCTGTGCCGCTATTCCTGCTCATGCTGTGTATGCTGTGCTGCTATTCCTGCTCATGCTGTGTATGCTGTGCTGCTATTCCTGCTCATGCTGTGTATGCTGTGCTGCTATTCCTGCTCATGCTGTGTATGCTGTGCTGCTATTCCTGCTCATGCTGTGTATGCTGTGCTGCTATTCCTGCTCATGCTGTGTATGCTGTGCTGCTATTCCTGCTCATGCTGTGTATGCTGTGCTGCTATTCCTGCTCATGCTGTGTATGCTGTGCTGCTATTCCTGCTCATGCTGTGTATGCTGTGCTGCTATTCCTGCTCATGCTGTGTATGCTGTGCTGCTATTCCTGCTCATGCTGTGTATGCTGTGCTGCTATTCCTGCTCATGCTGTGTATGCTGTGCTGCTATTCCTGCTCATGCTGTGTATGCTGTGCCGCTATTCCTGCTCATGCTGTGTATGCTGTGCTGCTATTCCTGCTCATGCTGTGTATGCTGTGCCGCTATTCCTGCTCATGCTGTGTATGCTGTGCTGCTATTCCTGCTCATGCTGTGTATGCTGTGCTGCTATTCCTGCTCATGCTGTGTATGCTGTGCTGCTATTCCTGCTCATGCTGTGTATGCTGTGCCGCTATTCCTGCTCATGCTGTGTATGCTGTGCCGCTATTCCTGCTCATGCTGTGTATGCTGTGCTGCTATTCCTGCTCATGCTGTGTATGCTGTGCCGCTATTCCTGCTCATGCTGTGTATGCTGTGCTGCTATTCCTGCTCATGCTGTGTATGCTGTGCTGCTATTCCTGCTCATGCTGTGTATGCTGTGCTGCTATTCCTGCTCATGCTGTGTATGCTGTGCTGCTATTCCTGCTCATGCTGTGTATGCTGTGCTGCTATTCCTGCTCATGCTGTGTATGCTGTGCTGCTATTCCTGCTCATGCTGTGTATGCTGTGCTGCTATTCCTGCTCATGCTGTGTATGCTGTGCTGCTATTCCTGCTCATGCTGTGTATGCTGTGCTGCTATTCCTGCTCATGCTGTGTATGCTGTGCTGCTATTCCTGCTCATGCTGTGTATGCTGTGCCGCTATTCCTGCTCATGCTGTGTATGCTGTGCCGCTATTCCTGCTCATGCTGTGTATGCTGTGCTGCTATTCCTGCTCATGCTGTGTATGCTGTGCTGCTATTCCTGCGAATGCTGTGTATGCTGTGCTGCTATTCCTGCTCATGCTGTGTATGCTGTGCTGCTATTCCTGCTCATGCTGTGTATGCTGTGCTGCTATTCCTGCTCATGCTGTGTATGCTGTGCTGCTATTCCTGCTCATGCTGTGTATGCTGTGCTGCTATTCCTGCTCATGCTGTGTATGCTGTGCTGCTATTCCTGCTCATGCTGTGTATGCTGTGCTGCTATTCCTGCTCATGCTGTGTATGCTGTGCTGCTATTCCTGCTCATGCTGTGTATGCTGTGCTGCTATTCCTGCTCATGCTGTGTATGCTGTGCTGCTATTCCTGCTCATGCTGTGTATGCTGTGCTGCTATTCCTGCTCATGCTGTGTATGCTGTGCTGCTATTCCTGCTCATGCTGTGTATGCTGTGCTGCTATTCCTGCTCATGCTGTGTATGCTGTGCTGCTATTCCTGCTCATGCTGTGTATGCTGTGCTGCTATTCCTGCTCATGCTGTGTATGCTGTGCTGCTATTCCTGCTCATGCTGTGTATGCTGTGCTGCTATTCCTGCTCATGCTGTGTATGCTGTGCCGCTATTCCTGCTCATGCTGTGTATGCTGTGCCGCTATTCCTGCTCATGCTGTGTATGCTGTGCCGCTATTCCTGCTCATGCTGTGTATGCTGTGCCGCTATTCCTGCTCATGCTGTGTATGCTGTGCTGCTATTCCTGCTCATGCTGTGTATGCTGTGCTGCTATTCCTGCTCATGCTGTGTATGCTGTGCCGCTATTCCTGCTCATGCTGTGTATGCTGTGCCGCTATTCCTGCTCATGCTGTGTATGCTGTGCTGCTATTCCTGCTCATGCTGTGTATGCTGTGCCGCTATTCCTGCTCATGCTGTGTATGCTGTGCCGCTATTCCTGCTCATGCTGTGTATGCTGTGCCGCTATTCCTGCTCATGCTGTGTATGCTGTGCCGCTATTCCTGCTCATGCTGTGTATGCTGTGCCGCTATTCCTGCTCATGCTGTGTATGCTGTGCTGCTATTCCTGCTCATGCTGTGTATGCTGTGCTGCTATTCCTGCTCATGCTGTGTATGCTGTGCTGCTATTCCTGCTCATGCTGTGTATGCTGTGCTGCTATTCCTGCTCATGCTGTGTATGCTGTGCTGCTATTCCTGCTCATGCTGTGTATGCTGTGCTGCTATTCCTGCTCATGCTGTGTATGCTGTGCTGCTATTCCTGCTCATGCTGTGTATGCTGTGCTGCTATTCCTGCTCATGCTGTGTATGCTGTGCTGCTATTCCTGCTCATGCTGTGTATGCTGTGCTGCTATTCCTGCTCATGCTGTGTATGCTGTGCTGCTATTCCTGCTCATGCTGTGTATGCTGTGCTGCTATTCCTGCTCATGCTGTGTATGCTGTGCTGCTATTCCTGCTCATGCTGTGTATGCTGTGCTGCTATTCCTGCTCATGCTGTGTATGCTGTGCTGCTATTCCTGCTCATGCTGTGTATGCTGTGCTGCTATTCCTGCTCATGCTGTGTATGCTGTGCTGCTATTCCTGCTCATGCTGTGTATGCTGTGCTGCTATTCCTGCTCATGCTGTGTATGCTGTGCTGCTATTCCTGCTCATGCTGTGTATGCTGTGCTGCTATTTCTGCTAATGCTGTGTATGCTGTGCCGCTATTCCTGCTCATGCTGTGTATGCTGTGCCGCTATTCCTGCTCATGCTGTGTATGCTGTGCCGCTATTCCTGCTCATGCTGTGTATGCTGTGCTGCTATTCCTGCTCATGCTGTGTATGCTGTGCTGCTATTCCTGCTCATGCTGTGTATGCTGTGCTGCTATTCCTGCTTATGATGTGTATGCTGTGCTGCTATTCCTGCTCATGCTGTGTATGCTGTGCTGCTATTCCTGCTCATGCTGTGTATGCTGTGCCGCTATTCCTGCTCATGCTGTGTATGCTGTGCCGCAATTCCTGCTCATGCGCTGTATGCTGTGCTGCTATTCCTGCTCATGCTGTGTATGCTGTGCTGCTATTCCTGCTCATGCTGTGTATGCTGTGCTGCTATTCCTGCTCATGCTGTGTATGCTGTGCTGCTATTCCTGCTCATGCTGTGTATGCTGTGCTGCTATTCCTGCTCATGCTGTGTATGCTGTGCTGCTATTCCTGCTCATGCTGTGTATGCTGTGCTGCTATTCCTGCTCATGCTGTGTATGCTGTGCTGCTATTCCTGCTCATGCTGTGTATGCTGTGCTGCTATTCCTGCTCATGCTGTGTATGCTGTGCTGCTATTCCTGCTCATGCTGTGTATGCTGTGCTGCTATTCCTGCTCATGCTGTGTATGCTGTGCTGCTATTCCTGCTCATGCTGTGTATGCTGTGCCGCTATTCCTGCTCATGCTGTGTATGCTGTGCTGCTATTCCTGCTCATGCTGTGTATGCTGTGCTGCTATTCCTGCTCATGCTGTGTATGCTGTGCTGCTATTCCTGCTCATGCTGTGTATGCTGTGCTGCTATTCCTGCTCATGCTGTGTATGCTGTGCTGCTATTCCTGCTCATGCTGTGTATGCTGTGCTGCTATTCCTGCTCATGCTGTGTATGCTGTGCTGCTATTCCTGCTCATGCTGTGTATGCTGTGCTGCTATTCCTGCTCATGCTGTGTATGCTGTGCTGCTATTCCTGCTCATGCTGTGTATGCTGTGCCGCTATTCCTGCTCATGCTGTGTATGCTGTGCCGCTATTCCTGCTCATGCTGTGTATGCTGTGCCGCTATTCCTGCTCATGCTGTGTATGCTGTGCTGCTATTCCTGCTCATGCTGTGTATGCTGTGCCGCTATTCCTGCTCATGCTGTGTATGCTGTGCTGCTATTCCTGCTCATGCTGTGTATGCTGTGCTGCTATTCCTGCTCATGCTGTGTATGCTGTGCTGCTATTCCTGCTCATGCTGTGTATGCTGTGCTGCTATTCCTGCTCATGCTGTGTATGCTGTGCTGCTATTCCTGCTCATGCTGTGTATGCTGTGCTGCTATTCCTGCTCATGCTGTGTATGCTGTGCTGCTATTCCTGCTCATGCTGTGTATGCTGTGCTGCTATTCCTGCTCATGCTGTGTATGCTGTGCCGCTATTCCTGCTCATGCTGTGTATGCTGTGCCGCTATTCCTGCTCATGCTGTGTATGCTGTGCTGCTATTCCTGCTCATGCTGTGTATGCTGTGCTGCTATTCCTGCTCATGCTGTGTATGCTGTGCTGCTATTCCTGCTCATGCTGTGTATGCTGTGCCGCTATTCCTGCTCATGCTGTGTATGCTGTGCCGCAATTCCTGCTCATGCGCTGTATGCTGTGCTGCTATTCCTGCTCATGCTGTGTATGCTGTGCTGCTATTCCTGCTCATGCTGTGTATGCTGTGCTGCTATTCCTGCTCATGCTGTGTATGCTGTGCTGCTATTCCTGCTCATGCTGTGTATGCTGTGCTGCTATTCCTGCTCATGCTGTGTATGCTGTGCTGCTATTCCTGCTCATGCTGTGTATGCTGTGCTGCTATTCCTGCTCATGCTGTGTATGCTGTGCTGCTATTCCTGCTCATGCTGTGTATGCTGTGCTGCTATTCCTGCTCATGCTGTGTATGCTGTGCTGCTATTCCTGCTCATGCTGTGTATGCTGTGCTGCTATTCCTGCTCATGCTGTGTATGCTGTGCTGCTATTCCTGCTCATGCTGTGTATGCTGTGCCGCTATTCCTGCTCATGCTGTGTATGCTGTGCTGCTATTCCTGCTCATGCTGTGTATGCTGTGCTGCTATTCCTGCTCATGCTGTGTATGCTGTGCTGCTATTCCTGCTCATGCTGTGTATGCTGTGCTGCTATTCCTGCTCATGCTGTGTATGCTGTGCTGCTATTCCTGCTCATGCTGTGTATGCTGTGCTGCTATTCCTGCTCATGCTGTGTATGCTGTGCCGCTATTCCTGCTCATGCTGTGTATGCTGTGCTGCTATTCCTGCTCATGCTGTGTATGCTGTGCTGCTATTCCTGCTCATGCTGTGTATGCTGTGCCGCTATTCCTGCTCATGCTGTGTATGCTGTGCCGCTATTCCTGCTCATGCTGTGTATGCTGTGCTGCTATTCCTGCTCATGCTGTGTATGCTGTGCTGCTATTCCTGCTCATGCTGTGTATGCTGTGCTGCTATTCCTGCTCATGCTGTGTATGCTGTGCTGCTATTCCTGCTCATGCTGTGTATGCTGTGCTGCTATTCCTGCTCATGCTGTGTATGCTGTGCTGCTATTCCTGCTCATGCTGTGTATGCTGTGCTGCTATTCCTGCTCATGCTGTGTATGCTGTGCTGCTATTCCTGCTCATGCTGTGTATGCTGTGCTGCTATTCCTGCTCATGCTGTGTATGCTGTGCTGCTATTCCTGCTCATGCTGTGTATGCTGTGCTGCTATTCCTGCTCATGCTGTGTATGCTGTGCCGCTATTCCTGCTCATGCTGTGTATGCTGTGCCGCTATTCCTGCTCATGCTGTGTATGCTGTGCTGCTATTCCTGCTCATGCTGTGTATGCTGTGCTGCTATTCCTGCTCATGCTGTGTATGCTGTGCTGCTATTCCTGCTCATGCTGTGTATGCTGTGCTGCTATTCCTGCTCATGCTGTGTATGCTGTGCTGCTATTCCTGCTCATGCTGTGTATGCTGTGCTGCTATTCCTGCTCATGCTGTGTATGCTGTGCTGCTATTCCTGCTCATGCTGTGTATGCTGTGCTGCTATTCCTGCTCATGCTGTGTATGCTGTGCCGCTATTCCTGCTCATGCTCACTGTGCACGCTCTTCACTCACCCACCTCTTAAAACACACCTGGGTCCAGCACTGCCATCAATCGTTCTCTCCCTGTCACCTTGCCCTGCCTGCCTGCCAGTCATGCTTGCCTTGCGCTATTTCCCCTGCACTGCACTGCACTGCTCGTGCTGCCTCGCCTCGCCACTCACCCAGCTCGTCGAACCACCCTGGGTCGAGCAGAGCCACGACTCGCTCTCTGGCTGTCAGCTTGCTCTGCCACTGATGAACTCTCTACTTCTTATGCACTGCTCGTGCTGCTCGTGCTGCTCGTGCTGTTCGTGCCACTCGTGCGTGCTGCCGCGCCCCTCACTCACCCAGCTCTTTAAACGACCCCGGGTCCACCAAAGTCATGATTCGCTCTCTGCCTGTCAGCTTGCCCTGCCACTGATGCTTGCGCTGCTTTTCCTGCACTGCTCGCGCTGTGCTGTGTGTCTTGCCTCTCCTTGCCGCGCCACTCACCCTGCTCTTCAAACGGCCCCGGGTCCAGCTAAGTCATGATTCGCTCTCTGGCGATCAGCTAGCCCTGCTTGTGCTGCTTGCGCTGCTTCCCCTGCACTGCTCGTGCCTCGCCTCGCCGCGGCACTCACCCAGCTCTTCGAACGACCCCGGGTCCAGCAGAGTCATAATTCGCTCTCTGGCGGTCAGCTTCCCCTGCTTGTGCTGCTTCCGTATCCGTTCAAACCCCCCACCCTTGAGCGCCTCCGCCTGTAGCCGCTCCAGCTCAATCACTGACGGCTGGAGGGGTGAGAGGGGGAAGGTAGGGGAACCGGAAGGGAAGAGGGTACGTAGAGGTAGGTAGGCTCTACTTGCGCTGCTTGTGCTGCGTATGTATGCGCAATACACTTACGGCTGGGAAGGTGGGGGGGAAAGGGGTTGGAGGAAGAGCGGTGGAAGCGGGAGGGGGTGGTGAGGAGCAAAGGTGAGATTCACGGGTCCCTGCACACGCTGCTCGTGCCGCTCGTGCTGCTCGTGCTGCTCGTGCTGCTCGTGCTGCTCGTGCCGCTCGTGCTACTTTTCCTGCTTCCCTATCCGCTAAGCCCCCATCTCAGCACGCCGCTCTATTGCGGTGGGTATTTCCGACTCCCTGACGGACGGGGTGGGGAGGGACGGGAAGGGAAGAAAAGGGAAGGGAAGCGACGGGAAGGGAAAGGACCACATGTATGTTGATATACCTCCTACCTGTTTTAAGACATGTCACCTGTTTAAAGACGTGTGCGGCGGGAGCAGACGACGACGAGTCCAACCCCTCCGTCAGATGCGGCCCGCATGCCACGCTGCTGGGCGACCCTGCCCCGGCGACTCCTGCTAGCGTCGAAGATGACGCAACAGCAGTCGCTGCTGCGAACGGCAGGAGCGGCGGCATCCCCGCTATAGGCCGCAGCGCTGCTGCTGCTCCGCTACAAGCATGGCCCGAAGCGGCGCAGGGAGTGGTGTTTATAACGGAACAAGTGGAATTGGGCGGTGAGAGGCGAGAGAGGAGGGAAACGCCGGGGCGGAATTTAGCTGTTCCGCGACGAGCGGAGCCCGTGAGAACACGCGCGAGGACCATGCCGATTGACTATCGCCTGTAGTGAAGCTGCGGGTGATAATAACTAGAGAGGCTTACAGCAGGAGGAGGTGTTATAAGATTGCGAATTAGGTCGGTGGTCCTTCGAAAACTACGTGCAAATCACTTGCGGGGTCAAACCAATTGCTCTCAACTGTACTCGCGAGCGATTCTGGTCGCTGAGTGGTCATCTAAGGACGCGGCACATGTTTTGTCTTTTCCAGGATCGAGGGGGCTGAAGCCCGGTACACCGATTCTCTCACATCGATCGGCACATCGATGTGCACACACTGCAAATTTGTAGTGTGATAGACACGTTGAGCCATGGGTGCCAGGATCGAAATTGCAAGATCGGGCAGGTAGGTTCTGCAGCGAAATACACCAGTAACTTAGTCGTTAACCATTCAGAGAAAAGCACAGCTTGTCGTCCAATCATTGTTTGCCTGCGACTGTAGGCGACGCCGATCGATCGCGGCTGTCACCTGTGGCGCGATGTGCCCTCCCGCCAACCCAAACGCAAGATCGATGTGTGCACCATGGCACATCGAACGTGCGGGCTGCGGGTGCCACCATTTTGGTGACCAGTTTACTGTACATTCTCGACTTTATGCGAAAAACGGATACCAGTTATTGACGACATCGTCAATACACTGTACAAGCGGCACATCGTACCCTCCCACGATCGATCCTGGCAAAGTCAAAACAGGTGCCGCGTCCTAACCAATCACTGTCGACTTCCCAACTGGGTGTATCACCCGCTGACGCACCAAGCAACTAGGTGACGTTGCTTGGTGGGACCACCTGACTCGGCCAGGTGGCCGAGCTGACGCAACACCAGCTCAGCCTGGTACAGTAACCACTCTGGCAACCGCTCCTGCGTTATCGTTTCGTTTTAAGATTTATTTTAATAGGTGATAGCCCTCCGCATACAGCTCAAGAGAAGAGGAGGTTATATAACCGAAACCTACAAACAAAGAGTTCGTTATGGTCTACTCCTTGTGGCAATATTTTGCGTATTTTAGCCCACTCGTTCGGAGTTGCCAGGCTGATTGTTGTTGAAGTAAGAAGGGAATTGACTTAAGCATTCCCGTAGGTGCAGTTATATCGCACCCGTCACTATCGAAGCAAGTAGCAGTATCGGATCAGCCCGTACAAGGGCAGGAAGGTCAATAGTCGCAAAGGTTAACTGTCGCGACTGTTGATCATCTGGACCGAGTACAAGGTTCCTACTACAAAAACTTCCGCTTTCAAATCTCTCTAAGGCAGACCTATCCTATCCAAGATCCTCACCAGCTCTTACATTATCAATGTAAAAGATCCTGATACCCTGATTTTCAGGGTTTCGGGAGGGGAAGTACCCTGATTTTTCAGGATCTGGTTATTATGTGCCCTGTATAATCAGGATGATGGTTGTATAAGCACCCTGACAACTCAAGATAGTGTTACAATTTTGTCTTGAAGCGTCAGGATCTATGCCGAGGCTTGCCCTGGCGAGTATTTCACCGTAGGCTAAATTTAGGGTGAGAGGGGGTGCGGGGGAGGTGGACGAACATTTTCCCGCCTAGATTTGTCTTTTCTCTCAGGTGAAAATGCCGTCGCTACCGTCGCTACCGAGCCAATCCCGCCTGTCGTTCCATCTACTGCGGGATCTTCGCAAGCGGTTTCCCCGTCGCCTCCGCCCACTTTAGCTCCCAGAGCAGCTCGTGTCACCCCTGGCGCCGTGCGAGTAGGTCCTCGAACAACCAAACTTGTAGCACCACGTTACAGGCAAACGCGCATATCGTTCATTCAGAATGCTTCCTTCGGAGTCCCCACCCCAATCCGACTCGTGCCGTGTGTCTCTGGCCCGTCGCGTGCAATTGCAAGCTCATCATCCGAAGAGCTTGAAGACGAAGCTCAAAACAAGTACCAGTAAGCTCTGTTCAAATATAAACGCGAGTGGCAGCGTGATTTTCCATGGCTTATTCTTCTTCAAACTAGTGTCGGAGTTCCCCTCTGTCAAGCGTTAAATCTGCATCACGCATGTAGGTTCGGGAACGGACTACGACGCACAAGGAGAAGGAGCGGTGGACGTGCAAACGCAGGCATTTCGCACACACCAATTGTCGACAAAGCACAGGCGCGTAGTACACAATGAACTGAAGGCCGCTAAGGGGAAGGTCCGCATTGAAGACTGTCCCAAGGCCACTGACATCCAGCGTGGCTGGGTCATCGCTCTGTGCCCGACACTCCTCTTCATCTCCAAATCCGAGGCACCAATCGGGATGTGGGTTGATCTGGTGAAGCATTTGGCGCAGCGGGGAACTCCCGGATTCCCTGCAAAGGGGTACGGTTCTTACTATACAACGTAAATATATGGGTCATAGGAAATGAGCATTTATGTGTTTCACTCTATTACTGATGCCCTTTTTGCTCTGATGGTGATGCAGGTATGGGGCACATGAACTCATCAGTACCACGGCAACATACCTCCGTCAGCGCGAAGATCATTGGCTCAGGACTAGTCCTTTTATCAGACTCACGTGCGACGAGAGCACGGATCGCGTTCGTGGCAAACATTTGATGGTGTTCGTCACTTTCTTGCATGATTACCATGTTGTGACTGAGCTCCTCGGTTTGCTAATGGTGGATAGATGCGATTCTGCCTCATTGCTTTCAGTGATTCTGAACCACCTCGAGCACTGGGACATTAACCTGAACAAGATCTGTGGCATGAGCACGGATGGAGCGCAAGTGAAGCTCGGAGGGACTAACGGGCTGGTAGCTCATCTTCGGCTGCACATCCCTCATCTGTTCAGCTGTCACTGCATCGCCCACCGGTAAGCCAGTGGATTAAGTCATATTGATGGAGTTCTGCATGACCGCGTTTCTTACAATCCTGTGATCTTGTGTTGTGTTCCTTCAGCGAGGCTTTGGCGGCCAAGGACGGTGCCCTTACGCTGCCAGAGCTTGGCGTCGTGGACTCCATGCTGAGAACACTCGCATAGGATCTAGGGAGGTTTCAACCAACGCACAACACTTTCCAGGAGCTCCAGGAAGAGTTTTGTCGAACCAACCTGGAGATCCAGGAAATACATGCAGTGTGGTGGCTAAGTCGAGGTGACGCCATCGCGCGGCTTGTGCGCGTCTTCCCAGCGGTCATGTGTTCCTGCACGAGTATGTTGAGAAGGTGTACCACATCGTGACATCTCTGAAATTTCATGTCTTCCTCTACTACCTGGCAGACATGCTCGCTCTGCTCAACATTCTCAATCTGGAGTTCCTAAGGCGCGAGGTGAGTCCTTTTGAAGCTGGTTCTAAACCGCGTTTCGTGTGAATCTTTTACTTACCCTGCTTGTTGTTTGTTTACACGTGTTATAACCGTGCCCTGATATCCCCCCAGGTGGACTTGACGTCCGTGCACTCTGTTGTCCGACGAACGATGGTCTTCATCCGAGAGCAGTACATCGAGAGCGGCAGCGGCGACTACGACGGCGACAAGAGTCAACTGCAGCTTCCCGCCTTCCTGTCCATGCACAAATCCGACCGTGGCACAACCGTGAAAGGTGTTGACGGTGAAGGTAGGCCCAAGACCCACAACTTCATGCTGCATGAAGAGGTATTGCCAGACCACAGCAAGTGCGGTGGTGATCTCGATTCCTGCCTCACCGTCTGGCGCGCTCATGCCAAGGCCACGAACGGCTCCTTCCAATTCCGCATGAAGGATCTACAGAACCTCAATGGAGTGAAGCTCTTTATGCCTGATACATACCCCCTCGACAGACAGGGTCGGGACGAGCACTGCCACGACTGCTTCGATATGCTCGTCGACCTCTTCCACGTGACCAAAAGGAGTGAAATCCTTCCAGGTGCGTTGTTTTGCCACAAGTGCTTTTGGCGATGTTCGTGATGCAAAAGTGCTTTTGTGTATTTGTCAATGTATTAAACTAACACATTGCTGGTTCTGTGACATCCATTTGTGACAAGAGTGGAGAAGAGAGCCGCCAAGAAAGAACTGAAGACCCTTGTGCCTATTCTGCAAGGCAGTCCACGTGGCAAACGCGGTTTCAAGGAGCGGCTGGCAGCAATACTGAAGACAGCTGACTGGGAGAGAAGCTACCCCAACTTGGTTCGGCTGTGGGCTGCGGTGGCCGTCCTCCCCTTGAGCACTATGGAATGTGAGCGGGGATTCAGCAGACAAAACCTCATCAAGTCGTGGAAAAGGACGAGCCTCTGCGATGCAAGGCTGGGATACCTTAGGACCCTCAGCTTGCTGGAGTACGACATCGACTGGAACGATGTCGTGGACATGTGGCGCAGCAGCAAGAAGAGGCGGCCCACCAGGAAGGAGCAAGGGAGGGCTGTGAGCGGCAAGAGAATGGAGAAGGTGGTCGAACAGGAGGAGGAGGGGGAGGAGGACGATGATGGTGGGGGGGATAATAGCAGCGGCGGGAGTGGATTTAGCAGTGATGATGAGAAGGAGGCCAATGTTTAGTAGTAGTGGCTACATAGGCTGTAACTGGGACTGGAGTTGTGTGACTGACTGGTTTAAATGATGCGCCAGTGAAGCTTTACAAGGTGTTAAAGCGGTAACACTACAAATACAAACCCTGTCCTTTGTACGAATCAGGAAGGTGACATCAACTTGCCTTGAGATCCCAGGGAGAAAGCCATGCACAGCCCTGAAGAATCAGGGTCTTCTTGAAAGCATGCCCTGAAAAATCAAGGCTGAAAATCAGATTTTTAAGATCTGCCCTGAGGCGTAAGGGTACCCTAAAACGAATCTGAGGGCCTGATCCTCACTCTAACATGGTATGAGAGCTATTTTGGATCATAGGAACTGCTGAGACTATGAACCAAAACAATCTTTATTATAAATTATCCTTACAATCAGGGAAAGCATCATGCCAAGCGCAGACTACGGAGAAACTGGAGAAAATCCTGTTCATCCACCATTCAATGTCACCTCAGGAGTGACATCAGTGGATCCAGCACTCATCGAGCAGCTCATTATCCGCATCAACGCCCTGGAGAGCCATCATCAGCCGATGAGCATCTACGGCTCCAACTACGTCTGCAGACCTCCGACCCACAAGGCCCTCACTCCGAGCGATCGTTCAAGTTCAACAATCGTGGAGCGCAAGGACCTGCACAAGCACAATAACGAGCGCATTACGAAGCAATAACGTCAATACAGAGCAAATTCCTATCGAATTCCAAGCTCAGAACGTCAACGCTCTTTGACGGGAAGGGCTTCTACAGCTGGAGCTTCTAGTTTGAGCTCCTGGCACAAAGCACTCAAATCTGGATGTACTACGACGGATCATTACCTTTTTCGACCAACGGCTCACCTTAGGAGAAGACGCAATACTCCAACGAGTCGCTCCTCGCGTACACGGTCTTGATCTGAAATATGTCTCCTGCGGAGCAGCTGAGCATTCGCTCGTTCAAAAACGAGTGGGCGCCCGCACAACGATCCTGGGAGCACCTGCGCACCTGCGACATTGCAACGCCTGCTAAACCAGCTAAACAATGTAAGGATGCATCCCGGAGAAAAATCCGGACCATACATCAACCGCTGCAGAAATCTGAGAGATCAATTCAAGAAAAGAGGCGGCAACTTCGCTGACGACATGTTCGTCACCATCATCCTCGCTGGGTTGAGTTCGGAATGGCGCCACTGCAAGTCGCTTCTCCGCACCCAAGAAACGCTCAGCAAAACTTCGCTCTGCGCCTTTCTCCTCACCGAGCAAAAGGAGATTGACCTGTACAATGAGAGAGGCAACAAGAAAGAGAAGATTGCATTTTATACGAACACACAAGCACCACCTGACAAGAAACGACTCTTCTGCAAGTACTGCAAGAAGACTGGACATACGATCAAGGAATGCTAGAAACTGAATAGTAACAACAATCACAAACAAAGGCAACAAGGAGGAATGGCTTACCAGCAACCCGCAGGAGCTCCGGTGCGCAACCAAACTGTGTCCCCGCCTGCTGTCGCCAGCACTTCACAGGCCCCGGCACGCATCCCTGCAAACACAAGCAACAAATGGAAGAACAAGGTGTTAACGTGTATGGTGCGACACGGACCACCTCGAATTAATCGCGATTACCGCTTCTTCCGGAGCTGAAAGACATGTTCGCAGACCTGCCTGGAGGAAGACCGGAAGGCTCAGTTGAAGACGAGGAAGAGAACGATTCAACGTACGACGAGTTGACGGTCGATCGCATCCCATACGACTGAGAAGCACCTCCGTGGATCCAAGAGTCACCACCTGCACGCATCACACACGACGACGAAGGTTACAATTATGAGAATGATCACGACATGGATCATCACTTAACTTCGAAGCTCGAAAATCTCGCCAAGGCAAATAAGGACATCAACAAGTGGTACCAAGACAGTTGCTCATGGTGTCATCAAGTAGATATATCCTCAATAGTGAAGACCTCTTCAACGAAGTGGAGATCATTGTTGCCAAAAACTAGACGATCTACGCGAGAAATCGCGGACAGATCCAACTGGAGTCAAATGACACGGGCTACTGCATCCACATCAGCAACGTCCTCGTCATGCCGGAACTCCAGTTCAACCTCCTGTTAGCCGCCCAGCTGATGAAGTGTGATGTTGACCTTAAGTCATCAGAGAACAAATTTCACTTAATGTACGAAGGAAATCTTCTCGGAAAAGCGAAGAACGAGAATGGAGTGTTCGTGCTCGACTTCGACTCACTTGGGACTACTGGCGACAGAGATCGCGTCATCGTTCTTGATCCACGCGGACATCCATCGTCGCCGACTTGGAGTCACCCAGAAGAAACAGATTACCAGCGACCAGGGTTTGACGGAACCTTTCGTGCACTTGCAGTACCCGTTGCCTCAACCACGAACCCTGCAGACATCGGACCACAGGCAGTGGAGGAGGGAGAAGAAATTAGCTCAGAGAGAAACATTGCGGAAGACTCCAGACAAATGACATGGCCTAGAGTTTACAAACTTTTGGCTGGAATACAACCGAAAGTTGGGACGCAGTTGACGTCACATGGATCGCTCACAACACAACACTGGGTGAAGCTATCGAAACTGAAGGAGGATGGGGTAACATCGCCACAGGATATGCAAGAACAGAAGAAGAAGAAGTACCAGAGGTTACTCAGGAGGCATTTGAAGAAGAGGAGGAAGAATCGCTGACAGAATATGGACCTCACCTTATCCCCGTTACAACTGACGGAAGGGACTACCTCGCGTCGAGACACTGACTTTGAGGAAGGAGAAGTTACGCAATTGGAAGATCGGCACCCGAGAATTACGCCGACGCCTCCTGAAAGGCCACTGGAGCTTCCCGTGACGATCGACACCACCACGATTGGCGACATCTGCGAAACATATCATGGAGTGAGACTCGAGACACTCCATGCGGCAGCAGTTTAAATCCTCGTACCAGAAGAACCTGCGAAAGAAGTGGGAAAGGAAACCGCAGAAAAAAATCTTGGCACGTGAGAAGGAGATCTACGCACACACACGAGGATATCGCCCTGATCCCAACATCTGGCACAAACGCCTGGGGCACCCGTCAGTTGAAGTGCTCAACAACTGCATCAACGCAAAGGTGTTTGCGAAAGACGCACTGTTGCTGTTAGATGGAAAAATGCTTGAACTAAGAAAGGACTTACCTAACTGCACCGTCTGCCCGGAAGCCGCGTTACGGCACACCCCGTTCGCCGAAAAGGTACCTGGAGCTAAAAAATACAAACCCCTCGACAAGGTCTACATCGACTTTCTGGTATTCACGGCTAAAGGACCAGGAGGGGAGTAGTACACTCTTACCTTCATCGACGCTGCCATGCGCTTCTAGGTTGTGAACGTCAGCAACGGCTACCTCGCCTACCAGTGCTTCTACATGTGGCTCAATATGGCGGAAACCCAGAGCAAAGGTAAGAAGCTGAAGGCCTTCCAGACTTACAGAGCATTGGAGTATCAATCAGAGGAGTTCAAAACCCTCTGTGTGGAAAGAGGGATCCAAAGGATGATCTCCCTCCCCTACGCTTACGAGCAACAGGGACGGGCGGAGAGAACCAACAGGAGCCTCGCGACAAAGATGCGAGCTCTCATGAAGCAGTCAGCGGTGCCAACCAAGTATTGGCCCATCGCGATGGCGCATGTCGTTCGTCTGCACAACATGCTTTCTTCAAAAGCCCTGCCCAACAACAGCTCACCATTCAAGGAATGGACCGGTAAAAATCCTGCCACTCGCATGCTTCGGGTCTTCGGGTGCATGGTACAGTACCGCCCTCACACTGCCCGAAACGGGAAATTCGAAGACCGTGTCCGCTGGGGCATCCACCTCGGAATTGAATCAGAATTCCATGCTTGGACCATCCTCGACTTCACCACCCACCAAGTCACGCGTTCACGTGACTGCATCTTCTACCAAAGACTGACCCTGCCATTGTACAGACAACATCGCACTGCACAAAACACACTTTCTATGGGGAGCCAACGATCAGGACGAGGTTGACGTGGCTGGAGAGCAACCAGAGGAAACAACTGGGGAGGAGGCACCCTTTGTGCCCGTTACAGAGGAATTCGGCACAGCGACATTCTTCCCAACCGAGATCAACATGAAGCAGTACAAGCGCAACACGAATATGCAAGTGTAGAAATGCCTCACCCATGGAAGAAGACCCCGATCACAACTCCTCTCGCGACACTGTTCGCGACATTCTTGGGGATGACGACGAGGTAGACGAAGTTACGAATGCAGCCAAATCCCACCTCACCGGGCTTCGCATTCTCGGCCTCGCCGTCGCCATCCGGGGTAAGTAGCGACTGGTTGAGCCCACCACCGTTCGCCAAGCTTTGAGCGGACCCGATGCTGAGAAGTGGAGAGCAGCCATGGCCGCAGAAGTCGAAGGACAGCACCTGGAAGCTGGTAACCACGACGACACGCAAAGAGGAAATCCTCAAAGGAAAATGGGTTTTGAGGATCAAAACGCTCGCGGACGGCGCCATTGACAAATACAAAGTACGTTGGGTTGTTCGCGGCTTTGAACAAACTCAGTTCGTTGATTTTGACAAGACCTACACTCCTGTTGGACGCCATATCTGCGTGCGCATTCTCATCTGCATCGCAGGCGTAAAGCAACGCCCTCTTTTCTGGATCGATGTATCCAACGCCTTCCTCTACGCGATCGTCATCGCAATCATTTACGTTGAACAACCGCACGCATTCGAAGAAGACGGGGATGCAGTCTGTCTCCTCCAAAAGTTCCTTACAACATCAAACAGGCACCGCGCCTGTGGCAAGAGTATCTCCACACCGTATTGATCGAGCTCGGCTTCCAGCAACTTCCCCACGATCAGGGGATGTACCGCCCCGAGTCTCGCAACAGCTTCATCCTACTCGTCGCCTACGTGGACGACTTGCTCTACACCGGGAACAACGTGGAGCTGCTCGACCGCTTCGAGAACAACATCAAGCAAAAGCTCGAAGTGATGATGAATCACGACGTCACCTGTTTCCTGGGCCTCAACGTGACGCAATCGGCCGACTTGATTCACCTCTCCGCCATGAAATATGCCGAGACCCTCGCCAAGAGATTCGGCATCACTCCCATCAGCATCACCACTCCTTTCCGCTCTCCTCCACCTGGCTACGAGCCCGACATCACCCCACTATCTCTTGCCAATCATCGCCTCTACCAGCAGCAGCTCGGGTGTCTACTTTTCGCCGCCGTCACATGCCGCTCGAACCTCTCATACATCGCCAGCAAGCTCGCCCAGTACCTGCACCGACCTGAAGGGGAGAACATTGTCAGAATCTAAGGCAAGAAGGAATGAACTAGCAAGCAAGGTGATAAAAATATGGGAAACCCTAGATGGGTTGTACCCCTTATGGGCTACCCCACTACAGCCTACACAATATAAACATTGTTATAGTTTGACACACCCCCATAGGCAAAGTGGGGGAGAACAAGTGGTCACAAGACCAGTCAAAACGAGCAATGCAAGCTTAGGGTGGATCACGAAGTCACCACACATTCCGAGCACAAGCAAAAGGCCACATGGCCAGTTCACATGCATAGTTATATAAGAGAGAGCAAATAGTACAGTGATCACAACCTAGCAAGTGTAAACATGCAGGTATATATATATAGTGATCACAGTACAGGCAAAGTCAAGCAGTGAGTAAGTGAGAGAAAGTGGACACGAGCACTAAAGTAGTGCAGTGATGCTGATGATCACTAGGCGGAAGTGCCTTGGTGAATATATCAGCAGTGTTGGCCCGTGTGTCCACGTACGCAAGGCGAAGCTGGCCACGCTGCTGCAGCTCTCGAGCAAGGAAGTAACGCAGAGCGATGTGCTTCGTTCTGTGCTCCAGTCTGTGCTCCTGACACAAGGCAATAGCGGCCTTGTTGTCGACGTACAGAACTGGAGGAGAACGAGGCCGCTCTCCCAAGTCGGTCAGCAGGTAAGTGAGCCAGCGTAACTCCTGTGCAGCCATGGCTGTGGCGTAGATCTCAGCCTCACAACTGGAGCTGAGAACAGAAGAAGAGCGAGTAGAACGCCAAGAAACAGAGACGGAGCCAAGGCTGAAGGTGTACCCCTGTGACGACCGCTCTGTAGCCACGTCGTCGACCCACCCAAGAGGCGTCTAAGTGTCCAGTGAGGACAACGTCACCCCGTTGTCCAAGCACCAGCCCCATGCCTGATGTACTGCACAAGTAGCGTAACACCCTCTTAGCAGCCTCCCAGTGCTCTCGCCGGTGTCTCCCAGGTGCAACGTAGCGAGCCAGGATGCTAAGAGGGTACGCAAGGTCAGGTCGTGTGCAGGTCATCAGGTACATGAGGCAGCCCACAAGCTCTGGATATGGGCCACTCGGCTCTACGGACTCATCCGAAGGCAGAGCTGAGAGCGAGTGACTCGTAGGCAGAGGAGTGGATTGTGGTGAGGAGAACTGGAAGCCGAAGCGCTGAAGGACCTGCTGCACCATGTGTGACTGAGTCAGGGTGATGGTGTGGCGTGCTCTGTCCCGGGTGATCTGCAAGCCAAGGTAGCTGCGCAGCTCACCCAAGTCAGTGCAGGTGTGTCTCTTCTGCAACTCCGACTTCACAAAGGCAAATGCCTCAGTGTCAGCAGTGGCAAAGACCAGGTCGTCGACGTACACGAGGATGTAGAACAACGGCAGTGAAGTGTCGATGCGCAGAAACAGCGACGGGTCAGCAGTGGACGGAGCAAACCCGAGAGCCGCAAGCGTAGCCCTCAGTGTGTCGTGCCACTCACGAGGCGCCTGGCGGAGACCGTAGACTGGCCGCCGGAGGCTCCACTGGGTACCTGTAGGAAACGACCCAGTGAAGCCAGGGGGGCGGCGCAGCCAGATCTCCTCGTGCAGGCTGCCCTGCAAGAAAGCTGTACTGAAGTCAAGAGAGTGAAGCTCGTAGTCACGCTGAGCGGCAACGTGCAGCAACACCCGAAGAGTGGTCATCTTCGGGGTAGGGGAGAAGGTATGGAAGAAGTCAACTCCCTGTCGCTGACTGAAGCCTCGAGCAACGTAACGAGCCTTGAAGACAGGCGGAGAACCCGGCGGCCACTTCACCCTGAAAATCCACATGCCATCGACTATGTTCGCCCCAGGAGGGGGAACTGCGTCAACGTAGGTGCCTGTGGACGTAGGACAGACAGACTCACACTCAGCGAGAAGACTGGCAGCGTAGTCCTGACAACACGCAGCAGCAAAGTCCACAAGCTCAGCGACTAAGGCATACGCAGGAGCAGACTGAAACGACAGGCCAGTGACGACTGTAGCCAGGAGACGCGTGACAGTAGGGTGAGCAGCACGAACAGCGTTAGACTCAGGGTCCGGAATGTCAGAAAGAGAGGACGCAGGAGGAGACGACAGTGGGATGCACTGGGGAGCAGAGGAGGGACGAAGTGCCATAGTGTGAGTACCTAGCACAGGAGGAGGACGCGGACGCGGGACGCGACGAGTACGGGTAGCAGTGCAAGCAGGGGAGACAGGACGAGACGCAGGCTCACGACGCTCTGTCAGGGACTCTGGCTGCTCTGTGTAAGGAAGGGGGGCAGGCAGCTGTGCGTCTGGAGGAAGGGCAGTGGACGAAGGAAGACTAAGAACCTGACGGAGCACCGACTCGGGCGGAAGCTCAGATAGCTGTGGCGGCGGCAAGAAAAACGGTCGCTGCTGCACAGGGCCTCCACCTCTAGTGCCTCCAGCTCCACCGCCTCCAGCTCCAGCGACACCAGCTCCAGCGCCTCCAGTGCCAGTGCCTCCAGCGCCAGCGCCTCCAGCTCCAGTGTCACCAGTGCTAGTGCCCCCAGCTCCAGCGTCACCAGCTCCAGCGCCTCCAGCTCCAGTGCCTCCAGCGCCAGCGCCTCCAGCTCCAGCGCCTGCGTTACCAGCGTGAGCGCCTCCGGCGCGAGTACCTCCAGCTCCAGCGTCTCCAGCTCCAGTGCCTCCAGCTCCAGCGCCTCCAGCTCCAGCGCCTCCAGTGCAAGTGCCTCCAGCTCCAGTGCCCCCAGCTCCAGTAGCGCTGCGTCGGAGGCGAGTGCGCTGAGCTAGCCACTCGCGCAGCTGCTGTGGTGAGAGGGGCTCCCGCTGGGGAGACCGCTGAAGGGAGGCACCTGGAAGACCACCAGTAGACCCAGCTCCACATGTTCGGCACCCACAGGCGCAGCACCCCCAGGCTCAGCACCCTTAGGCTCAGCACCCCCAAAAGCAGCACCCCCAGAAGCAGCACCCTCAGGCTCAGCACCCCCAGGCTGAGCACACCGAGCAGCACCACCCCCAGCAGCACCTGAGTCACCAGTGACCTTGACAGGCTCGGCGAAGGGAAGTGGGTCTACCTGAGAGACACCTGAAGGAGCAGGACCCTGAGGGGGGAGGGAGTCTACCGGAGGAGGACCTGGAGCGAGGAAGAGCGGCGGGGGGGGGAGAGGGGCAGTGCGGTAGGGGAAGAGTCGGTAAAAGGGAACCGACTCGTCAAACGTGATGTCCTGAGAGGTGAAAACCCGGCGCGAGGTGGGGTGGTAAAACTGCCAGCCAGGCGCGTCAGTGGGAAAGCCAAGGAAGACGCAGGGAATGGCGCGAGAGGAGAGCTTGCCCGCGGTGGAATCGCAGACAAAGGAACAGGAACCCCAGACCTTGAACGCGGACGCATCGCCAACCTTCCCCGTCCAACGCAGTGTGGGCGAGGTCTCCGGCAAGGAGACATGGGGCCAGAGGTTGAGCTGATGCGCCGCGTACCGGACCGCAAACGGCCACAGAAAATGGGGAGCAGCCGCATGGATCATGGAGGTACGAGCGACCTCCATGACTAAGCCAATGCGGCGCTCCGCAACCCCATCTTTCTACGGGGAGGCCGGAAGCGTGAACGACTGGTGAATGCCCTCCTCCTCACAAAAGGACCTCAAGAGGTCGGAGGAGAACTCACCACCCCTGTTCGAGTGCAGACGCAGGACAGGAAGGTCCGCGAGGAACCGCTCGCGCAGCTGGAGACGGACAGCTCGGATCCAAGGGATCAAAACAGCAGGGACCTCACCCTTGCTGCGCAAGGGGAAGACCGTGGTGTAACGCGAGTAGTCGTCGACAACCAGCAGAAAGTATCGCTCGCGGCCCTGTCCACGGACGCGGGCTAGGCCCCACACGTCCATGTGGAGAGTGTGGAGAGGAGCTGTCGTCGGGGGAAACGAGGAGGAGTGAGGAGCGGCGCGCTGCCGCCCCTCGATGCAAGGAATGCAGGGCGGGGCAGGCGAGGGTGGGAGGGAAGGCAGAACCCTGGGAAGACCAGAGACCAGAAGGCGCGAGTGGCAGGGAGGGGTGACCAAGGTGGTGGTGCCAAAGGAGAGTCTGGTGCGACAGGCGGCGACACTCACAGGGGGCTGCTACTGGACATGACGGGGACACCTGAGCAGACGCAGCGACCTGAGGCGGCGCAGTAGTCAGTGTGTACAGACTCGACCCCGGCCGACGAGTGAACGTGGCCAGGTGACGGCCAGTCCGGGAGCACGTACAGATCGCCACACGCTGCCATCCAGGTGTAAAGGTATCAACCCCTGCATCCTGGAGGACTGCGTTGCTCACCAAGTTTGTCGAGAACGAGGGGAGGTGGAGACCAGACAGGGAACCGGACGGAACGGCCGGGCACGGGAGCACAGTAGAGGAGCGTGCAAGAACTGGGCCCCCAGAGGGGTCAGCCAGGGAAACTGCAACAGGCCTGGTGAGTGGTGTGACTATGGTACTGTCGCGAAAGAAGCAGCGAGAAGCACCTGAGTCAAGCGTGAAGGTGTGTGAGGTCTCAGCAGGTGCAGTACCAGAGAGAGCAGACTCACTAGCACCTAGAGCAGCAGCCTCTATACCAGGGTCATACGGCGCACACAAGTAACAGTCACCCTCAACACTAGTAGACAGAGCATACATTCCAGCAATGATAGCATCAAAGTCAAGAGCAAAGATATCAACACCAGACTTAAGCAGCTCTGCCTAGCGGGGCAGCTCAAACTCGTCGCCCATCTCCTGACGCCAAGCGTCGTCTAGGCGGGAGAAACAGCGGTGCTGGGTGTGAAACTTCCCGCACGTCTGACCAGCGCGGGGACCTGTGCGAATAACGTACGAGCAGCGACCACTACCACTACCCCTAGACGCCGCATGCTGAGCAAGCCACTCACGAAGCTGCTGGGGCGAGAGGGTCTCACGCGGACGCTGCTGCTGCTGCCGCTGAACTGCGCCAGAGCGATCACCACAGCCGCCGCTGCCACCACTCCCGCCGCTGCCACTCCCGCCACCACTGCTCCCACTGCCACCACGACCACTGCCACCACCACCTCCGCCGCCGCCGCCACCTCCGCCGCCGACGCCCCCACTCGCTCCACAACTCCCACCGCCACCTCCACCACCTCCACCACCACCCCCCCCGCCGCCACCCCCACCACCCTTGCCTCCCTTGCCCTTGCCGCTGCGGCGCTTCCCACTAGGAGCAGAAGCAGCGCCGACCTCCTCAGCACCAAGGAAGTCGACAGCAGCGGCAGAGGCAACAGAGGGGGCAAGGGGGGAGGGGGAGCACCCCTCAAAGAAGGGCGTGCGAGGGGTGCCACGGGTAGCACCTACAGCGACTGTGTTAGCCTCAGCTGCAAGAAGGTGCTTCCCTAGCAGGTTGATAGTGAGGTCTGTGGGGGGGAGAGCGAGAAGGGTGTCCCGGACTGCACTAAGAGAGTCAGGGAGGCGGGTCACTATAAAGTGGAGAGTGATGTAGATCGGGGGCTCGTTCTTGGGGAGAAACTCGGCAGGGAGGGCAGCACGGTAACGAGTGTCCATAGCGCGAAGGTGGGAGAGGAGGGCGTCTACAGTGGCGGAGGACGACAGGTCGGGGAAAAAGTAGGGAAGGAAGAGGCGACTAAGCGCTGCAATGGCAGGGGAAGAGTAACGTGCAACAACAGCGTTGTAGAGGGCCTTAGCAGTCTTTGCCTGGTCCAAATGCTCGCATTCGGCTACTTGCAGGTGGTTGCGAATGGCTAGGCGAGCAGCAGCATCACGGGTCAGACACTGCGAGCGAGTCGTAGCTTCAGCTGAGGATGGTGGGGCAGAGGAGGTACCCGTCGCTAGGTCATAGAGCGAGACACCGTCCCTAGCGTGGCTAAGCAGGTACAGCTGCAGGTCCTGGAGCCAGGTTTCGAATCTGACTAGGCGGCCGATCAAATGCGAGAATACGTAGAGCGGCCATAGTTCAGTTGATCAGTAGCAGGGCAGGGTAGAGGCAGCGCAAGGGCTGTAGAGGTTGCAAGCAGGCAGCAAGGGCGGCGCGCAAGGCTGCAATGGCGGCGCATGGGGCATAGCAGAGGCAGCGCGAGGGCTGTAGAGGAAGGGCGCAGGTTGCAAGGGCGGCGCGCGGGGTAGGGCAGAGGCAGCGCGCGGGCTGCTGGGGCAGGGCGCGGGCTGCAAGAGGCTGCGCGCGGGGTGGGGCAAAGGCAGCGCGAGGGCTGCTGGGGCAGGGCGCGGGCTACAAGGGGCTGCGCGCGGGGCAGGGCAGAGGCAGCACAAGGGATGCAGGGGCTCGCGCGGGGCTGCAGAGAGCAGCGCGCGGGCGGCAGGGACAGCGCACGGGGCCGCAAACAGCAGCGCGCGGGCTGGGGCTGCGCGCGGGCGGCGAGGGCGGCGCGCAGGCTGCTGGCGCGGTCCGCGGGGCTGCAATGGGCCGCGCGCGGGCGGCGAAGGCGGTGCGCGGGCGGCGAAGGCGGCGCGCGGGCTGCAGTGGCGGCGTGTGGGCTGCGAACAGGGGCGACGCGCGGGTTGCAGGGGCGACGCGCGGGACTGCAGGGGCGGCGCGCGTGGGCGGTACAGGGCAGGGTAGGGCGTGGGGTAGCGCAGTAACCGGTGGGCCCTAAAAAAAAAAACGGTCCTACGGACCTACTGCTCTGATAGCATGTCAGAATCTAAGGCAAGGAGGAATGAACTAGCAAGCAAGGTGATATAAATATGGGAAACCCTAGATGGGTTGTACCCCTTATAGGCTACCCCACTACAGCCTACACAATATAAACATTGTTATAGTTTGACAAACATGGCAGACCTGCGACGTGCCCGCGCCCTACAATATTTCGTCTCTACACCTAACATCGGCCTCACCTACAAAGCGGACTTAACAGCTAATCGACGACTTACCGGCTACGTGGATGCTGACTATGCTGGGGATGTAGAGAACAGGAGATCCCACACAGGCTTTATCTTCAAACTTGAACGTGCGGGAACCATCTCCTACAACTTGCAAAAACAGGAGCTCATCGCCCTTTCGTCAGAAGAAGGCGAATTCATCGCAGCAAGTGCAGCAGACAGCGAAGGACTCTACCTTACGGAGCTCCTATAGGAGATGAAGACGGCGATGAACGGGTAATTGAAGTTACTGTGCAACAACCAGAGCGCGATCAAGATTGCAAACAAACCTGGCTTCGTCAACCGCACGAAACACATCACCCTCCGTTACTTCTTCGTCAAGGACGAAATCGACAAGGGCAAAGTCCAACTTACCTACTGTCCAACTAGCAAAATGGCAGCCGATTTCCTGACGAAGAAACTGCCACGTCAGAAGTTCAAGTACTGCGCGGACCTGTGCGCAGTCGTCCGAAAGAGCCACATGGCGTACCTCAAGGAATGAAGGGGAGTGTTGGAGAAAGAAGGGAATTGACTTAAGAATTCTGTAGGTGCAATTATATCGTATCCGTCACTATCAAAGCAAGTAGCAGTACCGGATCAGCGCGTACAAGGGCAGGAAGGTCAATAGTCGCAAAGGTAAACCGTCGGGACTGTTTACCATCTGGACCAAATGACTCACCAGCGGAGAATGGCAACTGACTTACACCTAGTGACTCGATGACAAGAGAAGAGCAACAGTCAGAGTCATATAAAACAGTTATAATAAGGGAATGTACCCCTTAGAGTATATGGCTAGTTAGATCTATTTATTATGTGTAATTTTATCTTTGAATTAATCTTGTCATTTACATTCACAATGTACAAGGTTCCTACCACAAAGACTTCCACTACCAATTCTCTCTAAGGCAGACCTATCTATCCAAGATTCTAACTCTAACAATTGTGATAGCCAAGCTGTACGTATTTGAAAATGGTAAGCTAGCCCCCCCCCCCCCCCCCCCCCCCCCCCCCCCCCCCCCCCCCCCCCTCCTCCCACGCCCCGCAACAACCGCACTCCAAGTAAAGGGTGCACTGAACACCATCTATGAGTCACTTTGCACATGCTGATTGAGTGCATGCGAATAGAAACTAAAATTGGCTGCACAAAGTTTGCTGAAGTGAAATACCATATAATACCGATATAATAACACGCACTTGTAAAACAACTAAAAATGCTATGCATGCGCTTATAATTAAGAAACAAAATTACGGTAAGCACATTTTTCCATACAGACACGTAGACAAGCATGCTCATATCATAGACCTAAAGAATTATTAGGAAGGGCTCAAAGTTTAAATTACATGCCGTTAAAAATCACGAGAAATTAATGATCAACTCTATTCCTTTCTGCATCGGATAGAACGGTTTGAATGTGGCTCAGGGAAAGTGATCCTGGTTGATGAAGAGGGAGTAAATACATGCAGAACAATTAGTGAGATAGATGGGTTGCATGGTATAATGATATCCCATTGATTGACATGGTACAGTGAAACACAAAGTAAAGAAGAGAATGATCTGTGTATGGCAGAAATGCAGACTTAGGCAATCGGTTGTCGAACAGGTCGCAGGGCCGAATGTCATGCGAGGAACCCGTCGCCGTTGCAGTCATAATTTATTGTAATAACAGACTGTGTTACAACCCGTAACAGTACCGACGTAATCCACCGCGTGCATAGTCCTAAAGTTCCCAGCAAACTCCTCCGGGAACCGATTGCATTCCCATTTCAAGCGGAAGGTGTAGGGCTTGGATGCCCTGCCTCTGGCATTACGATCCTGGATGAGTGTCCAGCTGCTGGCAACCACTTGGTCAGGTGAGTCTAAGAATGGATGGATGGCACAAGCAGCAGGGGAAATGTGGAGCAAGGATGGGAGAGGGAACGAGTTGACACGCGCCCAAGTTGACTGTTGCATGTTAGAGTTACTGTTACATTCCAAGTTTATAAATATTTAAGTTTGCATAATGGCAGAAAAAATATGAATTTGCAGCATGGCAGCTACTTAATCACCCCGACAGCCCTCAAGTGTTGAGACATCTCGAGATTGTGAGACATCTTGAAGCTCTCAGCTTCCTTATCTGCCACCTCGTCAGCCCTCATCAAACCCAGAGCCAGGCGAATGCGGCGATCGAAGGGTATAAGGGTACGAAGGGTAAGACAGGTATGAAGGGTACAAAGAGTACGAAGGGTAAGACGGGTACGAAGGGTACAAAGAGTACGGAGGGTAAGACAGGTAAAAAGGGTACGAAGAGTACGAAGGGTAAGACAGGTACGAAGGGTAAGACAGGTACGAAGGGTACAAAGGGTGCAAAGGGTACAAAGCAGGCGGGGCATTGTTGAATCTTACTCTCAATGCATTATGTTGCGGTCATGCCATAGTTGGGAGGGCAATCGCAGGATGGCACGCCCGCCTTTTCATGACAACTTGTATAGACGGTCTTGCACGTGGCTCCATAGGGGCATGTGCCGTAGGGTGACTCTGAGCAACACAGCAAGCAGGGGAGACACATGGTACAGCAGAGAGTTGGTGAAATGAGCATGAGTCGACCGAAATATAGTTGTATGGATGGTGTTGCATGTGGCTCCAGAGGGGCATGTGCCGCACAGTGACTCTGAGCAGCACAGCAAGCAGAGAGATGGCAAATCGAACACATAGTTTTAGTTGACTGCAGCAAATGCGGGCTAGTGGAAGGGTTGGAGGCGCAGAAATATAAAAGTTACCATGCTTACCCCATTTGCAAGAGCGGATCCCATCGGTGCTGTGCACACAAACCCCATCTGGTCCGCAGCTCAACACATAGCAAGCCATGTCTGATGTGAGTGTTGAGATAATAGGCAAAAGAGAGGAGTGAACTAGCAAGAATGGGGATACAAATAGCAAACCCTAGAAGGGTTGTACTCGCTACAGAGCACCCCACTACAGGCTAGAGCATAATATTCTGACACACCCCCATAGCCAAAGTGGGGTGTAATCAGCAGAGCAAGGAAAGCAGTACAAGCTCAGGGTGGATCACGATGTCACCACACATTCTGAGCACAAGTTCAAGAAGCAACAGTTTATAAGTTATGAGCAAAGCTAGAGGCGGTCACAGAGGACAAATGAGGAGGAGGAGGGCTGGCGAGAGGAGAAAGGAGTGGAGGCGACGACTGAAGCTGCAGACACACGGGCATCAGACGGCTCTGGCGCAACGCTAGTGGCTACCGGAAGCAGAGCCCCGGACTACAGGGGTAATAGTCGCTGCGGAGGGTGCAGCGGACCCACGGGCGACAGGTGCAGCCGGCTCTCTGAGCTACCGGAGGTCCGCGGAACCCCGGAATACAGGTGCTGCGGACGACACGACGGCAGTCTCCGCTCAACCTCCCCCAACAGTCCCACACCCCTCGACACACACCCCTTGCTTCACCCCTAGCTCCACTCCCACGGTACCCCCCCTTAAACCCCAAACCCTAGACTCCCACACACCACCCCCCTCAGCGGCAGCTGCAGTAGAGGGAGACTAGGGAGGAGGAGGAGTAGGTAGAGTAACGCACAACCGACACCCCCACAGCCGCCACCCCCACAGCCGCCACCCCCACACTCCCCACCCCCAAACCCTAAAACGGGCGAAAGGGAGAAGGAGCGCGGGGGACGGCGAGGGGGAAGGCGCGCGACCCCCAGGGCGCCACCTCTGGGCAGCGGGGGGCCGCGCGCGGCTCCCCAGGGCGCCTCGACGGGGCAGCGGGGGGCCGCGCGCGGCTCCCTAAGGCGTCGCGACGAGGCAGCGGGGGCCGCGCGCAGCTCCCCACGGCGTCGCGACGAGGTAGCGGGGGGCCGCGCGCGGCTCCCCAAGGTGTCGCGACGAGACGTCGGGGGCGACGCGCGGGGCTGCGGGGCGACGCGGGGGGTCGACGGCGACGGGGGGAGGGCGCTTCGACGGTGGGAAACCGCCGCGCGCCTCGGGGCGCACGGCGTGCAGAAAACCGCCGCGCGCCCCGAGCGCACGGCAGGAAGAAGTCGTCGCGCGCCCGAGGCGCCCGGCAGGAAGTACAGCAGCGGAAGCATTAGGTGGTGGGCCCACCCACAGGATCGACCCAGGAGGGTCGACCTGCTCTGATAGCATGTTGAGATAATAGGCAAAAGAGAGGAGTGAACTAGCAAGAATGGGGATACAAATAGCAAACCCTAGAAGGGTTGTACTCGCTACAGAGCACCCCACTACAGGCTAGAGCATAATATTCTGACAGTGAGTGCACGGGGGGATGGGGTGGAAGAAGGGGGAAAAAGAAAACAACGCAGATGATGCTTAACAGAAGGGAGAAATAGAGGTGGACCACACATGATAGCACTCAAGAATGAAGTTGCAAATAGGTACACCGAATCTCCACCCTCCAGACGAGACCGCTGCAGCAACTCACCGACGCAACGCAGTTCGTTCGGAGGCATCTTGAAACCCGAGTCGCACTTGCAGGTGGGGTCGCCATTGTCGTTCCTCACGCACTTGCCATTGGCACCGCAATCCACTGCAGCACAGTTGTCTGCAGGCAAAGAGACCTGGGCACATGAAAACTTAGCATCCAAATAAAAAACCATAAGATTAGAGTATTGATATCTAAGGGTCGCAGATATTTATATGCGTGAAAAGCGTATTTCGAGTATTAGTATAAGTTGAGGGGAGGCCGACTATTTTTGGGTTTGCAACGCAGAGCATATGCTCTGTATTTCAATCCTCCTACTCACCAATGCAAGAGAGCCTGTCAGATGATGACTTTTGAGCAGACTCTAGAATCCCCTTTGTGTTGAATTCTTCTCCAGCTCACCAATGCAAGAGAGCGTGTTGTTAGATGGCTTGAAGCCCGCATTGCAACTGCAGAATGGCTTTCCGTTCCCATCCTTGGTGCAGTTCCCTCCATGCCCACACTTGACCCCATCACACAAGTCTGTTGGGAACGGGACCCAGGCAAGTTGAAGGATGTTATCACGCCAGGAAGCTATAATGTTGGGATATTGACAATCAAGGGTCACTGACTTGGATATGCACGCATTGCAGTAACTCCTACAAGAGAGTTGAGGGGAGGCCAAGTTTGAAAGGTAGAAAGGTAGAGCTTGGATCTTGATTATAAGAATGAGAAAGCTTGATGTTGAAGCATTAAAACTTAAAATGCACTAGTCCAAAGGAGGTACATAATGGACTCGAGGAGCAACAATCTAAAAGAAAGACTATGAAGCATAAGCTTCTCTAGAGTTTGGGCTTGGGTTGGGCTATGAGCTATGAGCTTGGGTTGGGAGAGGTTGGTGATATGAGTGGAGCCTTAGGTGGAGGACTTTGACGGTGGCCTTGAGAGAGCTTGTGATGGACTTGTAGAGAGCTCGGGTGTAAAATGACTTAAAGGTGTGATATTGAGGAAATGAGGTGGACCCTTTTGTATTTGGTGGAGCTTGATGTTGGCTGAAGGATGAGAAAAAGATGAATGATTTGATTGGTTGAGTTGGATAAGGTGGGGGTGATGAATGTGGCCTTGAAGTGAAGGCTTGGTGAGGAGAATGAATGTGGCCTTGAAATTAAGGCTTGGTGAATGGGATGAATTTGGCTTTGATTTTAAGGCTTGGTGAGTGGAATGAATTTGGCTTGGATTTGAAGGCTTTGTATGGAATCTTTAGTTTGATTGGTGGATGATGGGATAGGAAAGATGATGAGGATAGGAGGAGAGGTGAGGTGGAGGATTGATAGATTTTGATTGGTGAAAATGAGATGATGCTTTGCTGTCTGGAGATATGAAGGGTGTGGTGGCGAGTGGGCATTTTTGCAAGATGCCTTTTGCATATTCGAATTTTGGCTGACGGGAAAACTGTGGCGAAAATTTTAGCCACGTGAAAAAAATTCCCACCACCCTGGTGCTACGTGAGCAGCAGCAGCAGTTCATTCCAACACCCCCACGCACTGCTAACCTGCAGAGCAAGATGAAGAAGGAGCGGAAGGGACAGCAGTGGAGAAGCACTCAAGAGACTCGAGCGGCACCAATCCAGCACGTTGGCGGCCAAGAACAAAGAGGTGTCGTGGAAGTATCTTAGTCAGAAAGTCAGCAGCCTGGTCCATGGTGCTGCAGTAGGCCGGTGTCACAACTTTGTTCTTAATCAGCTCCCGAATGTAGTGATACTGTGTATCAATGTGCTTTGTGCGTCCAAGATAGCACACGTGTTGTCAACGTGCAGAATGGTCGGCTCATGCCGGGGAAGACCCAACTCCGTCAGCAACCTCTCAACCACACAACCTCTCTTGCTCCTTGCGTCACAGCTATGTACTCCGCCTCCGTTGAAGATAGTGCCACACAGCCTTGCTTCTTCGATTGCCAAGAAATTGCTGCTCCCGCCATCACAAACATGTAGCCTCCCGTAGATTTGCGCTTTGAAAATGGACCTGCCCAATCCGCATCCGTGAAGCCATGCAAGACACTACCATGCTCATGTCCATGGAAGAGGAGACCGAATTATTTAGAGCCGGAGAGATAGCGCAGGACACGCTTCGCAGCGTTCAAGTGCTAAGTAGATGGCGAGGAAAGGAATTGAGAACGCATGCCCACAGCTTGAGAGAGATTTGGGCAGGTGCAGACGGATGCGTACATTGAGGCTACCGACAATACTCTGGTAAAGATTAATGTGGAGGGGGGAAAGGAGTGATGAAGGAGATGTGGTGGAAGAAGGAGGGGATCAAAAAGGGGTTCAAAAACAAAGGGCTAAAGGACAGAAGTGGAAGGGGAAGAATGCTGAAAATTAGAAGGGAGAGGTGTAGATGCAGGATTGCAGGTGAGAAGGCCGAAGTGAGAGAGGACCTTGTGAATGTATCGCTCTTGTGAAAGAAAGAGAGAGGAAGAGGGACGGTCACGAATGATGTTCATGCCAAGGTAATATGATGGCTCACCCATGTCTTTCATGATTAACTCCTTGGTGAGCATACCTTTGATGTGGGTGAGAAGTGAGAGAGAACCTGACACCATGAGGATGTCATCCACATACACGATCAGCCACAGTACATTGTGCACCTCCGTATGCAGGATGTAGAGTGCAGGGTTATACTTAGACCGTGTGAAACCTTGTGTCAGCAGGGCAGACTCCAATGCGTGATACCAAATCCGTGGAGCTTGCTTCAGGCCATACAGGGACTTGTGCAGCCTGCAGACTCTCTCTGTACCGTCGTGATACCCATCAGGTTGAGCCATGTAGATTTCCTCCTTTAAAATGCCGTAAAGAAAGGCGTTGGAGACGTCCAGCTGAATGCTGCAGAGATCCATCCGTACTGCCATGCCAAGAATAGCGCGTACACTGGTGTACTTGGTGACCGAAGCAAATATTTCACTGTAGTGTTGTCCACGAACTTGAGAATATCCTTTGGCAACCAAACGAGCCTTGAACTTGTCCAGGGATCCATCACCCTTCACCTTCACTTGGTAGACCCATTTATTTCCCACGAGCTTCTTTCCTTTAGGTAATGGCTCCAAAGTCTAAGTTCCCTGGTCGAGTAAACTTTCCAGTTGTGCCTTTTCCGCTGCTAACCACTGCTCCTTAAAATCTCCTGCCATAGCTTCTTTGCGATTGAGAGGCTCAGGTGGAAGTTGGGAGATGGCGAAACAGGTGGCATGGATTCTGCATTGGAAGCAGGTACGACCACTACATAAATGGCTTGGAGGTGAGCTGAGAGTGGAGTATGGTACATGAGAGGTGAAGTGCGCAGAAGACGAAGTAGAAAATGTTGGTGGTGTTGCAGAGGACGACGTGCTCATGTCTGGTGGATAATTGTTATCAATTCGGGTGAGTTTGGCGGTGCTGCTGGTTGAGAATGGACTTCTGATGAATCTCTACAAGTCGGAATTGTCGAATGGAGTTGCTGGATATGAGAAGATATGTGCTGTTGTGTTGGTGGTGGTTGCATGGTTGTCGGTATGAGTTGACAATGATATGGAAGGTAAAGAAGGGTTGCTGGACGATAGCCGTTGGGCCGATGAACGACGAGAGGTGTGAGGGAAGGTTGAAGAGTGTGAGTGTTGGGAGGATGTTGCTATTGCTGCTGGTGCTGCTGGAGAGTATGAGAGGATTGAAGAGGAGATAAATCGGGTGGAGATGGTTGTTGCTGCCACTGGAACGAAAGAATTGGGGGCTGAGGAGGAAGATGAGAGGAAGGAACAGGTGGAGCTGTCGACTGGTGTTGTTGTGATGGAGGCGGTGACGATTACTACTGCTGTTGTTGCTCTTGATCATGTGGGGTGGGAGCAGAAGATGATGGAGGTGGTTGTTGATATTGATTTTGAGACGTGTCTTCGTGTTGCTGCTGTGGTGTCGATGCAAGAACTCCACTTAGAATGATTGTTGGAAGTTTGAAATCTGCTAAGGTAGAAAATTAATATTTTTGAAATAGATTCGTGTTTTTCAAAATTGTGTATTGTGAAAGCGAAGCTGCCTGTACCGAATATTTGGCATCGTCGAAGCGTGCTAAACGCTCTTCTTGAACTACAAAAACCGTGGGTTGGAGTTCATTTCCCTCCACCCACGTTTCTCTATTTTGAACGGCCCTATCAACATTCCCACCACCCACCCCATGACCTTCTAACATACCATGGTTACTAAGACGGATGGCTCCATAGCTAGTATAGTTCAGTATGTACTAGCATGTGTTTAAGAACGATGCATATATTGTACTAAGCCAGTTGCAATGAGAACAACAATGATTTGCTCCCAAAACTACACGACCAACTCATCAACATGATCTCGCGATCTCGCGCCGATTCGACGATTCGAACCCTCCTGGGCCAAGTTTCAGACTTTCTTCAAGAAAGTGGACCTCTCTTTTCTTCCCACGTCCGACATGACCCTCGCGCTATACCTGATGTACGCAATCCAACGCAAAGCAACCTTGTCCGCAGTGCAGCTCACGTGCTCGGCAGTCAGCTTCGCCCATCGCATGATCGGAAAAAAATGTCCGACTGTCAGACTGTTCACCACCCAAGTACGCGACTTCGCAAAACGACACTGCCCATGACCTAATCGTCTGAAGGAGCTCGTGTCGATCCAACAAGTTCGAGACATGTCCGCGAGCTACCTACAGTCGGACAATCCTGCTAAATTTCAAAAGGGGTTGATCCCTGTCCTCATGTACTCTGGATTTTTGCGATACTCTGACCTGGTAGCCATCAAATGGCAAGACATCCAGTTTGACGACAAGGCTATGTGGATCCTCATACCACACTCATAGACGGACCAGGCTGGCCATGGAACCTGGATACCCATCTCAGCAACAGCAGACCCTTGGTGCCCCGTGCGCTGCACCCGTCCCTTTATGCTGTCAAACTATATGCTGTGCATATTTGTGTAGGCTATAGTGGGGTAGCCACTAAGGGGTACAACCTTTTTACGGTTAAACATTTGTATCCCATAGCTCCCTGGTCCAATCCATTCTTGGCCTAGATTCTTAACATGGTATTAAGAGCAGTAGGTCCGCAGGACCGATTTTTTTAGGGCCCACCGGTTACAGCGCTACCCCACGCCCTACCCTGCCCTGTACCGCCCACACGCGCCGCCCCTACAGTCCCGCGCGCCGCCCCTACAATCCCGCGCGCAACCCCCTGCAGACCGCGCGTCGCTTATTCGCCGCCCGCGCGCTGCCTTCCCCGCCCGCGCGCGGCTCATTGCAGCCCCGCGCACCGCGCCAGCAGCCTGCGCGCCGCCCTCACCGACCGCGCGCTGCCCCTGCAGCCGTCGCGCTGCCGTCTGCAGCCCCGCGCGAGCCCCTGAACCCGTCGCGCTGCCTCTGTCCCACCCCGCGCGCAGCCCCTGCAGCCCGTGCCCAGCCACAGCAGCCCTCGCGCTGCCTCTGCCCCACCCGGCGCGCAGCCCCAGCAGCCCGTGCCCTGCCCCTGCAGCCGTCACGCTGCCTCTGCCCCACCCCGCGCGCAACCCCTTGCAGCCCGTGCCCTGCACCAGCAGCCCTTGCGCTGCCTCTGCCCTACCCCGCGCGCCGCCCTTGCCGCCCGCGCCCAGCCTCTGCAGCCCTCGCGCTGCCTCTGCTCTGCCCCGTGCGCCACCCTAGCAGCCCCGCGCAATGCCCTTGCAGCCTGCGCCCTGCCCTTGCAGCTTCGCGTGCCGCCCTTACTGCCCTGCTACTGAGCTGCTAAACTATGGCCACTCTGCGTATTCTCGCATTCGATCCTGACGGCCACCCGCTCAAATTCGAAAACCTGGCTTCAGGACATATAGCTGTACCTGCTGAGCGACGCTAGGGACGGTGTTTCGCTCTATGACCTAGCGACTGGTGCCTCCCCTGCCTCACCAGACTTAGCTGACGCGACGACTCGCTCGCAGTGGCTTACCCGTGACGCTGCTGCTCGCCTAGCCATTCGCAATCATCCGCCGGTAGCTGAATGCGAGCATTATGACCAGGCGAAAACTGCCAAGGCCATGTACGACGCTGTAGTTGCCCGCTACTCTTCTCCTGCCACTGCAGCGCTTAGCCACGTCTTCCTGCCCTACCTTTTCCCTGATCTGTCCTCCTTTGCCACTGTAGACGATCTCCTCTCCCACTTTCGCGCTCTCGACGCTCGTTACCGTGCTGCCCTCCCTGCCGAGTTTTTGCCCAAGAACGAGCCCCCGATCTACATCACTCTCCACTTTATAGTGACCCGCCTCCCTGACTCTCTTAGTGCAGTCCGGGACACCATTCTCGCTCTCCCCCCCACAGACCTCACTATCGACCTGCTAGGGACCTTCGTGCAGCTGAGGCTAACATAGTCGCTGTAGGTGCTACCCGTGGCACCCCTCGCACGCCCTTCTTTGAGGGGTGCTCCCCCTCCCCCCTCGCCCCCTCTGTTGCCTCTGCCGCTGCTGTCGACTTCCTTGGTGCTGAGGAGGTCGGTGCTGCTTCTGCTCCTAGTGGGAAGCGCCGCAGCGGCAAGGGCAAGGGAGGCAAGGGTGGTGGGGGTGGTGGCGGGGGGGGGTGGTAGTGGAGGTGGTTGGGGTGGCGAAGGTGGTGGAGGTGGCGGTGGGAGTGGTGGAGCGAGTGGGGGCGTCGGAGGCGGAGGTGGCGGCGGCGGCGGGGTTGGTCATAGCGGTGGTCGTGGTGGTAGTTGGAGAAGTGGTGGCGGGAGTGGCAGCGATGGGAGTGGTGGCAGCGGCTGCGGTGGTGATCGCTCTGGCGCAGTTCAGCGGCAGCAGCAGCAGCAGTGTCTGCGTGAGACCCTCTCGCCCCAGCAGCTTCGTGAGTGGCTTGCTCAGCGTACGGCGTCTAGGGGTAGAGGAGGGGTCGCTGCTCGTACAGGTCCCCGCGCTGGTCAGACTTGAGGGACGTTTCACACCCAGCACCGCTGCTTCTCCCGCCTAGACGACGCTTGGCGTCAGGAGATGGGTGACGAGCATGAGCTGCCCCACTGGGCAGAGCTGCTTCAGTCTGGTGTTGATATCTTTGCTCTTGACTTTGATGCTATCATTGCTGGAATGTATGCTCTGTCTACTAGTGTTGAGGGTGACTGTTACTTGTGTGCGCCGTATGACCCTGGTATAGAGACTGCTGCTATAGGTGCTAGTGAGTCTACAATCTGTGGTGCTGCGCCTGCTGAGGCCTCGCACACCTTCACGCTTGACTCAGGTGCTTCTCGCTGCTTCTTTCGCGATAGTACCATAATCACACCAATCACCAGACCTGTCGCAGTTTCCCTGGCTGACCCCTCTGGGGGCCCAGTTCTTGCACGCTCCTCTACTGTGCTCCCGTGCCCGGCCGTTCCGTCCGGTTCCCTGTCCGGTCTCCACCTCCCCTCGTTCTCAACGAACTTGGTGAGCAACGCAGTCCTTCAGGATGCAGGGGTTGATACCTTTACACCTGGATGGCAGCGTGTGGCGATCTGTACGTGCTCCCGGACTGGCCGTCACCTGGCCACGTTCACTCGTCGGCCGGGGTCGAGTCTGTACACACTGACTACTGCGCCGCCTCAGGTCGCTGCGTCTGCTCAGGTGTCCCCGTCAGGTCCGGTAGCAGCCCCCTGTGAGTGTCGCCGCCTGTCGCACCAGACTCTCCTTTGGCACCACTGGTTCGGTCACCCCTCCCTGCCACGCCTCCGTGGCATGCACTCTCGCCTTCTGGTCTCTGGTCTTCCCAGGTCTCTGCCTTCCCTCCCACCCTCGCCTGCGTCGCCCTGCATTCCTTGCGTCGAGGGGCGGCAGCGCGCCGCTCCTCACTCCTCGTTTCCCCCGACGACAGCTCCTCTGCAGACTCTCCACATGGACGTGTGGGGCCTTGCACGCGTCCAGGGACAGGGCCGCGAGCGATACTTTCTGCTGGTTGTCGACGACTACTCGCGTTACACCACGGTCTTCCCCTTGCGCAGCAAGGGTGAGGTCCCTGATGTCTTGATCCCTTGGATCCGAGCTGTCCGTCTCCAGCTGCGCGAGCGGTTCCGCACGGACCTTCCTGTCCTGCGTCTGCACTCTGACAGAGGTGGTGTGTTCTCCTCTGACGTCTTGAGGTCCTTTTGTGAGGACGAGGGCATTCAGCAGTCGTTCACGCTTCCGGCCTCCCCGCAGCAGAATGGGATTGCTGAGCGCCACATTGGATTAGTCATGGAGGTCGCTCGTACCTCCATGATCCATGCGGCTGCTCCCCACTTTCTGTGGCCGTTTGTGGTACGTTACGCGGCGCATCAGCTCAACCTCTGGCCCCATGTCTCCTTGCCGGAAACCTCGCCTACACTTTGTTGGACAGGGAAGGTTGGCGATGCGTCCGCGTTCCGGGTCTGGGGTTCCTGTGCGATTGTCTGCGATTCCACCGCGGGCAAGCTCTCCTCTCGCACCATTCCCTGCGTCTTCCTTGGCTTTCCCACTGACGCGCCTGGCTGGCAGTTTTACCACCCCACCTCGCGCCGGGTTTTCGCCTCTCAGGATGTCACGTTTGACGAGTCGGTTCCCTTTTACCGTCTCTTCCCCTACCGCACTGCCCCTCTCCCCCCCCCGCCGCTCTTCCTCACTCCAGGTCCCCCTCGGGTAGACCCCCTCCCCCCCTCAGGGTCCTGCTCCTTCAGGTGTCTCTCAGGTAGACCCACTTCCCTTAGCTGAGCCTGTCGAGGTCATTGGTGACTCAGGTGCTACTGGGGTTGGTGCTGCTCGGGGTGCTGCTCGGGGTGCTGAGCCTGGGGGTGCTGAGCCTGGGGGTGCTGCTTCTGGGGGTGCTGAGCCTAGGGGTGCTGAGCCTAGGGGTGCTGGTCCTGGGGGTGCTGAGCCTGAGGGAACTTCTAAGGGATCTGAGCCTAGGGGTGGTGAGCCTGCTGGAGCTGGGTCTACTAGTGGTCTTCCAGGTGCCTCACTTCAGCGTTCTCCCTAGCGGGAGCCCCTCTCACCACAGCAGTTGCACGAGTGGCTAGCTCAGCGCACTCGCCTCCGGCGCAGCGCTACTGAGGCTGGAGGCACTGGAGCTGGAGGCACTGACGCTGGAGGCACTGACGCTGGAGGCACTGACGCTGGAGGCGTTGGAGGTGGAGGCACAGACGCAGGAAGCACTGACGGTGGAGGCGCTGGAGCTGGAGGCACTGGTGCTGGAGACACTAGAGCTGGAGGCGCTGGAGCTGGAGGCACTGGCGCTGGAGGCGCTAGCGCTGGAGGCGCTGGAGCTGGAGGTACTGGAGACGGAGGCACTGGAGCTGGAGGTACTGGAGCCGGAGGCACTGGAGCTGGAGGCGCTGGTGCTGGAGGTGCTGTGGAGCAGTGACCGTTCTTCTTGCCGCCGCCGTAGCTGTATGAGCTTCTGCCAGAGTCAGGTTCTTACTCTTCCTTCGTCCACTGCCCTTCGTCCAGACGCACCGCTGCCTGCCCCCCTTCCTTACGCAGCGCAGCCAGAGTCCCTGACAGAGCGTTGTGAGCCTGCGTCTCGTTCTGTCTCTCCTGCTCGTACTGCTACTCGTACTCGTCGTGTCCCTCGTCCGCGTCCTCCTCCTGTGCCAGGCACTCACACTATGGCACTTCGTCCCTCCTCTGCTCCCCAGCGTGTCCCTCTGCCGTCTCCTCCTGTGTCCTCTCTTCCGCACTTTCCGGACCCTGAGTCTAACTCTGTTCGTGTCGCTCACCCTACTGTCACGCGTCTTCTGGCTACAGTCGTCACTGACCCGTCGTTTGAGTCCACTGCTGCGTCTGCCTTAGTTGCTGAGCTTGTCGACTTTGCTGCTGCGTGTCGTCTAGACTACGCTGCCAGTCTTGTTGCTGAGTCTGAGTTTGTCTGTCCTCCGTCCGTCGGGGGTGAATGTGCTCTTGGCATGGACGTCCTTGAGGACAGGCCGGAGGGCTTTGAGTGTCTTGCGGCTGCTGTACCTCATCTCGTGGCCATGCTGCTTTCACCTAAGGGAGACCCGGATGCACTAGACATCCCGACCCCGCGCTCTTACACAGAGGCGATTTTGGGTCCCTACTCCTCTCAGTGGCAGACAGCCATGGACGCAGAGATGGCATCCTGGAAGTCCACAAGCACCTACGTCGACGCAGTTCCCCCTCCTGGGGCGAACATAGTCGATGGCATGTGGATTTTCAGGGTGAAGCGGCCGCCGGGTTCTCCGCCTGTCTTCAAGGCTCGTTACGTTGCTTGAGGCTTCAGTCAGCGACAGGGAGTTGACTTCTTCCAGACCTTCTTCCCCACCCCGAAGATGACCACTCTTCGGGTGCTGCTACACGTTGCCGCTCAGCGTGACTACAAGCTTCACTCTCTTGACTTCAGTACAGCTTTCTTGCAAGGCAGCCTGCACGAGGAGATCTGGCTGCGCCGCCCCCCTGGCTTCACTGAGTCGTTTCCTGAAGGTACCCAGTGGAGCCTCCGGCGGCCAGTCTACGGTCTCCGCCAGGCGCCTCGTGAGTGGCACGACACACTGAGGACGACGCTTGCGGCTCTCGGGTTTGCTCCGTCCACTGCTGACCCGTCGCTGTTTCTGCGCACCGACACTTCACTGCCGCCGTTCTACATCCTCGTGTACGTCGACGACCTGGTCTTTGCCACTGCTGACACTGAGGCACTTGCCCTTGTGAAGTCGGAGCTGCAGAAGAGACACACCTGCACTGACCTGGGTGAGCTGCGCAGCTACCTTGGCTTACAGATCACCCGGGACAGAGCACGTCGCACCATCACCCTGACTCAGTGACACATGGTGCAGCAGGTCCTTCAACGCTTCGGCTTCCAGTTCTCCTCACCACAGTCCACTCCTCTGCCTACGAGTCACTCGCTCTCAGCTCTGCCTTCGGATGAGTCCGTAGAGCCGAGTGGCCCATATCCAGAGCTTGTGGGCTGCCTCATGTACCTGATGACCTGCACTCGACCTGACCTTGCGTACCCTCTTAGCATCCTGGCTCGCTACGTTGCAACTGGCAGACACCGGCGAGAGCACTGGGAGGCTGCTAAGAGGGTGTTACGCTACTTGTGCAGTACATCAGGCATGGGGCTGGTGCTTGGAGGACGGGGTGACGTTGTCCTCACTGGACACTCAGACGCCTCTTTGTTCGACGACCTGGCCACACATCGGTCGTCACAGGGTTACACCTTCAGCCTTGGCTCCGGCTCTGTTTCTTGGCGTTCTACTCGCTCGTCGTCTGTTCTCAGCTCCAGTTGTGAGGCTGAGATCTACGCCACAGCCATGGCTGCACAGGAGTTATGCTGGCTCACTTACCTGCTGACCGACTTGGGAGAGCGGCCTCGTTCTCCTCCAGTTCTGTACGTCAACAACAAGGCCGCTATCGCCTTGTGTCAGGAGCACAGACTGGAGCACAAAACGAAGCACATCGCTCTGCGTTACTTCCTTGCTCGAGAGCTGTAACAGTGTGGCCAGCTTCGCCTGGTTTACGTGGACACGCGGGCCAACACTGCTGATATATTCACCAAGGCACTTCCGCCTAGTGATCATCAGCATCACTGCACTACTTTAGGGCTCGTGTCCACTTTCTCTCACTTGCTCACTTCTTGACTTTGGCTGTACTGTGATTATTATAAATATACCTGCATGCTTACACTTGCTAGGTAGTGATCACTGTACTGTTTGCTCTCTCTTATATAACTATGCATGTGAACTGGCCATGTGGCCTTTGTGCTTGTGCTCGGAATGTGTGGTGACTTCGTGATCCACCCTGAGCTTTCTTTGCTTTTCTTGACTGGTCTTGTGACCGCTAGTTCTCCCCCACTCTGCCTATGGAGGTGTGTCAAACTATATGCTGTGCATATTTGTGTAGGTTATAGTGGGATAGTCACTAAGGGGTACAACCCTTTTAGGGTTAGACATTTGTATCCCATTGCTCCCTAGTCCAATCCATTCTTGGCCTAGATTCTTAACATATGCAACTCGCTGGCTATGGCTTGCAATCGAAGGGGCCTCTGATTCATGCTTTCAGCCATGCTTTAGCCATCGAGGGCTAGAAAAGGCCTCCATCGTACACGACAATCCGGAACTGGTGTAAAGAGGCCTTTACAAAAGTTGGACTTGGGGAGCAGCAGCTCGGCACGCATTCCTTTCGAAAGGGCGCAGCAACCGTAGCAGCAAACACCGGCGTGCCAGACAGGATGTTTAAAAGGCTGGGCAGGTGGCCAAGAAGATGTGCGTCACTCCATACGTCGAACCTCTGATCAAGGCCTCCCACAACCTACAGGATCCGACACGTGCATTGTACTCAGAGCAGCACGCAGAGGCACTCGTACGCAACCGAAAGCCGCCGCTCCCCATGTCTCAGAGACCCCAATTGGAATGAAAACGATGCCAAATTGCAAGGAACAAAAAACAAGCCTTTTTAATATTATAATTTTTAAACACATTCGTGTTTTTCAAAATTGTGTATTGTGAAAGCAAAGCTGCCTGTACCTAATATTTGGCAGCGTCGAAGCGCACTAAACGCCCTTCTCCAACTATAAAAACCGTGAGTTTGAGTTCATTTCCCTCCACCCATGTTTCTTTCTCTATTTTCAACGGCTCTATCAACATTCCCACCACCCACCCAAGACCTTGTAACATACCACGGCTACTTGGACGGATGGCTCCATAGCTAGTACAGTTCAGTATGTACTAGCATGTGTTTAAGAACGATGCATATGTTGTAATAAGCCAGTTGCAATGAGAACGATGCCAAATTACAAGGAACAGAAAGCAAGCTTTCTCAATGGGAGGAACTTGAGAGGTAACAAGGGGGAAAGAAGATTTCCAAGAAGACGGGGACATGTCTTCATAGAAGATTACGCCCCTTGACACAATGTCCATTTTTAGGAGAGGATCTCACATCAACCAGCCCTTAGTCTCCTTGGCCATGCCTAGATGCATGCCCCATGCTACCTTGCTTTCAAACTTACTGCGTTTGTCATCCAGCACTTTGTACTGACCCATACAGCAAAAAACTCGAAGCATGGACACATTTGGCTTTATGACGTATAATGCCTTATAGGGTGTGACTGTCAAACATTATACATGTTGTATTTGTGTAGGCTGTAGTGGGTTAGCCTATAGGGGGTCACAACATTAGGGTTTCATATTTGTACTCACAATCCTTGCTAGTTCATCATTCCAGTCCGTTCATTCTGACATGGTTTCAGAGCAGGTCCTTCGCTAGGACCTAACTTCTCTTCGGGCCCACCACTACCTACTACCTACTACCTACTAGCGCCCTCGTGCGCCCTACTATCGGAGTGCGCTTTAGCGCCTCCCCCCTTAGCGCACTCGAGCGCTTTTTTTTTTTTTTTTCCCGGCCCCGCTGGCCCCGTCGATCGCGCCCCGCTTAACGACCTCGCGGCCCCGTCGCGCCTCGCCTAGTGGCCCCGCTGGCCCCGTCGACCCGCGCGCGCCCCGCTTACGGCCCCGTCGACCCCGCGCGCACCCCGCCTAGAGGCCCCGCGGCCCCGTCGTCCGCCACCACACGGAGGCCCCGTCGACCCGCGCGCGCCCCGCTTACGGCCCCGTCGACCCCGCGCGCACCCCGTCTAGAGGCCCCGCGGCCCCGTCGCCCGCCACCACACGGCCCCTCGACCCCGCTGCGCCCCGCTTAGCGGCCCCACGGCCCCGTCGAGCCCCGCTTAGAGGCCCCGCGGCCCCGTCGCCCGCCACCACACGGCCCCTCGACCCCGCTGCGCCCCGCTTAGCGGCCCCACGGCCCCGTCGAGCCCCGCTTAGAGGCCCCCCGCGACCCCGTCCCGCCCCTCTTAGCGGCTCCGCGCAGCCGCGCAGCCCGAACCGAGCCGCGCCGCCCTACCTGAACCGAGCCGCGCCGCCCGACCGAGCCGCGTCGACCGTTCTAGCAGCCCTGTTGATCCTACTGCTACTGTCACTATGGCTAGTCCGCCAGTTCTAGCTTTCGATGCCGAGGGCCGTTCAGTGGAGTTCGAAACCTGGCTCGATGACCTGCACCTGTTCCTACAGCTCACTGCCAAGGAAGATATCTCACTGTACGACCACGCCCTAGGCCATGCCACTGCCCCTGACTCGTCTGCTGACAGCACTCTGCGTTCCCAGTGGCAGACCCGTGATGCGCACGCTCGCTTTGCTATTCGCAACTCCCTGCCGCTAGACGAGCGCGAGCACTTCGGCCAGTGCAAGACTGCTAAGGACCTCTACACCGCTGTAGTTGCCCGCTACTCCTCACCCGCTTCTGCCACGCTAGGCCGCCTCACTCTCCCCTACCTGTTCCCCGACCTAGCCTCCTTTCACACTGTCGCAGACCTCATCACCCACCTTAAGACTAGTGAGGCCCGCTTTCGCGCTGCTATGCCTGCCGAGTTTCTCACTAGCAACCCCCCCCCCGCTCTGGATCACTCTCTACCACATCGTCACCCGCCTCCCTGACTCTCTGCGCGCAGTCAGGGACCACTTCCTCTCTCGCTCCCCCACTGAGCTCACTGTTGCCCTCCTCGAGAAGGAACTGCTTGCAGCTGAGGCGAGCATCGTCGCTGTAGGCACCTCTCGTGGCGACCCCCGCACCCCGTTCTTTGAGGGGTGTTCCCCTTCCCCCCTCCTCCCCTCTGTCGCCTCTGCTGCTGCTGTCGACCTTCTTGGTGCTGAGAAGGTCGGGACCGCGTCTGCTTCGAGCGGGCGCCGCAGGAACAAGGGGGGCAGGGGTGGGGGTGGTGGCGGAGGAGGTGGGGGTGGAGGCGGTGCGAGTGGAGGCGCGGCTGGGGAGACTAGTGGCGGCAGTGGGGGAGGAGACAGCAGCGGCGGGAGTGGTGGTGGAGGCGGCAGCGGAGGCGGAGGTGGTCGTGGCGGCGGCAGGGGTGGAGGTGGCCGGGGCGGCGGCGGTGGGGGTGGTGGTCGTGGAGGCACTGGCGGAGGGCAGAGTCAGCAGCCCGCCCCGACACTTCAGGCCGCCCGTGAGTGGTATGCGCAGCGTAGCGTTACCTGGACGTACATCATTCGCACAGGTGACCGCAGCGGCCAGCAGTGTGGGAGGCCGCACCCCACGCAGCGCTGCTTCGCGCGCCTTAACGACGCGTGGCGCACTCAGTTTCCTGCTGCCACTGAGCTGCCGCGCTGGGCTGATCTGGAAAAGAGGGGTGTTGATATTTGGGCTTTAGACTTTGATGCTATTCTCACTGCCATGTATGCGATGTCTATTAGTGGAGAGGGTGCTCAGTACTTGCGTGTTCCGCCCGACCCGGGCATTCAGGCCAGTCCGGCTGCCGCTCTAGGTGCTAGTGCGTCTGCTCCCACAGGTCCTGGTGAGGCCGCTGCCCTAGGTGCTCGTGCGTCCGTGCCCCCTGGTACTGAGTCGACTGCAGCACTGCACACCTTCACACTGGACTCAGGTGCTTCTCGCTCCTTCTTTCGTGACCGCACTGTCCTTGAGCCACTCGCTCGGCCAGTTGCTGTCTCCCTTGCTGACCCCTCTGGGGGTCCGGTCATTGCGACCTCCTCCACTGTCCTTCCTTGTCCGGCGGTCCCGTCCGGCACGCTGTCAGGTCTCTACCTCCCCTCGTTCTCTACGAACCTGGTGGCAGGTAGTGCGCTCCAGGACGGAAGTGTTCACCAGTTCACCCCTGCCTACGAGCGCGTGACACACTGCACGTGTGCTCGGACGGGTCGCCACCTGGCTACCTTCACTCGGGAGCCGGGGTCGGACCTTTACACACTGACCACTGAGTCCCCTCAGGTAGCTGCGTCTGCGTCTGCGTCAGGTCAGCTGTCCGCCCCCTGCTCGTGTCGCTCTCTGACGCATGAGACTGTCCTTTGGCACCACCGCCTTGGTCACCCGTCTGTGCAGCGCCTTCGGGCTATGCACAAACGGGACCTTGTTGCTGGTCTTCCCAGGGTGCTCCCTCCCCTTCCCGACTCGCCTGCTCCTCCCTGTATTCCCTGTGTCGAGGGGCAGCAGCGCGCCGCTCCTCACTCCTCCTCCTTTCCCCCGACGACTGCTCCCTTGCAGACGCTCCACATGGACGTGTGGGGCCCAGCCCGCGTCCGTGGTCAGGGTCAGGAGAGGTACTTCCTGATTGTTGTTGACGACTTCTCGCGCTACACCACGGTCTTCCCCTTGCGCGCCAAGGGTGACGTCCCTGATGTCTTGATCCCTTGGATCCGCAGATCTCGTCTCCAGCTCCGTGAGCGTTTCCGCTCTGACTTCCCTGTCCTGCGTCTGCACTCTGACAGAGGTGGGGAGTTCTCCTCTGGCCTATTGGAGGCCTTCTATCAGCAGGAGGGCATTGAGCAGTCATACAAGCTTCCGGCCTCTCCACAGCAGAATGGGGTTGCTGAGCGTCGCATTGGTCTGGTCATGGAGGTCGCTCGTACCTCCTTGAGCCATGCGGCTGCCCCCCATTTTCTGTGGCCGTTTGCAGTCCGATACGCTGCGCATCAGCTCAACCTCTGGCCCCGTGTCTCCTTGCCCGAGACTTCTCCGACATTGCGTTGGACGGGAGAGGCTGGCGATGCATCGCGTTTTCGGGTCTGGGGATCCCGAGCTTTTGTCCGCGACATGTCCGCGACACGTCCGCGGACAAGCTCTCCCGTCGCGCTGTCCCCTGCGTCTTCCTTGGCTTTGTCCCGGACGCCCCTGGCTGGCAGTTCTACCACCCCACCTCGCGTCGTGTCCTGGCCTCTCAGGACGTCACTTTTGACGAGTCCGTCCCCTACTACCGCCTCTTCCCCTACCGCACTGCCCCGCTCCCCCCCCCGCCTCTCTTCCTCGCTCCAGGTGCTGAGGTACCAGACCCCCTCCCCCCTCAGGGTGCCGCTCCCTCAGGTGTGTCCCAGGTAGACCCGGGTGAGCCTGTCGAGGTAGCTGTTGACTCTCGTCCTGCTAGGGGTGCTGAGCCTGGGGGTGCTGCGTCTGGGGGTGCTGAGCCTGGGGGTGCTGCGTCTGGGGGTGCTGAGCCTGGGGGTGCTGCGTCTGGAGGTGCTGAGCCTGGGAGTGCTGAGTCTGGGGGTGCTGAGCCCGGGGGTGCTGCGTCTGGGGGTGCGGAGCCTGGAGGTGCTGAGCCTGGGGGTGCTGAGTCTGGGGGTGCTGAGCCTGTGCGTGCTACACCTGGAGGAGCCCTCTCCTCCCAGCAGCTGCAGGAGAGGTACCTCGAGTACTGCCGCCTCCAGAGAGGTGCTGCTGGAGCTCGTCCCGGTACTTCCCCTCCTACCCAGGAGCTCCCCCCCATTCAGCAGATCCACGAGTGGTACACACGGCGCTGCAGTCTTCGGAGTGGTGCTCCTGGTGCTGCGGACCCTGGGGGTGGAGCTGCTGCTGGTGCTGAGGACTCGGACGTTGGAGCTGCTGCTGGAGCTGAGGACCTGGGCGGTGGCGCTGCTGCTGGTGCTGAGGACCCGGACGGTGGAGCTGCTGCTGGTGCTGAGGACTCGGACGGTGGAGCTGCTGCTGGAGCTGAGGACCCGAGCGGTGGCACTGCTGCTGCTGCTGAGGACCCGGGCGTTGGAGCTCCTACTGGTGCTGAGGACCCGGCCGCTGGAGTCTCCTCTGCTTCCGGAGACGCTGCGCGGCCGCGACCGTACTTCGTACCGCTCCTTCAGCAGGTTCTTGGGCAGGCTCCTCCTTCTTGTCCTCCTCCCTCCGTAGAGTGTCCTCCGCCTGTCCAGCCGCAGTCACAGTTACCGCCTTCCTCGCCTCTCCCTGCTCCCTCTCCTTACACTGGTCCCACAGGAGGTCTTACAGAGCGTCGTGAGCCTGAGTCTCGTCCTGCCTCGCCTGTTCGTCCTGCACGCGCTGGTAGTCATGTCCGTCGTGAGCGTCCTCCTCCTGTCCCAGGCACTCACTACATGACTCTGCGTCCCTCTACTGCTCCTCAGCGTGTCCCTCTACCGTCTCCTCCTGCTTCCTCTTTGCCTGACGTTCCGGACCCTGAGTCTGACCGGTATCGTGCTGAGCACCCTACTGTCACGCGTCTCCTCGCTACTGTTGTCACTGACCCTACCTTTGAGTCCTCGGCTGCGTCTGCTCTGGTCGCTGAGTTGGTTGACTTTGCTGCTGCCTGTCGTCTAGACTACGCTGCTAGCCTTGTTGCTGAGTCTGAGTCTGAGTCTGTCTGTCCTCCGTCCGTCGGGGGTGAGTGTGCTCTTGGCACGGACGTCCTTGAGGACAGACAGGAGGAGTTCCAGTGTCTTGCTGCTGCTTTGCCCCGTCTCGTGTCCCTGCTAGTTGCCCCTGAGGGAGACCCGGATGCACCAGACATCCCGACCCCGCGCACTTACGCTGAGGCGATGGCGGGTCCCTACTCCTCTCAGTGGCAGACAGCCATGGACGCCGAGATGGCTTCCTGGAAGTCCACACGCACCTACGTCGACGAGGTTCCCCCTCCTGGGGCGAACATCGTCAGTGGCATGTGGATTTTCAGGGTGAAGCGGCCGCCGGGTTCTCCGCCTGTCTTCAAGGCGCGTTACGTGGCTCGAGGCTTCAGTCAGCGAGAGGGAGTTGACTTCTTCCAGACCTTCTCCCCCACCCCGAAGATGACCACTCTTCGGGTGCTGCTGCACATAGCCGCTCAGTGCGACTACGAGCTTCACTCACTTGACTTCAGCACTGCTTTCTTGCAGGGCAGCCTGCACGAGGAGATCTGGCTGCGCCGCCCACCTGGCTTCACTGGGTCGTTTCCTCCTGGTACCCAGTGGAGGCTTCAGCGGCCGGTCTACGGTCTCCGCCAGGCTCTGCGTGAGTGGCACGACACACTGAGGACTACACTTGCGGCTCTTGGGTTCGCGCCTTCTACAGCTGACCCGTCGCTGTTCCTGCGCACCGACACTTCGCTGCCGCCGTTCTACATCCTCGTGTACGTCGACGACTTGGTCTTTGCCACTGCTGACACTGCAGGACTCGCCCACGTGAAGTCGGAGCTGCAGAGGAGACACACGTGCACAGACCTGGGTGAGCTGACGAGCTATCTTGGCTTGCGGATCACCCGGGACAGAGCACAGCGCACCATCACCCTGACTCAGTCACACATGGTGCAGCAAGTTCTCCAGCGCTTCCGCTTCACGTACTCCTCGCCTCAGTCCACTCCTCTGCCTACCGGTCACTCGCTCTCAGCTCTGCCTTCGGATGAGTCCGTAGAGCCGAGTGGCCCGTATCCAGAGCTTGTGGGCTGCCTCATGTACCTGATGACCTGCACTCGACCTGACCTTGCATACCCTCTTAGCATCCTTGCACGCTATGTCGCTCCTGGCCGTCACAGGAAGGAGCACATGGATGCCGCTAAGAGGGTGTTGCGCTACTTGTGCAATACGTCGGGCATGGGGCTTGTGCTTGGAGGGCGAGACCGAGTTGTTCTCACAGGGCACTCAGACGCTTCTTGGGCAGACGACCAGGCCACTCAGCGGTCGTCTCAGGGTTACACCTTCAGCCTTGGCTCTGGCTCAGTTTCTTGGCGCTCTACACGCTCTTCCTCTGTTCTCGGCTCCAGTTGCGAGGCTGAGATCTACGCTACAGCCATGGCTGCCCAGGAGCTACGCTGGCTGACCTACCTGCTGACCGACCTCGGAGAGCCGCCTCGTTCTCCTCCAGTACTGTACGTCGACAACAAGGCTGCCATTGCCTTGTGTGAGGAGCACAGACTGGAGCACAGAACGAAGCACATCGCCCTGCGGTACTTCCTTGCTCGTGAGCTGCAGCAGCGCGGTCAGCTTTGTATTCGCTACGTGGCCACTGAGGCCAACACTGCTGATGTGTTCACCAAGGCGCTTCAGCCTCGTGACCATCAGCGCTTCTGCACTCTACTAGGCCTTGTGCCTACTGGACCTCACTTACTTACCTCTTGACTTGCTTGTACTGTGATCACTATATATATATATCTATACCTGCATGTTTACTCTTGCTAGGTTGTGATCACTGTATCTCTTGCTCTGTTATAAACCTGCATGTGAACTGGTCTTGTGACCACTAGCTTGTGCTCGGAATTTGTGTGGAATCCTTGAGATCCACCCTGAGCTTGTTGTTGCCTTGCTTTGCCTTGACTGGTCTTGTGACCCCTAGGTCTCCTCCACTTTGCCTATGGGGGTGTGTCAAACATTATACATGTTGTATTTGTGTAGGCTGTAGTGGGTTAGCCTATAGGGGGTCACAACATTAGGGTTTCATATTTGTACTCACAATCCTTGCTAGTTCATCATTCCAGTCCGTTCATTCTGACAGTGACACCCTCAGCAAGGGAGCTTGTAAGCCAACGATTCTTGACCAAAGCAGCATGGGTAATAGCTTCTCCCCACCATGAGTCATCCAGATTCATGTAGGAGAGAAAACCACTTGAGATTTCTTGAATTGTACGGTTGTACCTCTCAGCAGTACCATTTTGTTGAGGTGTTGCTGGGTATGACAATTGATGCTCAACTCCAAGGTTGGCAAGAAAAGAGCGAAAAGAGTTAGACATGTACTCCCCTCCACGATTAGAACGAAAGATTTTGACCTTGAGACCCAAGTGATGCTCCACATAAGGGAACCAGGACTCAATAACACTAGGAGCTTCATTTTTGGATCCAAGAAGAGAGATTCAAGCAAATTTTGTGTGATGGTCAATGAGTGACATTACATATATTTTCGAAGTACGACTCGGTGTACGGGAAGGAACCATCAGGTCACTATGAATGAGCTCAAGTGGTTGAGAGACTTCAGACTCAGAAGAATAGAAACGATGACGAGGAAGCTTAGCCTCAACACAAGTGTGGCATGATGATTGAGAGGATGACAATTGCTTGGAAAACATAAGACTATTAACATTTGCATGTGCTTACATGCGTGTGATTCTAGACTCTTCAGGATGACCAAAACGACAATGCCAAGTGTAAGGAGATGCAGATGTACCGGGATGAATTCTTACCGAGGTGGTGGCAGCAGCAATTGAGGGACGGCTGTAATGCTTGGCAGGTGGCTGTGCATCAATCTCCACTCGATAGAGGCATCCATTATGAACACCTCTTGCAATGTGATGTCCAGTTGGAGCTCGAACCTACACAGAACCATCTGAGAAAGAAATGGAGATGCATTTCTCTTCCATTTGACCAATTGAAAGAATGTTTGCCTCTATTGAAAGGACAAGTAAGATGCCTGAGAATGACATATGGATTCTCTCTGGACTGAGGAATGTCATTGCACCCTCTACTTTAACTGGCACCGAATGGTTGCTAGCAACAACCACTTCTTTCACATTGGAGGGGTTGAGGCTGTGAAGGAGGGAAGCATGTGGGGTCATATTTTGATCACATCCACTTTCCAAAAACCAAATCTTGGGATCCTGTATAACGGCGTGGAGGCAAGAGGATGATGCAAATGCAAAACTTGGTGTATTTGATTTAGTGGAGTCTCTCTCATGTGAAGCGGATTGTGTCTACGGAGTGGTGGCTTGAGGAGGCGTCTTTGATGTGAAAGGAACTTGTGGGATAGAAGAAACAGAGATATGGTTTTGACATGGTACTTGGGAAGCATTTTGAAAAGATGTTATATATGGAGCACTGTCTGGTTGATATCCTGGAGGGGTGTGGGATGTAATAGGAAGGGCAGCTTTTCCTTTGTCAGAAATCAGAGATGAAGGTGGTGTCCAGTTCGCGGGACGTATGTTGCACTTGAACCAAGGATGTCTCCATTTATGACAATAATGACACTCAAACGGATACCTTGACTTTGGCTTATAAGGAATTTGATTGGAGTATGATGCAAGCTGAGAAATATGATTGGGTGTGGGTTGTCGAAGAAGAGAGTGTGCTTGGGTTTGAGAAGACATACCTTGTCTCTGTTGTTGAACTTCTCGTTAAGGGCGATAGTTAGAACTTGTCATTCCACTCCATGCTGGTCCAAGGTCCCTTTGAAGCTTTGTAAGCTCTCTTCTCTGGTGCTCAGCGATGAATGTGTTGAAGTTGAAATCTCTTATCCTTGTCTCTTTAGGAAACGATTGAATTGTGCTCCTCATTGTGCTCCAAGTAGATGAGAGTCCAGCCAGAAGAATGGTGATAAAGAGGGACTCTGGTACTTCAAGATCGAGAAATGTAGCTTCGTAAAGAACCATCTCGCCACATTGTAAGTAGTCGGAGATGGATTCACTATCCCCCATGCGAAGAGATACGACCTTGTTCCAAACTTCTGCCTTAGAGCCTTGAAAAACATGTTGATGAAGGCGTTTGAGTCGGTCCCAAGCAGCTCTGGTACTGTCCCTTTGAGATGATACGAGGAGGAGGGGTTGAGAGTAGGTATCTAGAATAGAATAGAGGAGATAAAGATAAGCTTCAGCATTTCTCTTGATCCAGTCGCTTTGTTCTTGAGCAGGTGCAGCAGTTGAAGGAGGAACAACTTGCTCGGTGAGGATGCCCTACAAATCAAGAAGGGTTGGCAGCTTGTTGAAAACAGATACTCCACGATGTGAAGCTCTTGCCATTGAAGCGTGAGTTCCAACTTTGGAACTAAAGAGGAGGTAAATGTGTATGTAGATGGTGAAACCGATGGAGATGGCGCATTAATCGTAGGAGGTGCTGTTTCATTTGAAGAGTTCGTGGTGATAGCAGATGAAGTTGATCCCGTTGGAATACTTGAATCCTTTTCAACCATGTTGAACTAAATTTCCTGAAAGTAACGAAGCAATCTCACACATAAAAAAGGGAAACTAGGCGAGCAAGCATAAACACCCACATACACAGAGAGAAGAAAGCAGAAAAGGAAACACAAAGGGAGGACCTCACAAAAAGGGGTACAAGATCAAGTGCAAGAAAGCTACTAATGGCAAATCATAAAGGGCTTTAGAAAGTGCGCACGGATAGAGCACAAAAGGAACAAACTCGAGCACTGATACCATCTTGAAATTGAAGTAAAGGATGAGGAAGTGTAAACAACAAGTAGAAAGAAATAAAACACATTTGAATTGTAAATCTTGATTGTTGAAAGGAGAATGAGATCCAATCTTGAGTGTTGAATGGTAGATCTTGAAATTTGAAGAGAAGAATCTCCAAGCTTGAGTGTTGAAAGGTAGAGCTTGGAACTTGATTATAAGAATGAAAAAGTTTGATATTGAAGCTTTAAAACTTAAAATGCACTAGTCCAAATGAGGTACATGATGGACTTGAGGAGCAACCATTAATAACAATCTAAAAGAAAGACTATAAAGCATAGTCTTCTCTAGAGTTGGAGAACATAGCTATCAGCTTGGGTTGGGAGAGTTTGGTGATATGAGTGGAGCCTTAGGAGTTAAGAATACGGAGGAGGACTTTGAAGGTGGCCTTGAGAGAGCTTGTGATGGACTTGTAGAGAGCTTGGGTGTAAAGTGACTTGAATGTGTGATTTTTGAGGAAATGAGGTGGATCCTTGGTGGACCTTGATGTTGGATGAAGGATGAAGAAAAGATGAATGATTGTGATTGGCTGTGTTGGATAAGGTGGTGGTGATGAATGTGGCCTTGAAGTGAAAGCTTAGTGAGGAGAATGAATGTGGCCTTGAATTGAAGGCTTGGTGAGTGGGATGAATTTGGCTTTGATCTTGGTGAGTGGAATGAATTTGGCTTGGATCTGAAGGCTTTGTATGGAATCTTTAGTTTGATTGGTGGATGATGGGATGGGAAAGATGATGAGGATAGGAGGAGACGTGGAGGATTGATAGGTTTTTATTGGTGAAAAGGAGATGATGTTTTGCTGTCTGGAGATATGAAGGGTGTGGTCGCGAGTGGGCATTTGTGCAAGATGCCTTTTGCATGTTCGAATTTTGGCTGACGGGGAAACTGTGGTGAAAATTTTTGCCACGTGAAAAAATTTCCCGCCACCCTGGTGCCACGCGAGCAGAAGCAGCAGTTCATTCCAACACTTTCCCCTCCCGCGGGGTGACTTGTCGACATTCGCGGCTTGGGTTGCGCAGTGTATGTCAAAACATGATAATGTTTATGTTGTGTAGGCTGTAGTGGGGTAGCCCATAAGGGGTACAACCCAATTAGGGTTAGTACTTGTACTCAGCTTGTTCTCAATGCATTCATTCTCGTTCAGTATTCTGACATGGTATCAGAGGAGGTCCTGTTCCAGAACCGTATTTTAGGGCCCACTGTCTAGTTCCCTGCCCGTAGCGCGTTTCCTTGTCCGTAGCGCCCTACCCTGCCCGTCGCGCTGCCCCACCAGTCGCACCGCCCTGCCCTGCCCGCGCGCCGCCCTGCTGGCTGTCGTGCCACCCTGCCCTGCCTGTCGCGCTACCCTGCTGGCCGCGCACTGCCCTGCTGCCCGTCGCGCCGCCCTGCTGGCCGCACCGCCCTGTCCTGCTGCCCGTCGCGCCGCCCTGCTGGCCGCGTGCTGCCCTGCTGCCCATGCACGCCCTGCCCTGCCCTGCGTTGCGCCGCCCCGCGCACGCCCTGCCCTGCGTCGCGCCGCCCCGCGCACGCCCTGCCCTGCGTCGCGCCGCCCCGCGCACGCCCTGCCCTGCGTCGCGCCGCCCGCGCCCGCCCTGCCCTGCATCGCGCCGCTCGTGCACGCCCTGCCCTGCCGTCGCGCCGCCCTGCGCACGCCCTGCCCTGCGTCACGTCGCCCCGCGCACGCCCTGCCCTGCGTCGCGCCGCCCGCGCACGCCCTGCCCTGCCGTCGCGCCGCCCTGTTGGTCGCGCGCGCTGCCCTGCCCTGCCCGTCGCGCCGCCTTGCTGCACGCGCGCTGCCCTGCCCTGCCTGTGCACCGCCCTGCTGCTTGCGCGCCGCTCTACCCTTTGCGCCGCCCTGCTGGTCGTGCGCCGCCCTGCCCTGCCTGTAGCGTCGCTCTGCCGGCTGTGCACCGCCCTGCTCTCTTGTTTGCTTGAGTCGACCCGCCTAGCCCGCTATGGCTTCTCTCAGTGTTCTCATGTTCGATTCTGAGGGCCGTCCGATCCAGTTTGACACCTGGCTAGACGACTTACAACTGTCACTCAGACGACAGGTGGTTGCGAACGGCGAGGCGAGCAGTAGCGTCACGGGTAAGCCACTGTGAGCGAGTCGCATTGTCAGCTGTCTCGGGAGGAGCAAGAGAGGTCCCAGACGTGTAGTCAAACAAGGAGACACCGTCCCTAGACTCGCTCTGGCCAGGTTCTTAGTCTTCCGTCTTCCACTGGCCTTACTCCTCCCTTACTGTGTCCACCGCCTGACCCGTCTGAGAATCAGTTACCGCCGAACTCACTACCTGCTCCTACTCCTTACACCGAGCAACCAGACTCTCTGACAGAGCGTCGTGTCGTACCTCCCGTGTTTGCACTGTTTGTTGTGGTCGTCGTGTTCCCCGTCCTCGTCCTCCTCCTGTCCCCGGCACGCACACTATGGCACTTCGTCCTTCCTCTGTTCCAAAGCGTGTTGCTCTACCGTCTCCTCTAGCGTCCTCTCTACCTGACGTTCCGGACCCTGAGTCTGACTTGGTTCGTGCTGCCAACCCTACTGTCACACGTCTCCTTGCCACTGAAGTCACTGACCCTTCTTTTAAGTCCATTGCTCCGTCTGCCTTAGTTGCTGAGCTTGTTGACTTTGCTGTTGCGTGTCGTCTAGACTACGCCACTAGTCTAATTGCCTCCCCAGCGCGTCCCACTGCCGTCTCTTCCTGCGTCCTCTCTTCCGCACTTTCCGGACCCTTAGTCTGACTCTGTTCGTGCCGCTCACCCTACAGTCACGCGTCTTCTCTCTACAGTCGTCACTGACCCGTCGTTTGAGTCCACTGCTGTGTCTGCCTTAGTTGCTGAGCTTGTCGACTTTGCTGCTGCGTGTCGTCTAGACTACGCCGCCAGTCTTGTTGCTGAGTATGAGTCTGTCTGTCCTCCGTCCGTCGGGGGTGAGTGTGCTCTTGGCACGGACGTCCTTGAGGACAGGCAAGAGGACTTTGAGTGTCTTGCAGCTGCTGTACCTCATCTCGTGGCCATGCTGCTTGCACCTGAGGGAGACCCGGATGCACTAGACATCCCGACCCCGCGCTCTTACGCAGAGGCGATTACGGGTCCCTACTCCTCTCAGTGGCAGACAGCCATGGACGCAGAGATGGCATCCTGGAAGTCCACAGGCACTTACGTCGATGAGGTTCCCCCTCCTGGGGCGAACATCGTCGGCGAGGCGCTCTACTTCAAGGCCGGCGACGACGATGTGACCTGCCGGGTGCCGGTCTACGTCAACGAACTGCTCGCTGCCAGAAGCAGCAGCCTCGCGATGCTGAAGGAGCTGAAGGAGCTGCTGGAGGCCGCCTTTGAGCTGCGCGAGATCTCCTCGGTCGTGAAGTACCTTGGGCTGGAGATAGAGCGCAATAGGCCGGCGAGAAAGCTGTGGATGCACCAGCAGAGCTACATCGACAAGCTGCGCATGTGCTTCATCGACGATGAGCAGACTGGACGAATTCCGAAGACGCTCGTCTCCCTTGATGCCTACGCCGAGCTCACGTTCGACGACGATGAGGCTCAGGAGCACGAGGAGAAGGATTACCGGCAGAAGGCCGGCTTGCTGCAATTTGCGGTTACCACGACGAGGCCAGATATCGCCTTCGCCTACAGCAAGCTGGGGAGCGGCCTCATGGTGAGGAGCGACCAGCACTGGCGCGAGGTCGACTGCTGCCTCGCCTACCTCGCCGACATCCGTGAAACCGCCCTGGAGTTCGGCGGTGGACCAGAGTCGCTGAAGCTGGTCGGCTACATGGATGAGCAGAATCGAACGAGCACGGGAGGCTACATGTTCGTTTATGGAGGGACCACAGTCTCGTGGTCGAGCCAGCGCGTGTGCAACGCTGTCGTCGACCGAGTCGGAGTACGTGGCAGCAACCGAGGCTGGCAAGGAGGGACGCTGACTTTGTTTCCTCCTGGCACAGTTCCGGCTGCTGGACACCGGGACACCGACGGTCCTTCGTGTGGACAACAAGTTGGCCATCACGGTCGCCGAGGGCTTGGGGCTACAGGGCAACCTGAAGCACATAGAGCGGCGATATGCCTGGCTCCAGCACATGGTGAAATGTGGGAAGTTTATGTTGAGTATATCCCGACCACCGAGCAGCCGACAGACTTCTCCTCTGCTCCGCAGCGTGTCCCTCTGCCGTCTCCTCCTGCGTCCTCTCTTCCTGACGTTCCGGACCCTGAGTCTGACCGTGTTCGTGCTGCCAGCCCTACTGGTGGTACTGGTGGTACTGCACAGCGGCGACTGTTCTTCGCTCCGCCGTCACCGTCGTCTCTGCCACCGCCTGACTCCGTGCTTCCCATGTTCTTAGCCTCCCGTCTTCGACTTGCCTCCCGTTACAGCCAGGCTCCCCACTGCCTGCTCCTTCTCCTTACCCTGAGCAGACAGACTCGCTTACAGAGCGTCGTGATCCTGCGTCTCATCTTGCCTCGCCTGTTCGCGCTGATTGCACTGGTCATCGTGTTCCGCGTCCGCGTCCTCCTCCTGTGCTAGGTACTCACACCATGGCACTTTGACCTTCCTCTGTTCCACAGAGCGTCCCCCTACCGTCTCCTCCAGCGTCCTCTCTTCCTATCATTCCCGACCCTGAGTCTGACCGTGTTCATGCTGCGAGTCCCACTGTCACACGTCTGCTCGCCACTGTCGTCACTGACCCGTCGTTTGAGTCTACTGCTGCGTCTGCCTTAGTTGCTGAGCTTGTGGACTTTGCTGTTGCATGTCATCTAGACTACGCCGCTAGTCTTGTTGTTGAGTCTGAGTCTGTCTGTCTGTCTGTCGGGGGTGAGTGTGCTCTTGGCACGGACGTCCTTGAGGACAGGCAGGAGGACTTTGCATCTCTTGCGGCTGCTGTACCTCATCTCGTGGCCTGGCTGCTTGCACCTGAGGGAGACCCGGATGCACTGGACATCCCTACCTCGCGCACTTACGCAGAGGCGATTTCGGGTCCCTACTCCTCTCAGTGGCAGACAGCCATGGACGCAAAGATGGCATCCTAGAAGTCCACAGGCACTTACGTCGACGCAGTTCCCCCTCCTGGGGCGAACATAGTTGATGGCATGTGGATTTTCAGGGTGAAGCGGCCGCCGGGTTCTCCGCCTGTCTTCAAGGCTCGTTACGTTGCTCGAGGCTTCAGTCAGTGACAGGGAGTTGACTTCTTCCAGACCTTCTCCCCTACCCCGAAGATGACCACTCTTCGGGTGTTGCTGCACGTTGCCGCTCATCGTGACTACGAGCTTCAGTCTCTTGACTTCAACACAGATTTATTACGGGGCAGCCTGCACGAGGAGATCTGGATGCGCCGTCCTCCCGGCTTCAGTGGGTCGTTTCTTGAGGGTACCCAGTGGAGCCTCCAACGGCCAGCCTACGGTCTCCATTTTTGTGTGATGCTATCATTCGCATTCACGTCTGTCTGCCTCCCATCATATGTTCGTGCGTTGCATGCGTGGTGTGAGCGTGTGCAAGAATTTGTGTTCGGTGTGGTTTGGATTTTCTGAGTGTGTGTGAATGTTATTTGGCTTGAGCAGATATCTGAAGTGACTTCTCTGCTCGAGAGCTTTCCGACGAACCAAGAATCGCCGCGATCGGAGCAAGAACGAGGAAGATATAATCGTTTGAAGTTTTGATTGTAATGCGGCGACTATGGGAAGTTGCGGAGTGACTCAATATGGGATATAGACTTTTGGGGGTTGGGAGATTCGTCACCATCATTGTAGATGATGCCAAGTGGTTGGGAGAAGCCAAACCAGGTTGGCAAGTGTGGCCAAGTTGGGTGAGGTGGATGGCATGGGTTGGGAAAGTGGCAAAGGTCAAAGTGGGGTGCCTATAAGGAGGGAATCTTTGTGCTTATGGGGTTTCCTTGGTTGGGGCCTCCCTGAGACCTTCCCTCTCGTCCTCCTCATCCCCTCCTACCTGGTTTCTAGCTGCTCTAACTTTCTTGTGTGGTTCTTGTGAGAACTTGTGCGAACAATTGTGATTGAGTTAATTTTCTGTGGCAGCATACCCCCTAGTGCGCCTAAATTCATAACTCGAGTTATACTTCATCTTTTGATTGCCACGGTCAAGGGCTATAACATACTCGAGGTTGAGTTTATTCTAACGGTTAACTTTTCGTCGACGACGTTTCTTGTGAAGTCGACATTTCTGTTGAGAATTTTAGACAAGCGATTTTGACTCATTCTGGCCCCCAAACGTTCTAGACTCCGTCCTTAATATCTAACAAGTGGTATCAGAGCTAATTAAGGATCTTGTGAAGAGTCTACTGAGGTGTGAAGACCCTCCTAGACCCACCATGGCCTGTGGGCGTGCCTAAGTGGTGTTCTGAAGGTTGGATGTGACTTCCGCTAAGGGGAAACTCTGCCGAAATTTCGTTGGCGCCGACGCTTGTGATCATTTCGTGGATTTACATTGTGACAAGCAAAAGGGGGAGCTGAAACCTGTGATTGGGAGCAGAGGAGATGAGTCAAGGGAGTGGAGATGCAGCTGAGAAGAGGAATGAGCCGCCACCATCCAAGATCGAGGCTTTGGATGGCTCCAACTATGAGGAATGGAGCGGGCGGATGCGGAGTGCGTTTAAGCGCTACAAGCTGCTGAAAATTGCAATGGGAGAAGAGAAGATGCCGGAGGAAGGAGATGCCCGCGATCGGTGGATTGAGAAGAGCGCGGTGCTGTACGACCTCATCCTCCAATCAATCAACAACTATATGTTTCAGCACATCAAGGATTTGGTGGAGCTCGATGACTCGGGACCGAAGGCGTGGAAGCTACTGCGTGATGTGATTCAGCCCAACACGCTGCCGATGGTGATTGTGTTGGAGAAGGAGCTGGCGGCCCTCTCCATGCGACCGGGAGATGATGTGAAGCCGGTCCTTGACAAGATCAAGGACACCTATGCGAGGATGGCAGCGGCGGGCAGCAAGGTGTCGCAGATGCAGCAGTGCACCAAGATCATCTCGGTGCTCAACAACTTGTGGGACAACCTCATCCCCACCCTCAACGCTCAGCAGGACCAGTAGACGCCTGAGTGGCTATGGCAGCACATTCTGTAGGAGGACTTGCGCAGACGCCATACGGGAGGCGGTGCTGCCAACAAGACTGCTGAGGGGTATGGAGCTGCAGGAGGCAGCAGAGGAAGAGGGGGTGGGAGAGGCCGAGGCCGTGGGAGAGGCTTTGGCAGAGGGAGAGGCCGAGGTGACTACAATGAGGGGCATGGGAGTTCTGGCAGCAGGGGGAGCACCCGAATGGAGGGTGCATGTTGGTACTGCAAGAAGGCTGGACACCCGTGGTTCAAGTGTTTCAGCCGGCCTGAGGGATGGGCACCCCCAGGCATGAAGCCGCCGAGTGGTGAACGCGCACGAGGTGGCGCTGTGCAAGGTTCAGGTACAAGTGGTGATGGTGCGCAGGGCAAAGCCTCACCTGGGATGTTCCTCATTCTTGAGGATGTGCAAGGGAGTGGGGGTGATGTGGGTTCGGTTGGAAAGGTTGTGATGCACCCCCTCACTCACTGGGTGATAGATTCAGGTTGCACAAGTCACATGACCCCACGGGCAGATTTGCTTGATGAGGTAAAGCCCCCTGGGAAGATCAAATTTGTGGCTGCCGCTTCAGGTGCCTTGCTCCCTGTGATGGTTGTTGGGAATGCCAAGGTAATGGGAGCACATGGGGAGCTCGCGGGGCTTGGGAATGTCCTACTTGTTGAAGGTTTATCCGCTAACCTCCTCTCTGTGCGCCGGCTGCAGAAAAGCAAGGCCAAAGTAACATTCGGCCCAACCAGCTGCCGTGCAAAGCTTGGGAAGTTGTTGTTGTGTGATTGGAGGAGAAGAGCAGCTGCATCAAGGACTTATGGCAGCTGCCCATCATCCCTTGGAACGGGAAACCACCAGCAACGCCAGCGGCAGCAACAACTGCTAAGGCAACTGCGGGAGGAGAGGAGACTGCACCAACTGCTGGGGCCCTGGATGTAGTCAAGAAGGTGCAGCAGCCACAGCAGCCACATGGTGAGGTGCTTGCTGGTGTGGATGCAACAGCCGCATGGGCAAAGGCTTCATCTAGGAGTGGTGAGGCCGATTGGGAGACGTGGCATGAGAGGCTGTGTCATATTAATATCCCTATGCTGCAGAAATTGGTTAAGGATGGGAGCTTGAAGGGATTGGAGGTGAAGGGGGCAGCAAAGGAGATTGGGAGCTGCCCAACATGCCTTGAGACCAAGTTGACGAAGTTTCCCTTCAGCAGCGGCAGAGGACCAGCCAAGGCACCACTTGCGCTTGTGCACATGGATGTGGTGGGCCCCACGAGGGCCACTTCGCTCTCGGGCAGCCGCTACTTCTTGACCATTGTGGACGACCACACACGTGCGGTGTGGGTGTACCCTCTCAAGACGAAGGGGGAGGTGGCAGCGGCTGTTCTTAAGGAGTGGATGCCGAGAGCTCAAAGGGAGAGCGGACACAAAGTGAAGGTGATCCGCACTGACAATGGGGGAGAGTTCATTGGCGCTGACATTGAGGCGGTGCTGAAGAAGAAATTGATCCAGCATTAGCTCACAGTGCCCTACAACCATCAACAGAACGGCGTGGCTGAGCGGTTCAACCGGACCCTGCAAGAAGGTGCTCGCACTCTTCTTGGGCGTGCAGGGCTACCGGATCTGTTTTAGGTGACTGCACTGAGGCAGGTCGCTCTTGTGAAGAACAGGGTGCTGGCGACAGTGGGGGACAAGCAGTGGGTCCCCTACACCAAGTGGTATGGGAGTGCACCTGCAGTCAACATGCTGAGAGCCTACGGCTGCATGGTGGTGTTTCATGTGCCAAAGGAGAAGAGGGGAAAGCTGGAAGCTTCTGGGAGATGGGGTGTGCACTTCAGGATCACGAAGGACCACAAAGGCTGGCTGCTATGGGATTTGACCAGCCAGCAGCTGACTGTGTCAAGGGATGTGAAGTTCCTTGAGTCCCTGTACTACAAGGAGTGGAAGCAGCAGCAATAGAAGCTTCCCACTACACCGCGGATCGTTGAGTCCGATGAGGTACAGCGGCCTTCGAGGCAAGTGGAAATCTCTGGGGCTGAGGATGGGGGAGATCCTGAGGTGGAGGAGCAGCAGGAGCAGCAGCAGCAGCAGCCGCAACAACAGCTTCAGCAACCGTAGCAGCAGCAAGATGCTGCACCACGTGCCGCACGTCCGGCTGACCGTCCTAGGAGGGATGTGCGCCCTCCTAACAGGCTGACCTGTTCCAGTTTTGGCAAGCCAAAGGTGTTACCGGCTGGGAGCGTGGCTGAGCAGATGGATGAGGATGAGATAGCCTACTGATATGGGGTTGTGTTGAGATGGTTTGGAGCATAGTGCTGTGAGAGAGATGCTCCAGAGGGGTGCTGCAGATTTGAGCATAATAAAGATGTTGGAAGTGGGATGTTGGAAGGCGATGATTGTGCATTGAGGGTGCATGCTTGAGCTATGGCATGTGGGATGATGGTTGGCAGCCAGAGGGGGAGTTTGTTGTGTGATGCTATCATTCGCATTCACGTCTGTCTGCCTCCCATCATATGTTCGTGCGTTGCATGCGTGGTGTGAGCGTGTGCAAGAATTTGTGTTTGGTGTGGTTTGGATTTTCTGAGTATGTGTGAATGTTATTTGGCTTGAGCAGATATCTGAAGTGACTTCTCTGCTCTAGAGCTTTTCGATGAACCAAGAATCGCCGCGATCGGAGCAAGAACGAGGAAGATAAGATCGTTTGAAGTTTTGATTGTAATGCGGCGACTATGAGAAGTTGCGGAGTGACTCAATATGGGATATAGACTTTTGGGGGTTGGGAGATTCGTCACCATCATTGTAGATGATGCCAAGTGCTTAGGAGAAGCCAAACCAGGTTGGCAAGTGTGGCCAAGTTGGGTGAGGTGGATGGCATGGGTTGGGAAAGTGACAAAGGTCATAGTGGGGTGCCTATAAGGAGGGAATCTTTGTGCTTATAGTGTTTCCTTGGTTGGGGCCTCCCTGAGACCTTCCCTCTCGTCCTCCTCATCCCCTCCTACCTGGTTTCTTGCTGCTCTAACTTTCTTGTGTGGTTCTTGTGAGAACTTGTGTGAACAATTGTGATTGAGTAAATTTTCTGTGGTAGCATACCCACTAGTGCGCTGAAATTCATATATCGAGTTATACTTCATCTTTTGATACGATTCAAATTGGGAAAGATCGCCACAGTCAAGGGCTACAACATCTCGGGTTTGATTTTATTCTAACGGTTAACTTTTCGTCGACGGCGTTTCTTGTGAAGTCGACATTTCTGTCCAGAATTTTAGACCAACAATTTTGAGTCATTTGGGCCCCTAAACGTTCTAGACCCCGTTCTTAATATCTAACATCCACCAGGCGCCTCGTGAGTGGCGCGACACTCTAAAGACGACACTTGCGGCTCTTGGGTTTTCTCCTTCGACTGCTGACCCGTCGCTGTTTCTGCGCACCGACACTTCGCTGCCGCCGTTCTATATCCTCGTGTACGTCGACGACTTGGTTTTTGCCACTGCTGACACTGAGGCACTGGCCCTTGTGAAGTCGGAGCTGCAGAAGAGACATACCTGCACTGACTTGGGTGAGCTGCGCAGCTATCTTGGCTTGCAAATCACCCGGGACAGAGCACGGTGCACCATCACCCTGACTCAGTCACACATGGTGCACCAGGTCCTTCAGCGCTTCGGCTTCCGGTTCTCCTCGTCACAGTCCACTCCTCCGCCTACCGGTCACTAGCTCTCAGCTCCACTTTCGCACGACTCCGTAGAGCCGAGTGGCCCGTATCCAGAGCTTGTGGGCTGCCTCATGTACCTGATGACCTGCACTCGACCTGACCTTGCGTACCCTCTTAGCATCCCTGCACGCTACGTTGCGCCCGGGAGACACCGACCAGAGCACTGGGAGGCCGCTAAGAGGGTGTTGCGCTACTTGTGCAGTACATCGGGCATGGGGCTCGTGCTTGGAGGACAGGGTCCAGTTGTCCTCACTGGACACTCAGACGCCTCTTGGGTTGACGACCTGGCTACGCAGCGGTCGTTACAGGGTTACACCTTCAGCCTTGGCTCCGGCTCTGTTTCTTGGCGGTCTACCCACTCGTCTTCTGTTCTCAGCTCCAGTTGTGAGGCTGATGTCAAAATCCCAGCCACTAACCACTGGGATAAAATGGCTTGTTTGTGTAGCGGGTGAGTGCGCCCATAACCCCCCAGGCCGACGTGCCTGTAACCCTTCCCTAGGATCAAACGGGAATCACCAGTGGACCTCTGACGGTGGCCGGGGCGGAGGCGGAGGGGGTGGTGGTCGTGGAGGCCCGGGGGGCGGTCAGAGTCAGCAGCCTGCCCCGACCCTTCAGGCCGCCCGTGAGTGGTATGCGCGGCGCAGCGTCACCTGCCAGTATGTTATTCGTACAGGTGACCGCACTGGCCAGACGTGTGGGGGGCCGCACCAGACGGAGCGCTGCTTCGCCCGCCTCAACGATGCGTGGCGCACTCAGTTTCCTGGTGGGGGTGAGCTGCCGCGCTGGGCTGATCTGCTCAGGAAGGGTGTTGATATTTGGGCACTTGACTTTGATGCTATTCTCACTGCCATGTATGCGATGTCTATTAGTGGAGAGGGTGCTCAGTACTTGCGTGTTCCGCCCGACCCGGGCATTCAGGCCAGCCCCGCTGCTGCTCTAGGTGCTAGTGTGTCTGCTTCCGCAGGTACTTCTGCAGCTGCTGCTCTAGGTGCTTGTGCGTCTGTGCCCCCTGGTACTGAGTCGACTGCAGCACTGCACACCTTCACACTGGACTCAGGTGCTTCTCGCTCTTTCTTTCGTGACCGCACTGTCCTTGAGCCTCTAGCTCGGCCGGTTGCTGTCTCTCTTGCTGACCCCTCTGGGGGTCCGGTCCTTGCGACCTCCTCCACCACCCTTCCGTGTCCAGCGGTTCCGTCCGGCACGCTCTCAGGTCTCTACCTCCCCTCGTTCTCCACGAACTTGGTGGCAGGTAGTGCGCTCCAGGACTCGGGTGTTCACCAGTTCACCCCTGCCTACGAGCGTGTGACTCACTGCACGTGTGCTCGGACGGGCCGCCACCTAGCTACTTTCACTCGAGAGCCGGGGTCTGACCTGTACACACTGACCACTGAGTCCCCTCAGGTAGCTGCGTCTGCGTCAGCGTCAGGTCAGCTGTCCGCCCCCTGCTCGTGTCGCTCTCTGGCGAACGACACCGTCCTCTGGCACCACCGCCTTGGTCACCCGTCTGTGCAGCGCCTGCGGGCCATGCACAAACGGGACCTTGTTGCTGGTCTTCCCAGGGTGCTCCCTCCCCTTCCTGACTCCCCTGCTCCTGACTGCATTCCCTGTGTCGAGGGGCGACAGCGCGCCGCTCCTCACTCCTCCTCCTTTCCCCCGACGACCGCTCCCCTGCAGACGCTCCACATGGACGTGTGGGGCCCGGCCCGCGTCCGTGGTCAGGGTCAGGAGAGGTACTTCCTGATAGTTGTTGACGACTACTCGCGCTACACCACGGTCTTCCCCTTGCGCGCCAAGGGTGACGTCCCTGGTGTTTTGATCCCCTGGATCAGCCGAGCCCGTCTCCAGCTAGGCGAGCGCTTTCACTCGGACTTTCCTGTCCTGCGCTTGCACTCTGACAGGGGTGGTGAGTTCGCCTCCGACCTCTTGGCAGCCTACTGTGCTGAGCACGGCATTGAGCAGTCGTACACGCTTCCGGCCTCTCCACAGCAGAATGGGGTTGCTGAGCGCCGCATTGGCTTAGTCATGGAGGTCGCTCGTACCTCCCTGACCCATGCGGCTGCTCCCCACTTTCTGTGGCCGTTTGCGGTCCGGTACGCAGCGCATCAGCTCAACCTCTGGCCCCGTGTCTCCTTGCCGGAGACTTCCCCGACTCTACGGTGGACGGGAGAGGTTGGCGATGCGTCGCGTTTCCGGGTCTGGGGATCTCGAGCTTTTGTCCGCGACACGTCCGCGGACAAGCTCTCGCGTCGCACTGTTCCCTGTGTCTTTCTTGGCTTTGTTCCCGACGCGCCTGGATGGCAGTTTTACCACGTCACCTCGCGCCGGGTTCTGGCCTCTCAGGACGTCACTTTTGACGAGTCCGTCCCCTTCTACCGCCTCTTCCCCTACCGCACTGCCCCGCTCCCCCCCCCACCTCTCTTCCTCGCTCCAGGTGCTGAGGTACCAGACCCCCTCCCCCCTCAGGGTGCCGCTCCCTCAGGTGTGTCCCAGGTAGACCCGGGTGAGCCTGTCGAGGTAGCTGTTGACTCGCGTCCTGCGTCTGGGGGTGCTGAGCCTGGGAGTGCTGCGTTTGAGGGTGCGGAGCCTGGGGGTGCTGAGCCTGGAGGTGCGGAGCCTGGGGGTGCTGAGCCTGGAGGTGCGGAGCCTGGAGGTGCGGAGCCTGGAGGTACTAGGTGCGGAGCCTGGAGGTGCGGAGCCTGGAGGTGCTGAGTCTGGACGTGCTGAGTCTGGGGGTGCTGAGTCTGGGGGTGCTGAGCCTGAGCGTGCTCCACCTGGAGGAGACCCCTCCTCCCAGCAGCTGCAGGAGAGGTACCTCGAGTACTGCCGCCTCCGGAGAGGTGCTTCTGGAGCTCGTCCCGGTACTTCCCCTCCTACCCAGGAGCTCCCCCCCATTCAGGTGATCCGCGAGTGGTACACGCGGCGCTGCAGTCTTCGTAGTGGTGCTCCTGGTACTGCGGACCCGAGCGGTGGTGCTGTTGCTGGTGCTGAGGACCCGGACGCTGGAGCTGCTGCTGGTGCTGAGGACCCGGGGGCTGGAGCTGCTGCTGGTGCTGAGGACCCGGGCGTTGGAGCTGCTCCTGGTGCTGAGGACCCGACCGGTGGCGCTGCTGCTGGTGCTGAGGACCCGACCGGTGGTGCTGCTGCTGGTGCTGAGGACTCGGGCGTTGGAGCTGCTGCTGGTGCTGAGGACTCGGGCGTTGGGGCTGCCACTGGTGTCCCTGCTGCTTCTGGAGACGCTGCGCGGCCGCGACCGTACTTCGTACCGCTCCTTCAGCAGGTTCTTGGTCAGGCTCCTCCTCCTTGTCCTCCTCCCTCCGTCGAGTGTCCTCTGCCTGTCCAGCCGCAGTCACAGTTACCGCCTGTCTCGCCTCTCCCTGCTCCCTCCCCTTACGCTGGTCCCACAGGAGGTCTTACAGAGCGTCGTGAGCCTGAGTCTCGTCCTGCGTCGCCTGTTCGTACTGCTCGCACTGGTCGTCGTGTCCCACGTGAGCGTCCTCCTCCTGTCCCTGGCACTCACTACATGACTCTGCGTCCCTCCACTGCTCCGCAGCGTGTCCCGCTGCCGTCTCCTCCTGCGTCCTCTCTTCCTACTCTTCCTGACCCGGAGTCTGACTCCCGTCGTGCTGCCAGTCCCACTGTTACGCGTCTCCTCGCTACAGTTGTCACTGACCCGACCTTTGAGTCCTCTGCTGCGTCTGCCCTGGTCGCTGAGTTGGTTGACTTTGCTGCTCGCTGTCGCCTAGACTACGCTGCCAGCCTTGTCGCTAGGTCTGAGTCTGCGTCTGCCTGTCCTCCGTCCGTCGGGGGTGAGTGTGCCCTCGGCACGGACGTCCTTGAGGACAGACAGGAGGAGTTCCACTGCCTTGCTGCTGCTTTGCCCCGTCTCGTGTCCTTGCTAGTTGCCCCTGAGGGAGACCCGGATGCACCAGACATCCCGACCCCACGCTCTTACGCTGAGGCGATGGCGGGTCCCTACTCCTCTCAGTGGCAGACAGCCATGGACGCAGAGATGGCCTCCTGGAAGTCCACAGGCACCTACGTAGACGAGGTTCCCCCTCCTGGGGCGAACATCGTCAGTGGCATGTGGATTTTCAGGGTGAAGCGGCCTCCGGGTTCTCCACCTGTCTTCAAGGCGCGCTACGTGGCTCGAGGCTTCAGTCAGCGAGAGGGAGTAGACTTCTTTCAGACCTTCTCCCCCACCCCGAAGATGACTACTCTTCGGGTGCTGCTGCACATAGCCGCTCACCGCGACTACGAGCTTCACTCTCTTGACTTCAGCACTGCTTTCTTGCAGGGCAGCCTGCACAAGGAGATCTGGCTGCGCCGCCCCCCTGGCTTCACTGGGTCATTTCCTCCTGGCACCCAGTGGAGGCTTCAGCGGCCGGTCTACGGTCTCCGCCAGGCGCCACGTGAGTGGCACGACACACTGAGGACGACACTTGCGGCTCTTGGGTTCGCTCCCTCTACTGCTGACCCGTCGCTGTTTCTACGCACCGACACCTCGCTGCCGCCTTTCTACATCCTCGTGTACGTCGACGACTTGGTCTTTGCCACTGCTGACACCGCGGCACTCGCTCACGTGAAGTCGGAGCTGCAGAGGAGACACACGTGCACAGACCTGGGTGAGCTGACGAGCTATCTTGGCTTGCGGATCACCCGGGACAGAGCACGGCGCACCATCACCCTGACTCAGTCACACATGGTGCAGCAGGTCCTCCAGCGCTTCCGCTTCACGTACTCCTCGCCTCAGTCCACTCCTCTGCCTACCGGTCACTCGCTCTCAGCTCTGCCTTCGGATGAGTCCGTAGAGCCGAGTGGCCCGTATCCAGAGCTTGTGGGCTGCCTCATGTACCTGATGACCTGCACTCGACCTGACCTTGCATACCCTCTTAGCATCCTAGCACGCTATGTCGCTCCTGGCCGTCACCGGAAGGAGCACATGGATGCTGCTAAGAGGGTGTTGCGCTACTTGTGCAGTACGTCGGGCATGGGGCTTGTGCTTGGAGGGCGAGACCGGGTTGTTCTCACAGGGCACTCAGACGCTTCTTGGGCAGACGACCAGGCTACTCAGCGGTCGTCCCAGGGTTACACCTTCAGCCTTGGCTCTGGCTCAGTTTCTTGGCGTTCTACTCGCTCTTCTTCTGTTCTCAGCTCCAGTTGTGAGGCTGAGATCTACGCCACAGCCATGGCTGCTCAGGAGCTACGCTGGCTGACCTACCTGCTGACCGACCTCGGAGAGCGGCCTCGTTCTCCTCCAGTGCTGTACGTTGACAACAAGGCTGCCATTGCCTTGTGTGAGGAGCACAGACTGGAGCACAGAACGAAGCACATCGCTCTGCGGTACTTCCTTGCTCGAGAGCTGCAGCAGCGTGGTCAGCTTTGTCTGCGTTACGTGGCCACGGAGGCCAACACTGCTGATGTGTTCACCAAGGCGCTTCAGCCTTGTGACCATCAGCGCTTTTGCACTCTACTAGGCCTTGTACCTACTGGGCCTCACTTGCTTACCTCTTGACCTTGCTTGTACTGTGATCACTATATATATATGCCTACTTGTTTACTTTTGCTAGGTTGTGATCACTGTATCTCTTGCTTTGTTATAAACCTGCATGTGAACTGGTCTTGTGACCGCTTGCTTGTGCTCGGAATTTGTGTGGAATCCTTGAGATCCACCCTGAGCTTGCTGTGCTTTGCTTTGACTGGTCTTGTGACCCTGTGGTTGTCTCCCACTGCGCCTATGGGGGTGTGTCAAACATTGCATGTTTATATTGTCTAGGCTGTAGTGGGTTACACCTTAGGGGGTACACAAAGTTAGGGTTTCCTACTTGTACCAAACTCTGTTCTAGTTCATTCATTCCTGCTCAGTTATTTCTGACACTGACACCCCCCCGCACTGGGATGCCCGAGGTGCACACACCGGGATTCGAACCCGAGACCTTCGCTCTGATACCATGTCAGAATCCCAGCCACTAACCACTGGGATAAAAGGGCTTGTTTGTGTAGCGGGTGAGTGCGCCCATAACCCCCCAGGCCAACGTGCCTGTAACCCTTCCCTAGGATCAAACGGGAATCACCAGTAGACCTCTGACAGCTGAGATCTACGCAGGAGCCATGGCTGCACAGGAGTTACGCTGGCTCACCTACCTGCTGATCGACTTGGGAGAGCGGCCTCATTCTCCTCCAGTTCTGTACGTAGAAAACAAGACCATGATTGCCTTGTGTAAGGAGCACAGACTGGAGCACAGAACGAAGCACATCGCTCTGCGTTACTTCCTTGCTCGAGAGTTGCAGCAGTGTGGTCAGCTTCGTCTTGCTTACGTGGCCACACGGGCCAACACTGCTGATATATTCACCAAGGCACTTCAGTCTGGTGATCATCAGCGTTTCTGTACTGCTTTAGGCCTTGTGCCTCTTTTGTCTCACTTGCTCACTGCGTGACTTTGCTTGTACTGTGATCTATATACATCTATCTGGATGCTTACACTTGCTTGGTTATGATCACTGTACTGTATGTGTTCTTTTATATAACTCTGCATGTGAACTGGCCTTGTGGCCATTTGCTTGTGCTCGGACTGTGTGGTGACTTCGTGATCCACCCTGAGCTTGCTTTGCTTTTCTTGACTGGTCTTGTGACCACTTGTTCTCCCCCACTTTGCCTATGGGGGTGTGTCAAAACATGATAATGTTTATGTTGTGTTGTGTAGGCTGTAGTGGGGTAGCCCATAAGGGGTACAACCCAATTAGGGTTAGTACTTGTACTCAGCTTGTTCTCAATGCATTCATTCTCATTCAGTATTCTGACTGTGTATTCCTTCCCGCGGAGTGAATTGCCGTATCACCCCGGATATAAGCGCATATGCGCTTATAATAAATTCATTTTTTTTAGGGGGGGGGCGCTTGTAATTGAGTAACGGCCATAAGCGCCGGCGCTTATATAATGACAAATACAATTTTATACTTTTAGGGTACCAAATTCTACATTTCATTGTTGCCACTTCAACCGAGTCGAAACAATATAGCGTCACAAAGCAGAATCGCTCGGAAGCGATTCTAATTCCTGCACACGGGCAAATTCGCGTCATTCTGCAGGCATGCCAGCACATCCTGACTGGACGCGCAGCCAGTCAGGTCTTCGCGAGTCAAACAAAGCGACAATGATTTTGGACTCGCTGCAAAAATGAAATTCGCTACTGTTTTAAACAAACAATTCAAGTAAAAACTGTACGTGCGCTTATAATAAGTATAGGTCTTTTTGGGGGGGGCGCTTATAATCGAGGAACGGCCATAAGCGCCATGCTCCAGATATAAGCGCCGGCGCCTTTAATCGGACGGCGCCTATATCCGGGGCCATACGGTATTGTTAGCGCGCAGGCGGGGGAATGTGCAAGCGGATCGGTCTCGAACAACCCCAAAACGATACTTGTTTGAAAGCGGATCAGTAACGTGCTTCTTAAAGCTCCGGTATACATTATAAAGGAGGGGTTCAAAATCCTTAGGAACTTGAAATGTTGCCCCAAAACTGTGAGCCACACACAAACCCTAAACCCTGCTGAAAAATGTATACACATCTAATTGTCTACCTTCAATATTATCCTCAACAAGAACATTAGACCTAGTGGTGTGAACTATGGAACGAGATCTAACTACTAGGTGGCAGCACTGGCAAGTACCTTTCACCTGCTGTAACTACAAATTCACCAACATCAACACTAAAGGAGAATTCATTTCTTAGATAATGGAAATCTGTAGTATATGCAAAAAAAAAAAAAAAAAAAAAAAAAACAAGAGGCGACGACGTCGTCATAGGGTTGCGAAGCTTTTTGCATTATCAACATATGTTATACAACTTCTATTACTATGGATCTCGTTTTGCATGACTACCTAACTACTTATACCGAGTATGTAACTCTAGGCTGAGGTTTACAAAAACTGTACTGTTTGGTTTCGAAGGTTCGATCGCATCAAGGATCGATCTCCAGACTGTCCGATTCGACAATGTCACCTTCACCACTACGCCAATTTCGACACCGAGGTAGGGAAAGAAACAATATTAATATCGTTACTTGTCGACGAATCCTTTTCTGCTTGGTTTCGTTTTGGTTCAACTTCTCCAAGCTACTCCAATGATTCCCCCGACTCCTGTTCTCAGCTACTACTACCTAGGTGAGCGTTCTAAACTTAAGATGATAGTTGATACATCTGTCTTAATCATTATCGTCTGTTTCAGTCGTTTAGACTTAGCAACTAGCCGTTTTACTGCTGGTCTTAATCCATTTCGACGACCAACCAGGTCGTTCTTTCTTTAGAGCCTGCAATGCCAGTTTTTCGTCTCACTTTCACAACATCTAGAATTGTCGCATAATTACTTTATCCATTTCGTTCTAGTTTCATTCCATGCTCACATTTCTTTTCTCAATTCTTTGGCGCTTTGTAAATACTTTACATATTCTTTGTACATAATCTTGCATCTGATTCTTATGTTCTTCATCATGACTTCCATTAGTTTAGTGCATCATTCCTTCCTCGTATTTGCACATCTTTCTTCCACCTTTTGCTCTTCAGTTTAGGCTCTTTTGAAACCGTAGTTATGAATTATCTCTCACTCTCTCTATCTCGTCTCTTTCTCTTTTGTTCTCTCTCTCTCTCTCTCTCTCTCTCTCTCCTCTCTCTCTCTCTCTCTCTCTCTCTCTCTCTCTCTCTCTCTCTCTCTCTCTCTCGTTCTCTCTCTATCGTTCTCGCTCTCGTTCCCTCTCTCTCGTTCTCACTTTCTCTCTCGCGTTCTCTGTTTTTCGTTCTCATTCTCTCGTTCTCCTCTCTCTCTTTCGTTCTCTCTCGTCTCTCACTCTCGTTCTCCCTCTCTCCTTCCCTCTCTCTCGTTTCCTTTCTCTCTTTCTCTCTCTTGTTCTCTCTCTATCTCGTTCGTTTTCTCTCTCTCTCGTTCTCTCTCTCTCTCTCTCTCTCTCTATCTCTCTCTCTCTCTCTCTCTCTCTCTCTCTCTCTCTCTCTCTCTCTCTCTCTCTCTCTCTCTCTTTCTCTCTCTCTCTCTCTCTCTCTCTCGTTCTCTCTCTCTCTCTCTCTCTCTCTCTCTCTCTCTCTCTCTCTCTCTCTCTCTCTCTCTCTCTCTCTCTCTCTCTCTCTCTCTCTCTCTCTCTCTCTCTCGTTCTCTCTTTCTAGTTCTCTCCCTCTCTCGTTCTCTCTCTTAGGTTCATTCTCTCTCTCGTTCGTTCTCTTTCGTTCGTTGTCTCGCGTTCGTCCTCTCTATCTCGTTCGTTCTCTTTCGTTCGTTCTCTCTCGTTCGTCCTCTCTCTCTCGTCCTCTCTCTCCCGTCCTCTTTCTCTCTCTCGCTCTCGCTCTCTGTATTTCGTTATAGTCTCTTCTTTCGTTTACTGTATCGTTCCTGAACTCGTTTCGCAGGAGCCTGCTGGTCAGAAATGCGATTTCAATCTGGAAAAAAGCGCATTTGTCACTGATAGGATTTACCATATTGTCCTTTTAACGTTGATTTGCATGTTATTTATTATCGCGTATTTTTTGCTGGTTTTGCCGGTGTTCGTGCTTCTCCAAATATGTGAATGTGTTTGCTTGTGTGTGTGCATTTTTTTCATTTATCATTGCAATATCAATGCATGTCTGTCAATTTTAAAAAATGGGTTCATTTCTATCATTTCTCATTGGTTCATTGGCGCACTCAGTGACTCGTGTGTTTGCCACTTCGAACTGGATTTGATAGAGTGAACTTGTTTTTTAGAGTTAACAGATTGTATTGTTTCATGTGCTAGTTGATTATTCAAAGACTTTGCTATTGACTTCCCCCCCATGCTAGGCAGGGGATGCGGTAGCCTAGTTTTTGGGTCGTTAACTATCACGCATTTGTATGATAATGATATACTGGTATGTCGCATTTAGCATTTCTCATACAAAATCATTTCCATCCATGTATCAGTATTATGCATCTATATATCTTGTCTCATTGCATTCATTTAAGCATGCATGGTGTGTATTTCATTACTAATATTCGTAACATCTATTGCAATTGTCCCATTAAACAAGAACAAATATATAATGCAAACAGTATAGAATCTATGCACAAAACCACTACAAGAAAGAAAAAATGAGTGTAGTATATGCACAATGGGAAGGGTGGAACTGTAGCTTACGATTTTTTTTTCATGTTTTTTTGACATGAAAATAAAATTTGTCAAAATCGATCGTAAAGGGTTGCTTCGCAACCCAAAAAAAAAAACAAAAACAAAAACAAAAAAAAAAAAAAAAAAAAAAAAAAAAAAAAAACAACAACAACAATCTATGTTTGCATGGGTAGATTTTACATGGCTTGGTTTTATGGATTTTATGTATATGTTTGCATGTGTAGGTTTAACTACAGAGGGCGTTGCAGCAGAGAGGTCACTGGTGGTCAGCCGTATAGGAGGTAGAAGAATACGAAGAGGTAGACAGCCATGGTGAAGACGGCTGATATGTGCTGAAAGAAGAGCACCGCTGATACCTCCTGCTCCCCAAACCCCCTTAGACTGCACGCCGTGCCTGCATGCCAAGGGCACACGGAAAAAGGTGTTGAGATGTAAGCTAGATGTGACTGCACCCATCCTCTCGCACACCCCTGGAACATCCCTGGCACACCCCTGGCACACCCCTGGCACGCCCCTGGCATATCCCTGGCACACCCCTGGCACACCCCTGGCACGCCCCTGGCACATCCCTGGCACACCCCTGGCACACCCCTGGCACACCCCTGGCACACCCCTGGCACACCCCTGGCACACCCCTGGCACACCCCTGGCACACCCCTAGCACACCCCGGCACACTCATCCTCTCGCACCCATCCTCTCACACCCATACTAACGCACCTATCTGGATGGACGAGGGCATGGCATGCTGCAGCAGCAGCACAAAGCGGAACATCTTGTCGCCGGGCGGTAGCAGCCCCAGGCGGTCGGCGCACAGCACGATGGCGATGCCCAGCAGCGGCACCACCAGCAGCCGCGTCACAACTACTGCCAGTGTCGTGCGCATCGGCAGCGCTGACGCCCCGGGACCTGCACGGCAGGGCGTGGGTGAATTTCAATTCGAAACAAGGGAGAGGAGAGGGCAACGCCGAGCAGCGGCACCAGCAGCAGCCGTGTCACCACCACCGCTAGTGTCATGCGCATTGGCAGTGCTGACGCCCGGGACTTGTGGGCAGGGCGTGGGTGGTGCAGGGATGCAAGCAGGAGCCCGAATGCACCTGCCAGTCCCATCGAACCACTGTATGCTAGATAGCATGCTGGTACAGGCGCTGATGGCCAATCCAATAGACGCACTCTGACCCAACAATGACTTGTCTACTAGCAATCCCAGCAAATTCCAGCAGATTGAAACACCACCACAGCAGCTCAGTAAAGCAAATGGACACCGCACTACTGCACTGACCCTTGACGAGGTTGGCGCCGAGAACCAGCAGAATGCAGGGGATCATGGCCTGGCTGTAGGCGACGCGAGACACGCACATGGCAGAGGAGCGGAGAGAGAGAGAGAGAGAGAAGATAGAGGAAGGGACAGAATCGGATCACATGTGTTGGCCCAAGCAAGAGATGCAGGGGTGTTGTGAGCAGCAACATTGACGTGTGCAAGAAATTGCATCGTTGCGCAGAGGGAGGCTGGGATGATCCAGAACGGGCAGCAGCACCCACCCCAGCATGGCAGCAGCACCTGAGCCCAGCAACTGACTCACCCCAGCACGGCGAGGGCGTCGGTGAGAAAGCGCAGCGCACCGTCGCGGTGGAAGAAGAGGAAGTCGAGCTGCGGCACCATGCCCAGCAGCATTGCCAGACACTGCCCGGGCAGGTGCAGGGTGGGGAGGCAGGGTGTGAAGAGTGGGGCGACGAAGAGAGATGGGGGAGTTAGGGGAAGGTGACACGCAAGGGCCATGGTGCAGTGGAAGAGAGGAAGTCCAGCTGCAGTACCATGCTCAGACAGTGGGGGGCATGGGGGGATGGAGAAAATGAGGGGATGGGGGGAGGTGGGGAAGGAGGAAGTGCACAGGCAGAGCTGGAGGAGAAAGAGGTCATGGAGCTTAATTATTGGGCAACGGTGAACGGGCAAGGAGAAGTGGCAGGCAAAGGCGAGACATAGCCCGAATGTGAACAACCGTACAGACGCAACACAGCATAAGCCAGGGGGGTGCGAGCAGTGTAGATGGGAAGGTTCTGACCCGCGCAGCAGCCGTGGTGGGGACTAGAGTCAATGGTGGAGACTAGAGTCAATGGTGGAGACTAGAGTCAATGGTGGAGACTAGAGTCAATGGTGGAGACTAGAGTCAATGGTGGGGACTAGAGTCAATGGTGGAGACTAGAGTCAATGGTGGAGACTAGAGTCAATGGTGGGGACTAGAGTCAATGGTGGAGACTAGAGTCAATGGTGGAGACTAGAGTCAATGGTGGAGACTAGAGTCAATGGTGGAGACTAGAGTCAATGGTTGGGACTAGAGTCGATGGTGGAGACTAGAGTCGATGGTGGAGACTAGGGTCGATGGTGGAGACTAGAGTCGATGGTGGAGACTAGAGTCGACGGTGGAGACTAGGGTCGATGGTGGGGACTAGAGTCAATGGTGGGGACTAGAGTCAATGGTGGAGACTAGAGTCAATGGTGGGGACTAGAGTCAATGGTGGAGACTAGAGTCAACGGTGGGGACTAGAGTCAACGGTGGGGACTAGAGTCAACGGTGGAGACTAGAGTCAACGGTGGAGACTAGAGTCAACGGTGGAGACTAGAGTCAACGGTGGGGACTAGAGTCGATGGTGGAGACTAGGGTCGATGGTGGAGACTAGGGTCGATGGTGGGGACTAGAGTCGATGGTGGGGACTAGAGTCGATGGTGGAGACTAGAGTCGATGGTGGAGACTAGAGTCGACGGTGGAGACTAGAGTCAACGGTGGGGACTAGAGTCAATGGTGGAGACTAGAGTCAACGGTGGGGACTAGAGTCAACGGTGGAGACTAGAGTCAACGGTGGAGACTAGAGTCAACGGTGGGGACTAGAGTCGATGGTGGAGACTAGTGTCGATGGTGGAGACTAGGGTCGATGGTGGAGACTAGGGTCGATGGTGGGGACTAGAGTCGATGGTGGGGACTAGAGTCGATGGTGGAGACTAGAGTCGATGGTGGAGACTAGAGTCAATGGTGGAGACTAGAGTCAATGGTGGAGACTAGAGTTGACAACAACAGAACATACTCCTCGATGTGGAGTTCCAGGAATTCAACAGAACCAAGATGCACGGGAATCAGGAAAGCATGGGGGAAGGCAGCATGGGAAGGCAGCATGGGGGTTATGCATCATCGGAGGACAACATGGGGTTGGCTGGGAGAAGCATGGGCCGGCCCGAACCAACCCAGCCCGAGCGGGCTATGGCAGGGAGGGATGGACGTACAGCAGCGAGGACGGGCGGGCGGAAGACATCGTAAATGTGCAACGCCTTGAGGACCTCTCCCAGCTGCCATGCACATGCTCACACACACACAGACATGCTCACACACACAGAGACATGCTCACACACACACAGACATGCACACACACACACAGACATGCTCACACACACACAGACATGCACACACACACACAGACATGCACACACACACACAGACATGCACACACACACACACACAGACATGCACACACACACACAGACATGCACACACACACACAGTCATGCACACACACACACAGACATGCACACACACACACAGACATGCACACACACACACAGACATGCACACACACATACACGCACGCACGCACGCACTCAGACACGCACACTCACTCACGCACGAATGCACGCCCGAGCACATACGGAGAGGAGGGAGCACATATGGAGAGGAGGGAGAACAGGGAACGAGGCAAGTAGTAGCTTGAAGACTTGCAACCACCTCTTAGCGATGGATGCGGGAGAGCGGGGGATGAGGAGAGGCGAGTGACAAGTGCGGATACAAGGGCGGATGGAAGGGCGGATGGAAGGGCCGATGGAACCTGTGGTGTGCAAATGTGCAGCCACGATATGTCGGTGCACCTGCATTTGCCTCTCACTGCATGCTGCGGCACCTCCTGGCTACTCATCGTGTTGGGGTCTCACTCACCACGTGGCTCACAGCTCACCGTGTTGGGGTCTCACTCACCACGTGGCTCACAGCTCACCGTGTTGGGGTCTCACTCACCACGTGGTTCACAGCTCACCGTGTTGGGGTCTCACTCACCACGTGGCTCACAGCTCACCGTGTTGGGGTCTCACTCACCACGTGGCTCACAGCTCACCGTGTTGGGGTCTCACTCACCACGTGGCTCACAGCTCACCGTGTTGGGGTCTCACTCACCACGTGGCTCACAGCTCACCGTGTTGGGGTCTCACTCACCACGTGGCTCACAGCTCACCGTGTTGGGGTCTCACTCACCACGTGGCTCACAGCTCACCGTGTTGGGGTCTCACTCACCACGTGGCTCACAGCTCACCGTGTTGGGGTCTCACTCACCACGTGGCTCACAGCTCACCGTGTTGGGTGCGCGCACGAGCAGCGCGACAGATGCTTTCCGCAGCGACCGGGATGCCGTGCGAGCCACGCTGCTGCCGAGGCTGCCACCGCCAAACACACGCCCGCCTCGCACCGACCCCTCACTGCGCTGCTGCTGCCCTGCCTCCACGGCCCCCGCACTGCCCAGCCGCGGCACCCCTGCCCCCATGCGCCCCTCTGCCGCCCCTGCTGCTGTTGGTGCACCTGCTAGCAGCGGCGCATGCAGACCCGCAGTGCCATCAGCAGCAGCAGCGCCAGCACCGCCCCTGGCAGCAGCAGCAGCGTGGTGGTGGTGTCCCCTGCCCTCCCCCGGCGCGAGCGGGCGCGACGACACGGCTTCCACGCCCACGCCCAGCGCCGCCTCCCACCCGCCCGGCACCTCCCACCCCTCCTCGCCCCCCTCCCCGTCTGTTTCCCCCTCGTCACTGTCGCTGTCCTCCTCCTCCTGGTACGGCACCATGGGCGCATCGACGTACTTGTGGTCGATGCCGAAGTGGTCCAACGGCCGCACGTAACCTGGTAACCACTCCTCAGGGGGCGCCAGGATGTTGTAGACCGTGCTCCACATCACTATGGCCGCCATCTGCGGGCAGGGTGTGGTGAAGGGGGAGAAGGGAGGAAAGAAAGGGGCGGAGGGCATGGACAGAGAAGCAGGATGCTTTCGACCATGCCCCACATCACTGTCGCCACTGTCTGCAGGAAAACGTGCTGAGCACACATCTCCACATGCGCACGGATAGCACACGCATCCACATGCGCACGGATAGCACACGTATCCACATGCGCACGGATAGCACACATCTCCACATGCGCACGGATAGCACACATATCCACATGCGCACGGATAGCACACATATCCACATGCGCACGGATAGCACACATCTCCACATGCGCACAGATAGCACACATATCCACATGCGCACGGATAGCACACATATCCACATGCGCACGGATAGCACACATATCCACATGCGCACGGATAGCACACATATCCACATGCGCACGGATAGCACACATATCCACATGCGCACGGATAGCACACATATCCACATGCGCACGGATAGCACACATATCCACATGCGCACGGATAGCACACATATCCACATGCGCACGGATAGCACACATATCCACATGCGCACGGATAGCACACGTATCCACATGCGCACGGATAGCACACGTATCCACATGCGCACGGATAGCACACATATCCACATGCGCACGGATAGCACACATATCCACATGCGCACGGATAGCACACATATCCACATGCGCACGGATAGCACACATATCCACATGCGCACGGATAGCACACATATCCACATGCGCACGGATAGCACACATATCCACATGCGCACGGATAGCACACATATCCACATGCGCACGGATAGCACACATATCCACATGCGCACGGATAGCACACATATCCACATGCGCACGGATAGCACACGTATCCACATGCGCACGGATAGCACACATATCCACATGCGCACGGATAGCACACATATCCACATGCGCACGGATAGCACACATATCCACATGCGCACGGATAGCACACATATCCACATGCGCACGGATAGCACACATATCCACATGCGCACGGATAGCACACATATCCACATGCGCACAGATAGCACACATATCCACATGCGCACGGATAGCACACATATCCACATGCGCACGGATAGCACACATATCCACATGCGCACGGATAGCACACATATCCACATGCGCACGGATAGCACACATCTCCACATGCGCACGGATAGCACACATATCCACATGCGCACGGATAGCACACATATCCACATGCGCACGGATAGCACACATATCCACATGCGCACGGATAGCACACATATCCACATGCGCACGGATAGCATGCTGGCTGGCGCTATTGCATGCTAGAGCTACCCGCAAGGTAGACCTCTCCATGCACACTTGCATGCACCTCCATCACAACTAGTTAGTTACCTTCTACACATGCATGCACCACGCACCCACATGCACACATACACACGCCCCCAACCCGCATGCACACATGCACGCACCCCCGTACTCACATGCACACAAGAACGCACCCACATACCCACATGCCCCCATGCACGCACCCACATGCCGAGGGAGATGTAGGCGGTTGCCAAGCTTGTTGCACTCGTTGTGCCCGCCGAAGGGGTTGCGCGCATCCGAGCACACCGCTGACAGCAGCACCAACGGCATGTTGCCCATGTTGCCTGGAAGAAAGAGGGGGGGAGCGAGGAGGGGTGGCCGAGATAGAAGGGAGGGGGAGGGGGTGAGGGAAGGAGGGGGGGGAGCATGGCTGCATGGGGGCAAGTCGGAAGGGGTTGCGTGCATCGGAGCACACCGCTGACAGCAGCACCAACGGCATGTTGCCTGTTGCCTGGTGCGGGGGAGGTGAGGGGGTTGGCCAAGAGACAAGGGAGGGGGGAGGGGAGAAGAGAAGGGAGCAAGAGGAGCAGCAAGTCACACGTTCCCATGTTGACCAAGGGGGAGGAACATGCGGGTAAGCCGGACGGGAGGGCGAATAAAAGGGACGAAGCGGGTGGGCATGGGAGGGCGGAAGCGGGTGGGCATGGGAGGGCGGAAGCGGGTGGGCATGGGAGGGGGCATGGTTGGCTTGAGTTGAGAGGCTTGACAGGACGAATGGGTGAACAGTCGGTCATGTGTGCGAGGGCGCTTGGGGGAGCGGGAGGGGGAGAGGAGGGGAGAGGGAGGGAGGGAAGCAGAGAAGGAAGCAAGAAGACACATGCAGGTGAAGTGAAGAGCCACAAGTTGGAGCGAAGCGGGGGCAAGCACTGACCAATGCCTGTGACTGTGAGCACCCACCAATGCCTGTGAGGACGAAGACGAGGCGGAAGAACTCGGGTGGGCAGTCGGTGAGCCACGCCACCAGCATGCCGAGCAGACAGCCCAGCACAGACGCCAGCACCACGTTCACTGGGATGAACCACCTGCGGAGGGGGTGGGGAGGGGGGGAGTGTGTGTTGGTGGTGGGGAGGGGGGGAGTGTGTGTGGTGGTGGGGAGTGTGTGTTGGGGTGGGGAGGGGGGGAGTGTGTGTTGGGGGGGGGGGGGGGGGGGGGGGGGGGGGGGGGGGGGGGGAAGGCACCTCAAAAAGCCACGCGACGAGCACACAGCCCAGCACACAGCCAGCACACAGCCCAGCACACAGCCCAGCACGGACGCCGGCACCACGTTCACCGGTATGAAGCACCTGCGGGGGAGAGGGAGGGAGAGGAGGGTGGTGGGGGAGGGTGGGGGAGGGTGGGGGAGAGGTGGCGGAGGGAGGGAGGTGTGATTGTGCCGTGTCGTGGTTCGCGTGTGAAGTGAAGCATGAGGCGAGTGGTGGAAATCACAATGCATTGCGATCTCATATGATCTCGTATGACTCTGCGGGAGCGCAGGATGGAGGGCAACGAGCAGGATGGAGGGCAACGAGCAGGATGGAGGGCAACGAGCAGGATGGAGGGCAACGAGCGGGTGACGACTTAGGAGGCGCGGGAGTGCAGGGATGTGGATGGCAAGCTAACAAGTGAGGCGATTAAGGGAGGTAGCGAAACAAGTTGGAGGTTGAGCAGCAATCTGGTTGCAGAATGTCGCCGTTAACAACAGAGCAGGTGACCATCTGTGGCGGTTACCATCCGAGGCCATTACCATGGAAGGGGGTTACCATGGAAGGGGGTTACCATGGAAGGGGGTTACCATCTGAGATTATTACCATCTGAAGTAGCGTGGTTACCATCGGAGGTAGCATGGTTACCATTCGAGGTAGCGTGGTTACCATTTGAGGTAGCGTGGTTACCATTTGAGGTAGCGTGGTTACCATCTGAGGAGGTTTTCGAAGGAGATGGCTTCGCCCAGGTTGACGAAGATGATGGCCGGCAGGAACACCGTGAACACCAGCTGGGGGCGGGGAGCGAGGGGAGACAGCACCACGGGTGGCACGAATGGGCGGCATTATTAGATGGCACGAATGGGCGGCATTATTAGATGGCACGAATGGGCGGCATGATTAGATGGCACGAATGGGCGGCATGATTAGATGGCATGAATGGGGACAGAGGAGGATGGCGGCGGAGTGTGAAGCACGCCAGGAAGCACAGGCAGGCAGGCCGTCAGGCAGGCAGGCAGGCATGCTTCTCCGCACATAGACGGACAACGTGTGGGCGTGTGGGGAGACGCCGCTTTGCATCTCCGGTTCACACACAGTCTCAGCGCTGCCATGCCAGCAATGCTCCCTGGGCGGCCCTCAACCACCTTCTCCGCCCTCTCTGTGCCCGCCTCTCTCTCCACCACCTCTCGCCTCTCCGCCATGGCGATCCACTCATTCCATTCCATCCCTTTCTTCTCCGCTCCACATCCCTCCCGCCTCAACTCCACACCCCTTTCCCCGACCACCTCCTCCTTCCTATCTCCCTTACTAATAGACCGCCTGCCTCGCTCGCCCCCACTACTCACCTCTGCTTCCGCATTACAACTGGTCTCCCTCCTCCGTCGCGCTCTTTTCATTTTCACCATGCCTTTTTCTGCTCCCCTCGTTTCCTCAACCCCTCTCCTTCATCCCACTGCCCCCCATTCCTAATTTCCTCGACCCCCCAATGGCCTATACCCAGCGCCCTATTCTCCCCCTCCCAACCAAACGCCCTACCCCCAACGTTTCAACCCCAACGCCCCACCCCCAGCGCTCTACGCCTGCGGCGCGCCTTCCTCCGCTTCTGCGCTCGGCGCGGCGAGAAGGGGGGGCACGGCGAGAAGGGGGGGCACGGCGAGAACGGGGAGCGCGTGGACGAGGCCGCCGATGGCGACAGCGACCAGTGGCTGTAATGCCCTGCTCCACCGCCCTACCCAGCGCCCTGCCTCAGCGCCCTGCCTCAGCGCCCTAGCGCAGCGCATTTCCTTAGCGATTTGCCCCAGCGCCCTGCCCAGCATCCTAGCACAGTTCAACGTCCCAGCACCCTGCCCAAGCGCACGGGCGGCACCTTACTGAGGCTCTTGCGCGCGGCGCACCTTACTGAGGCTCTTGCGCGCGTCGGCGTGCAGGACGTCGAAGTAGGGCAGCGCGAAGATGAGCCCCGTGGCGGCGATGAGCAGCACCTTCACCACCGGCAGCACCGAGCTCATCACCAGGAAACTCAGCGGCAGCGCCGCCGCCTGCAGCGCCTGGTGCACCTCGCTCCCCGCCATCGCCGCCATCGCCGCCGTCGCACTCGGAAGGGGAGGGAACACAAGTATTTAAGTACTACTACAGCAACTGGAAATGGCGAGAGGGGCAAGGTTCGAACGGGGTCGAATGGTATTTGAGTCGGATCGCCGGTTTGCGCGTGCTCTGCGCGCGCTCTCGCGGCGGGACTCAGCTCCGCACGCGGCGAGCCGCCGGGCGCAATGGTCGTCCCCCGGGAGGGCGCTTGCGGATGCGCGACGCGGTCGTGGCGGACATGCGACGGGAGGTTCAGGTGTACAAGATAATATACTCGAGTCTGATCGCCGGGCTGCGGCGCGTGCTGTGCGCTATGCGATCGGACACAGCCGCATCCATAAAACGAGCGGCTGCTAGAGACTAATCTGGAATATGGGGGTGACGATGCGGTAGCTACAAGTCCTTCCGCTCAGCTCATTGGGTAGTAGCAACCAGTCCCAGCACAAGCGAGCTGGACAGGCACAACAAGCTTTAGGACGCGGTTAAAGTGAAAATATCGCAGGATCGTCTGCAAATGTCGAGCCCTACTAGATTGGTCAGATCGATTGGCGAAACGTGGCGATCGCGACGTTGTGACGATCTCCACTGAAAATTGACAACTCTCCCGCGAACAGTGATCAGTCGCATTCACGCACTGTAAAGGAATTTTGGCCAAAAAACGTACTGTATCATGGTTACAGTATAGCTATTAGGGTAACCAATTCGCACATAGATCGCGACTGACGATCGATCGTCTACTTCCACTGCGTCCTTATCGAGCGAGCTTGACAAAGGGCTCAAGGTTGAGGTGAGGATGTTTTGTGAAGGGTTGGAAGCAATGCGATGCGATCATTCTCGGGTGGTCGCTGCTGTCGCACGGTATGTTGGTCCGCGTCGCACGGTCGGTTGGTCCGCGTCGCACAGAGGTTCTCATGGGAATTCCGGAAGAGAGCCTCGATTGGTAGGCTGAACCAAGCACAAGTCTCTCAATTGTAACCAATCGCGGACAAGAACCAAACGCTGACGAATGGCACCCAATCTCGTCAAGGCGCGTGTACATTCACTTGTTCAGCGACGCTATTGTGCGACGAAGTTCGGGCCTGAGCTTCTCAGTTCGCCTTGGGAAAACGGAAAAGAATTACTGTACAGAAAACTCCTGGGTGCATTATTTAGGGCGGGTTCATCGCGTTCGTATCTGTTCGTCTGTGCGGTTACACTTTAAGCTTGACAACTGTTGTGCAACGTTTTGAACCGTCTTGCACCACGACGGATGAACTGTAAATGAACGCGCTGGTTTTGTGAGAATTTCGTACCCCATGCTGAACCTTCACCATCGTGGAGGAAGGAGTAACGAACGGGAAAAAGCACGCGTTGTAACATCGATTCGCTATTCGTGAACGACAGTGCATCACGTGCTTCTGTCGAATTATTTCATCGTGCAAAATCGCTCGAGCCAATTTCCATCTGACTCATGGCGCCCCGCCAATCTCTTCAGTCGCACACATATCATTCCCAACATTTAGGGGGCGATTTCGCCGTCGCAACTCACTCGAGCCAAGCCCAGTGTCGCATGTCGCACTCGAATAATTCAGGAATGTGGTCCCTATGACGCACTGGAGCCAAGCAATGCATTATATATGTGGCACATATAATGCATGATATAAATCGCGCTCCGAACTTCGGAAGATGGCGCGGCGGCTGCCATGCTTGCCTCACGCACGTAACTCGCGATATAAGTCACCAGCTCAACGCAGTTCCTTCATTCCGTTTTGCACTGGACTGTCCTTCATTCCACCCATCGTCTCGCTTGGCGATTGCAACCCTAAACTTACCGCTGAACTCCACACGCTCCACTGTTGCGCCTCTTCTCTCGCCACTTCTCGCCTCTTCCCTCGCCTCTTCCCTCCCCACTTCTGCCGTCTCTCCCGCGGGAGCCTCGTGGTCATCATCATCATGGGGTCGATGCGCGCCTCTCCTGCCGGACTCCTGCTGCTCGCCATTGCGCTCATCGCCGGTCAGTCTGCTTCTCATTGCCTTCTCCCATTGATTCAACATGTACTGCTAGTGGTCAGCCCTTGCCTCGGATTTGGCGTAAGCCCTTGGAACCACGCCTTTCTTCCGAGTAATCCCTCCTTCCTGCTCGCTGTTTTCGACCTCTTGTGTACCTCGATCCTCTCCTTTGTCTTCCCTCGCTACTCTCTCATTTCTTCTTTCTCTCTCTTCTCTTCACACCCTCTCTCTTGTCCTCTGCAGCAGTTCAGATGATGAAGGCAGCGTATGCCGACGATACGGTGAAACGGATGACACACCGCAGCATGCTGTACGACACGTACGGGGACGGCACGGTGAAAAGCATTACTCAGCGTGCGAAGCTGCGAAGCACGCTGAAAGGCGCGAATGGCGAAGGCATGGAGGCAGAAACAGCGAGCAGGAAGGTCAATGCGAGGATTGCGCAAGACATTACGGCCAGCGGTAAGTTAAGTGGCCATTACGTTCAGGCCGGCATTCTGAAGGCCGGGAATGACCCTGCATTTCTCTTTTGGCGGATCTCAGTACACCGCCCTCTCGCGTCTGCCCTGCGCACAGCTCGTCCCGATGCCCTTATGGCTTCGAAATAAGCATATCGTTGTCTGTTGCCCCTTTCGCTTCGCCTCTGCTGCAGATCCTGCCTGTGCGGCGTTGGGTTGTGAGCCTGTTGGCGGCAAATGCGAGTTGGACAAAAACAGAGAGCGCTACTGCAAGTGGGGTGAGTGAGCGTGGCGTTGCTGCGAGTGGGGTGAGCACGGAATTTCTGCTTCTTTCCCAATTCCACCTCATGCCATGCATTCGTACATGGTATAGCAACCCCGCGCCATCCAGCCCCGTACCCCATGAGGTCGTTTTCGAGGAGCCACATGGGTTTCAACCTCAGGTGTTTCGTGGTAGAGTCCTCACTGCCATCGTTCATCGTGTAACCTCATGTCCCCACCCCATGAGAGTGAGAGTCGTGTTCTTTTTGCCGGCCCACCCCATGCCATTGGATATGTCCTGATGTCCCAACGTTTTGAGAGATAGACATTCCTCCTTGTCTGGCCTACCTCCTTGTCTGGCGTACCTCCTTGTCTGGCGTACCTCCTTGTCTGGCGTACCTCCTTGTCTGGCGTACCTCCTTGTCTGGCGTACCTCCTTGTCTGGCCTACCTCCTTGTTAGAGTGCACGATGCTCGTCTTTCTGCTGCCCTACCTCCTCTACCAACAATCCCCACTGCGCTGCACTCACACCCACCCCCCATTCATGCTTATCCCACCGTCTCTCTGCTCTGTTTCTCTTCTCCCTCAACTCCTCTGCCTCGCTTCCCCCCTCCGCCTCGCTTCCCCCCTCTGCCTCGCTTCCCCCCTCTGCCTTGCGTCTCCCTTGTTTGCCAATCCCCTCTCACGTTCTTCTCCCTCGCTTGCTGCGCCCTTCAGACTCACCTTGGGCGCCAACCCCCCTGGATCCACCATCTTCTACCAATCTTCAAACCTCATACTCCCACCGCTCCCCGTCCCCTCCTTCTCACTTGCTTCCTGCGTTCTTCAGCTTCACCCTGTGGCTCATGCCCCTCTGGCGCCTCAATTCCCCTCTCACATACCACACTGCACCCATCCCCACCCCTCAGCCTCACCATGTGGCTCGTGCCCCGTGGGAGCCATCTGCAAAAATTACCTGAAGCCCAGCACAAACGAGCTCATTCCTTACTGTTCGTGCCCTAGCGGGTATGGGATGACCGCGACCAGCTGTGTTCAGGGTGAGCTTCCTTTCTTCATGCATGCTCTCCTCACCCACCCGGCCTGCTCGCTCCTCTCACCTCGTACCCCACTCTTTGCTTCACCTTTCTCGCTCTGCCAAGTTGGCTCAACTGCTGATGCTTGTGGGAATGTGGCGATGCATGCATGAATGTATGAACGCCCTTCCTTTGTGCTGAGTCCTTTGGCAACACTTCGCTGAGTGCTTCCTTTGTGCCCCTCCTTATCAGGTGGAGCTCCCACCGTCTCTTCCTTCAGCTACACAGTTATTGTGAATGAAACAGCCAAGGACGCGGCATCTCGACCCTGGACCTTCCGCCTCAACCCGAATGGGTGCACTCAGATCCCAACTTCTGCGGCTGGCACGGTCACATCATATTATAGCCTTGAAAACATTGGCGATGCTCCAGATTGCAGAAAGGTTGATTACTTCAATTCAGAAAAGTGTGAAGGCGAAATCGATGTCACAAGCTCCCCAGGCGTTCGAACCCCGTTTCTTGCAGCATATGTTTCAACGCCACTGTGAGTAATTGCTCGTGTTCCACCTGCACTGTGAGTGATTGCTCGTGTTGCACCTGCACTGTGAGTGATTGCTCGTGTTCCACCTGCACGACTTCCCAGCTTCTCCTCTTCATGCTTTCCTTTACCTCGTGGATCATCCTATCCATTTTGTCCTCCCCTTGTTATCTTTGAGCAGAGGCATGCAGGTTCCGGCCTCAATTCGGTGCACTCAGTAGGATGGCTCTAGATGGATAATTTCTCGCCTCCAGTCAATGACATCTCTTCTCTGTCCCAACCAACAAACCCCTTGTCCCTTCCACTCAATGGAGACCAGTGCAGAGTGTTTGTACCAGCCATTGCACCTGCCCTAGGGATGTCTGAGAATCCTTTGTTTCTAGAGCTGCATGTGTTGTGCATCAGAAGTTCAAACTGTACTTTTTTACTGGATTTGGTTTTAGTCCATTTCGATTGAGGGATGTTAATCTACACCAATCACGACGTTTTCAATAGCACTTTTACGGGGAGATAAAGTCCCTGGATTTCTAACGGAAGCTCTTCGCATTAGGACAGTGCCACCACTGCAGAGCTGGTCAGGCACACAAGCTGCACTACAGAGTTTAACAGGCTGCCCCTCAGGGATGCGTGCAAGCCACTGCCAAGACTCAGAGGGTAGGAGGTACAGCTGCACAGGTGGGTGGTGCTGCAAGTTCAGAGGCAACAGACCACCTACAGCATGCCAGCTGGAGGGGTTCCTCCAAGCCTTCAGATTCGTTTTGGGCGACCCTTAGTAATCAGGGTCCTAGGTATAGTCAACCCTGATGCTCAGGGTAATTTTTTTGTTTCCTTGACAAATGCAGGGTAAAAAAAATATAAGTCTTTTTAGTCAGGGTATTTAAAACAATATACATATATAACTTGTGCTACAGCGTAATGTATGGTAGTTGTTGGGCTCAATTGGTCCGAGGTAGAGCAAGAAGGTCTCCGGTTCGAGTCTAAGTGTCGGGAGGATTTTGCTATAGTGTTTCGTCTCGCTACGGTCTGTTCGGTTCAGTGTATCTAGTCTTGTACACTGTACAGTCAGAGAAATATTTCCGTTACGCTGTTTTTCAAAGGGTATTAAATTTCTTACACTTTCTGGCCTAGGGTAAAAAATCCACTACCCTGCCTGTGAAAGGGTAACTGAAAAAAAGCGGCCGCCAGTCAGTGCAAAAAGGGTATTTTACCCTGATAACGAGAGGCCTGGGTTCCTCTCACGGGGCATGGGCGGCGGTGGCAGCGCGGCGAGCCAGGAACATGAGTGATGGGTGGGCCGCCTCTGTGTGCCTGCTGCCCCGCCCCTGGCCCTCCCCCATGCCTCGCTTGCCTGTCTGCGCACGCTGCAGCAGTGGCACAGGTGGCGGCCTGGCAAGGCCCCTCTCGTTGCCGTGAGGGGTGGTGGTGGTGGGGTGGAGGGGCCCTGGCAGCTGCCATGCATGTGGCGGGTGCATGGGGGGTTGTGCCTGCTGGGCTGCCAGCACGGGGCTTATGGGTGCAAGTGCGGTACGGGCATATGGGGTATGTGGGGTATGTGGGGAATGCATGGCATGTGTGGGTACTGGTTGAACAGGGGGAGTAGCAGGAGTAGGTGAGGCAGGAATAGGATTGGGAGCAGAAGGTACAGCATTGGGTGCAGCAGAAGGCAGAGCACATGGGAGCGCACCCCTTGACTGCCCTGACACATCCACGGCTGGCCCTGACTGCCCCATGCTTCCACCTCCCACTGTGCTCTTCTGCACACCCTCCCCTGACCATGCCTGTGATCCTCCTACCGCTACCGCTACCGCTACCGCTGCTGCTGTTGCTGCTCCCAGGGACTGCTGCCCTGTGCTGCCCGCACCCTCCACTCTCACCCTCTCTCTCACATTCCTTGCCGCCACCGCCGCTGCCACCTGTTGTCCAACAAACCCATCTTCACCCTGTGCGCCCATCGCACTGCCTGTAGCAGCAGCAGTGACATGAGTGGCAGCAGCAGTGCTTGCAGCATTGGTGCCTGCAGGCATGCCGCGAGTAGAGCCAGCAGCAACAGCAGCACCTGCGTCACTGGCACCCCTTACAGCACCAGCACCAATGCCAGCATCAGCACCAGTGCCAGCACCAGCAGCAGCAGCGCTGCCAGCATTGGCAGCACTGACAATGCCCTTTGCACCACGGCCCCTCCCACTCGCTGCTGCCCTCACTCTCCCTGCACCCAACCCATCCTTCCCACCCACCTTGCCCTCTTTCCCCCCCTGCTCTCTGCCTCCCTCCCTCCCCCGCTCATTCCTCTTCTCCTTCCTTCCCGGTCTCCAATCCGTCTTGTCCCTCTCGCCCTCGCTGCTGCGCTCACAAGGAGGCGATGGGGTGGAGGGCACCCATGAGGCAGAAGACGCCCAAGAACCATGTAAGGCGGCATCCAGCGACATCACATCAGCTGACATGCGCCCGATGATGCTCGCCACCTCCTCCACCTCCGCCACCTCCTCAACTCCCGCCCTAACCCGCCCTCCCTCCTCCCCCCCTCCCACTCGCCCCTCCGCGTCCCACCGCCTTCCCAATTCCGTCCCTCCCACTGCCCCGTAGTCCAGGCTTCCCCCACCTGCTCCCCCCATCTGCGCCATTCCCCATGCCACTGCTGCCTCCTGCGCCCCTTCCATCCCGCCCTCCTCACTCCCCTCCTCACTCCCCTCCTCACCACCCTCTTCATCCACCGCCTCCATTCCCCCCACTCCCCCTGCACTTGCACCTGCACCTGCTGCTACCTCTGCTCCATTCACGTCTGCCTCATTACCGTTTCTCCTGCCCACACCCTCGCCCTCCACCCCTCCATCCTCTCCCCCTCTACCCTTCTTCCCCTTCTCCTCTCCTCCACCACTCACACCTGTTTCTGTCCAGTCGCCACTACCCTCTTCCCCCTCGTTCCCGTCCTTCCATTCCCCCTCCTCCTCCTCCTCCTCCTCCTCCTCCTCCTCCTCCTCCTCCTCCTCCTCCTCCTCCTCCTCCTCCTCCTCCTCCTCCTCCTCCTCCTCCTCCTCCTCCTCCTCCTCCTCTCCACTCGCCTCACTAGTCATCATGCATTCCATCGCCAAACTACCCTCCCTGCCACTCCTCAGCATCCCTCTGAACCGAACTCCAATGTCCACCATGCCTCCGCCCACCACTCCCTCACTCGTCACTCCCTCACTCCCTCTATGCATACCACCACCACTCTCACTTGTCCGTGTCACAGTCGCATGACCACCGGCACCATCACACACATCCATCTCAGCCGCAGTGCCCCTACTCCCCTTCCGTGCCCCCATCCCCCTTCTCTCTTTCTCTCCACCTCTCTCTCTGCCTCCGCCTATCCCTCTTCCACTCTCTCTGCCTCGCCCTGCAGAGCTGCCAGCAAGGGTGGCGATGATGGTGGCGGGGGAGAAGAGCGCGTTGCTGTGCACAGTCACATGGGCGATGGAAGCCAGGGAAGCAGGTGCAAGCGACGAGGACGGGACAGCCAACGGGCCGCCTGGAGTTGATCTTTTCAACCCCATCTTAAAATCATGCCCTTCATTTATTTCCTCTTCCTCTCTCCTCTCAGCTTCCTCCCCCTCCCCCTCACTTTCCTCCTCCCCTCTCACTTCCCTCTCCTCCCAAACCTCCTCCTCTGCAAGCTTGTCACGCACCCTGGCTTGTGCGTGCACTTTAGAACACGCCTGGACATCTGACAGCCCACCACTCCCTTGCTGCCACTTCCAGGGTGCACGATGTGCAGAGAGTTGCACAGGAGGTGCAGAGTGGTACAAAGGAGGTGCAGAGTGGTGTAGGGGGGAGCATGGGTCGTCGGACGAGATGTCATGCCATGCTGATGCCAGCCCTGACGTCATACCCACATGCGTGGCCTGAGGACTATGCGATTCCATGCTCTGAAGCCCATGCACATCAGCACTCTCTTCCACAAGCCTATCTGAATGCACGTGCCCATGTCTCCTTCTCTCCACCTCACACTCTTGACCCCCGCCCACCGCTCGTCGCTTCACACCCCTTCGTCCCTCGCCCCCATCACCACCCACCTCACTCCCTCCCTCCGCCTCACTCCGCCCCTCCCTATTCCTGCTGCCTCTCCGCTCCTCTTCCCCCCTGCTCATGCGCTGCTCTGCTTGCCCTGCCTTCCACCCTGCTCTCCCACCCCCACCACCACGCCCTCCATCCCCACCTGCTTCGCTCGCAGGTATGGTGAAAGATGCTGCCAGGCAGTCTGTGCCTCTACTGCTGCTGCCTCTACTGCCGCTGCTTCTGCTACTGCTACTGCTGCCGCTGCTGGTGAGGATAATGCTTGGGGTACCATTGCTGCCGCTGCTGCTGCTGCTGGTGCGGGCGTGGCGAGCAGCGGCACAGGGAAGCAGGGGAGGCGAGAGGCGCGAGCAGAGGGGCGGGGGAAGCAGGTGACGGAGGAGTGAGGTCATGAGGAGGGCGAGGAGGAGCAGGGGGAGGGGGAAGGAGGCGGCGAGGAAGGGCAGGTAGGACCACCCGAGAATCAGGCAGGCGGAGAAGCATTCTAAGGAGGTTAGGCGGCGAAGGAAGGGGAGGGCGGAGGGGGGGAGAGGGGGGAGTGAAGGGCGACGGGAGGGATGGGCGAGGGAGAGGAGGAGGTGGAGGTGGAGCGAGGGGGGAAAGAGGAGGATGGCCATCTGCCGGTGGGAGAGCAGTGGGTGTGGGGCCCAGCGGGAGGGAAAGGGAGGGGATACTGTGATATGGCAAGTGGAAATCCATAGCGCTAAAACAGCGCCATAAGCACACAAAGGAGGGGAGGTGGTTGGTATGGAAACACGTGCATGCGCAAGAAATTTGCACGCTAAGGAGACGAATATGAAGGCGGCAGAAAATTAGGGGCCTGATGGCAATCCTGCCTTTATTTCTGCCTTTTCATGGCAATACACGTACGCATACCTCTCTCTCTCATGCCCCCGATGCAAGCGCAAACGAGCAGCACTCACAGTGATGCACGAGGAAGGGTGACTGTAGTGTACATCCATCTCATCTACAACCCTTTCAGCCATGCACGTGCCAATGAGACAGAGGCACGAGCCAATACGAAGAGCACAGGCAAGAGAATGACCCAGGATTTCCATGCCATCGACGCACTCACCGCCATGCAAGTGCCGATGAGAGGGGCGGCGGGCACGAGGGTGAGGAAGCGAGCAGGCGTGGCGGGCAGGGCGAGCAGCGCCAGCACAGCCGCCAGCAACCCCCCTACAGTGCGCCACTCGCACACCAGCGCCGCCAGGGGGGCAGGGGGATGGCGTGGGGGGGGGGGAGCACGAGTGGGTGGCACGGAGGAGTTCCCCTGGCTGGCAGCAGTGAGCGGCATGAGTGGCATGAGAGGCAGCAGCATGGAGTTGGATCCACACCTCACGCTGCTGCTGGCATGGCGGGAGGACTGCTTGCGTGGGCGGGCTACATGAGGGCCCGTGGTGCGGCGTTGAGTGGCGGTTGTGACTGTGGCAGGTGTGGCGGGTGCAGTGGGCAGTGCATGGTTGAGCAGGTATGAGAGGCGGATGGTGCTCTGCAGGGAAAGAACAGCACACCAAGGGGGGGGGAGGGGGAAGAGGGGGGGGGGGGCAGCAAGATGGGAGTGGATGAGTGCCGGTGTGCAATGTGTGACGGCAGCCGTGTGCCATGGGTGGGTGGGTGGCCGTGAAGTGGAAGCGTTTTGGAGACTCCAGGAAGAACAGGGCCGAGCCTTGTGGAGAATAAAGGCAGAGGAAACTCAAAGTGGGTGGTGGCGGGACGTGGCACACAAATGGGGCGCATGGAAATGGAAGGGTGCAGAGGCCATAGTTACCAGATATGGAATGCGGATGGGAGGAGGGAGGCCGAGCAGGAGACACAGAGCCACCACCACGGCAGTCACACACAGGTCCCACTCCCTCACACTCACTCTCTCACACCCTCCCTCACACCCTCCCTCACAGCTCGCTGCCATTCCCACTGTCCCTGCTGCACCCCCCTCTCGTGCATCCATCCTCCCGTCCTCTTCAGCCTCCTCGTCCTCCCCTTCACCTCCACCAAACCCCCGCCCATCATTGCCGCCCACCACCTCGTCAACCCTTCCCCCACCGTGCTCATGCTCATGCCCTCCTCCCGTGCCTCCTGCTAGTCCCCCCCCGCCCATACCCCACTCCACGTCCCCTGCCCTCTCCGCCTCTCCACTCCTCCCTCCCCACGCCTTCACCCCTGCTCCCCTCCGCACCCTCCTCGCACGTTCTGCTCGCCAAGCCTGCTCAGCCATCACGCGCTGCCCACACCCCGCAGCAGCATGCAGCTGCGCCTGAGGTGTTGGAGAGTGTGGGGTGCGGTGATGGGCGGTAGACGGAAAGAGGAAGAGTGTTGGAAAGGAGACAGTAAGGGGAGGGAACTTGAGAGAGGAGCGTTGAGAAGGAAGCGAGGGCAGAGGGTGGGAGGGAGGAATGCGATAAAAAGAGATGGTGATGGAAGGAGGAAAAGGAGAGTGGAGCGAATGGAATAGCAGGTATGTGGAAAGAGGCAGAATGAACGACAATCCTGACGAAATGCTGCTGTGTTGTGTGCGTGGAAGAGCAACCAGCGCTGCCCCCACAGACACATCAGCATGCACCTCATGCTGCAGCGCTGCTGTGTTGTGTGCGTGGAAGAGCAACCAGCGCTGCCCCCTCAGACACATCAGCACGCACCTCATGCTGCAGCGCTGCTGTGTTGTGTGCGTGGAAGAGCAGCGCCGCCAGCAGCGCTCCCGGCAGTGCAGCTGCCAGGGCCGCCCCCACTGACACGCCCCCCAGGTGGGCGCCCCACGGGATGGGCGGGATGAGGGGCGGGGCGGACTGCAGAGGCAGCTGGTAGGAGAGGAGCGGAGGGAGATGGAGGAAGGGGGGCACCGCTAGGAGCACTGGAGGGAGGTGGGGGACGGAGGGAAGATGAGGAAGACGGGGGAGGGGGGAAAGGAGAGGAGGGGAAAGAAAGGAGTGAAGGGAAGTAGTGACGTACGTTGAACATGCACGGAGGGGAACATGCACCCTCATGCCCCCGACCCAGCATTGCACTTTGCTGGCCAAGTTTCATGCCAACGAACATGCCAGAACAGGCTGGGTCTCCCCCAAGGGGCCTGCCGCCCGCCTTTGGTTTGGGCTGACCCTGTTGGGCAGGCGTGGGGGCAGTAGTGCATATATCGGATCGGGCCCAGACCGTGCATGCCCCATGCTCCCTCCGGCGAGAGCACTGGCGCGAGTGGGAGAGCGAGCATGGGAGAGCGAGCATGGGAGAGCGAGCATGAGAGAGCGAGCATGAGAGAGCGAGCATGAGAGAGCGAGCATGAGTGATGGATGGAGCATAGGAGAGTGTGAGAGAGAGCATTTGAAGTGGTGGGAGAGTACATGCCTGCAGAGGCGAGGAAGGCCAGAATCAGAGCATAGTGGGCAAGCGAACCACGGATGTAGCCACTCAGAACATGCCACGTGGCAGCTCTGCTAAGCCACAGTGCAATGATGACCCCCGCCGCCGCCACACACACCGTCGCAAACGCCACCGCCTCCCCTCCCTCCACCCCCGCCACCTGCCTGAAACCCTCCGCACCCATTTGCACCGCACCCACAAACAGCACCCCGCTCGTCACCACACCTTCCACCCGCCACGTGGCAGCACCCCATTGGTCCGCAGCCCGGCACGCATTCCCCCCCGCGGCGAGCAGCAGGCAGACAGCCGCCCAGAGCCCCACCCACCCCGCCCAGGGCAGGAAGGGCACCCCCAGCGCGCCACTCACCCGCCACAGCCCGCCCATGAGCGCCGCTCCCAGGGGGCTGGGGGCGGGGGCGGTGGCAGGCAGGGCGGAGAGGAGGGAAAAGAGGGCCTCTGAGAGAGCGGTGGAGAGGAGGGCGTGGCGGGGGGCGAAGGTGTGGCGGGTGAGCAGCGCCAGCAGCTGCCCCACGGCCATGCAGTGCAGCAGTGAGTGCAGCGCTGCAGGGAGCACGGCGAGCACTGCCTGGTTGCTGATGCCACACCCGCCCACGCAGGCGGCGCCTGGGGGAGGTGGTATCTCAGGGACTGGAAACGGGGGGTCGAGCTCGTTGGTGCTGCTGCTGCTGGTGCTGTTGGGGGTGGTGATTGCTGGCAGTTGGAACACGGCGGAGGATCGCAGGGCGGTTATGACGTCATGGAACAGCCAGCTGGCGCCGTGCGGTTGGTTGGAAGTCCTCTGAATGTATCTCAATTCTTCTTGCTCCTCATGCCCCGTATGCCCCTCGTGCCCCTCCCCCTCGTGCCCCTCACCCTCCCCCCTCCCCCTCCCCCTCCCCCTCCCCCTCGCCCCCCACGTCCACTACCACCGTGCCTTCTCCCCCCATCCGCTTACCCCCCTCGTTCCCCGTATCACCCTCATCCCCCCATCTGCGCTCCATTCTATCTCCGCTCACCCCTCCCCCTGCCCGTCCATGTCCCCCCTCATCCCCCAGCCCTCTCAGAATCCCGTCCGCCCGCGTGCCTCCTCCCCCTCCTTTTGCGCCGTCTCTGCGCCCTGCGCGGAGGTAAGCGGGGAGGGTGGAGGGCAGCTTGGGCGCGCTGCTGGGCTCGGCGGAGGCGGGGGGAGTGGCGGAGGCGGAGCTACTACTACAAGGGGATGCGGGCGTGATTTCCTGATGAAGACGAGCTGGGCGCGGCGACATGGATGGAGATTAAAGTCCCGTCACTCATATGCGTGGCGCCAGTAGCGGAATTTGCGCAATCAATGGGATCGGATGAATCAGCGCAATCAAGGCAATCAGAGCAATGGGCGCAATGGGCGCGCTAGTGAGGTGCCACTCCGCCGGTAGTAGCGCGTCGTATCTCGGATGTCGCATCTCGCACCTCCCATCCCCCCCCCCCCCCAGTGAGCGTGTGTACCCGTGCTTCACCGCATGAGGTTGGAGGTGTGTAACACTCGAGAGTCATCCCCACGCAAGCAGGCTGCCACTCGGCCAAGGTAGTGTGCGTCGGAAGGCAAGCGCACTACCCCTCCCCCTCTCACCCTCCATGCGTGTTTCTCTGCGCTTGTGCCATGAGCACAGCTACAGTCACCCCCCGCCAGCAACAAGCTTGTCCCCGCAGCGATGCATCGCGGCATCGTCGCGAGCCCGCACTGACGCGGCATTTTTCCGCGCGCTGACAGGCGGAGGGGAGTGGGCCCCACTGAAGGGTGCGACTGGCGGGCGACGGCGGAGATCAGCGCTGGTGAGTAATGAGTTGATGAATGGACGGCGGAAGATTTGCGAAAACCCATTCGAGATGTGCGAGATGGGACGACGCGAGAGAGCGTGTTGGATCGAGGCCGCCCTGGCGACATGCGACTTGCGACGTGCGACACGGGAGCGACATTCGAGACGAGATCGTGACAACACGTGCGACCGCAGAGGAGTGAGAAATCCTGGGTCGTGTGTGCTGGCGCCTTGTCGCGGTAGCGAGACGAGTTATCGGCGCGCGCCATCTGATGCAGCGAGTGAAACTCGACTGGACGACGAAGTTCGAGATGGCCTGCGAGCGAGTCTGCGACGAATTGCGACGGCGAGCAATGCGAGAATGTGAATTGACGAGTGACAGGCGTGACAGCGGGGCTGTGTCTGCACAGCATTGAGATCAATGCGAATGGCACATACTCGATAGTGGGTGCGTAGAAACCTTAAGTACATGTCAAGGTTGGGATATAAAATGTATAATATTTTTTATGTTCGGAGAACCAAATTATTCCAGCCATTGTCAAGCAGTGTTTGAAAACAGTTGAGCTGTTAAATGAGTTTTGTTTTCCTATCTCCCGTTGTATAGGTTGTGAAAACAGACATGCCCGGCGAATTGGATTCCGATATCAGATAACTCCTCTGTACTGCAGAGTTATAGCTATTTCGCGAGTACCTTAAAGCAGGAGTATACATTTGGCAGCACTGTTGTTTCTGCACAGTGTGCCAGGCGATTTCGCCTCAACGAAAATGTAAACAGAATAGCGAGAGTGTTGGCGAAAAACTGGAGCGCTTCAGTTGTAAGGGGAACATGGTTGGGTAGGTTGTGGGTCACAAAATGGGAAAAAACTCCCGTCACCGAACTTGCCTTCTACATCACACTACGGAGAATACGCATCTAGTAGCTACTAGTTTAGGTACAGCAGGCCGGAGGGTGCTAGGCCAGCAGCGCGACCACATACATAGACGCGGGTGAGTATTTAGCCATTTGCAGAACAGGCGACGCCTGCGAGCGTCACTAGCGCCAGCGATGGTGGCACTCCGTGTGCGTCGTGTCATTCCGCGCGCGTCACTGGCGCCAGCTATGATGGCATTCCGTGAGCGGGACTTGCGCCAGTTACGCTATCATTCCGCGCGCAACACTTTAGCGCGCTGTGTTGGCATTCGCGCGCGGCACTTGCGCGCGCTATGCTGGCATTCCGTCCGCGCGCTAGCATAGCGCGCTCAGCAGAGCGAAGCTTGCCAGCAAGACGCGCGCCGCAAAAAAATACGCTTTAGGCCTGCATACCGCGCGGCGCGCCAGCACAGCGAGCGCATGTGACGCTTAGATGCCCAGCAAACAGCACGCGGTTGCAAGCACGCGCGCTCCATCGAAATTCAGTCCAGAAGCGCGCGCGAGCCAGCCATCCTACTGCAGCCACCAGTAACGCGCTGCTCGCCTCACGGATTTACCCCCAGGAATCCCCTCATTTCCGCCCCTGCTTCCCCTCCTTTCCCCCCACGCATCCCCTCATTTCCGCCCCTGCTTCCCCTCCTTTCCCCCCACGCATCCCCTCATTTCCGCCCCTGCTTCCCCTCCTTTCCCCCCACGCATCCCCTCATTTCCGCCCCTGCTTCCCCTCCTTTCCTACCACTCATCCCCTCATTTCCGCCCCTGCTTCCCCTCCTTTCCCCCCACGCATCCCCTCATTTCCGCCCCTGCTTCCCCTCCTTTCCCCCCACGCATCCCCTCATTTCCGCCCCTGCTTCCCCTCCTTTCCCCCCACGCATCCCCTCATTTCCGCCCCTGCTTCCCCTCCTTTCCCCCCACGCATCCCCTCATTTCCGCCCCTGCTTCCCCTCCTTTCCCCCCACGCATCCCCTCATTTCCGCCCCTGCTTCCCCTCCTTTCCCCCCACGCATCCCCTCATTTCCGCCCCTGCTTCCCCTCCTTTCCCCCCACGCATCCCCTCATTTCCGCCCCTGCTTCCCCTCCTTTCCCCCCACGCATCCCCTCATTTCCGCCCCTGCTTCCCCTCCTTTCCCCCCACGCATCCCCTCATTTCCGCCCCTGCTTCCCCTCCTTTCCCCCCACGCATCCCCTCATTTCCGCCCCTGCTTCCCCTCCTTTCCCCCCACGCATCCCCTCATTTCCGCCCCTGCTTCCCCTCCTTTCCCCCCACGCATCCCCTCATTTCCGCCCCTGCTTCCCCTCCTTTCCCCCCACGCATCCCCTCATTTCCGCCCCTGCTTCCCCTCCTTTCCCCCTACGTATCCCCTCATTTCCGCCCCTGCTTCCCCTCCTTTCCCCCCACGCATCCCCTCATTTCCGCCCCTGCTTCCCCTCCTTTCCCCCCACGCATCCCCTCATTTCCGCCCCTGCTTCCCCTCCTTTCCCCCCACGCATCCCCTCATTTCCGCCCCTGCTTCCCCTCCTTTCCCCCCACGCATCCCCTCATTTCCGCCCCTGCTTCCCCTCCTTTCCCCCTACGCATCCCCTCATTTCCGTCCCTGCTTCCCCTCCTTTCCCTTCACGCATCCCCTCATTTCCGCCCCTGCTTCCCCTCCTTTCCCCCCACGCATCCCCTCATTTCCGCCCCTGCTTCCCCTCCTTTCCCCCCACGCATCCCCTCATTTCCGCCCCTGCTTCCCCTCCTTTCCCCCCACGCATCCCCTCATTTCCGCCCCTGCTTCCCCTCCTTTCCCCCCACGCATCCCCTCATTTCCGCCCCTGCTTCCCCTCCTTTCCCCCCACGCATCCCCTCATTTCCGCCCCTGCTTCCCCTCCTTTCCCCCCACGCATCCCCTCATTTCCGCCCCTGCTTCCCCTCCTTTCCCCCCACGCATCCCCTCATTTCCGCCCCTGCTTCCCCTCCTTTCCCCCCACGCATCCCCTCATTTCCGCCCCTGCTTCCCCTCCTTTCCCCCCACGCATCCCCTCATTTCCGCCCCTGCTTCCCCTCCTTTCCCCCCACGCATCCCCTCATTTCCGCCCCTGCTTCCCCTCCTTTCCCCCCACGCATCCCCTCATTTCCGCCCCTGCTTCCCCTCCTTTCCCCCCACGCATCCCCTCATTTCCGCCCCTGCTTCCCCTCCTTTCCCCCCACGCATCCCCTCCTTTCCCTCCCTGCTTCCCCTCCTTTCCCTCCCTGCATCCCCTCCTGTCCCCCCCCCCCACAGCATCCCCTCATTTCCCCCCCTGCATCCCCTCCTTCCCCTCCCTGCATCCCCTCCTGTCCTCCCCCCCACAGCATCCCCTCCTTTCCCTCCCTCACTTCCCCCTTCTGCTTGCCCCTTTTCCTCTCCATCCCCTCCCTTCACTCTCCTTCCGTATCCATTTTCTTCCCTCACTCGTCCATTTTCCTCCCTTCCCTCTCCTCCCCCGTCCAACCTCCTCCCTTTTCTCTCCTCCTCGTCATTTCTCCTCCCTTCCATCTCCTCTCTCATCCAATCTTCTTCTAGCCCCCTGTTCCCTACCTCGACCAATCTCCTCCCTTGCCCCCTTCCTCTCTTCCGCACTTCCCCTCTTCCTCTCTGTCCCGCCTTCGCTCCCTTGCTTCTCATCATTTTTCCGTTTTGCTTCCTCTATTTTTCCACCCTCCTTTTCCTAATTCCCCCCCTGCTCTTCATTAGAGTCCACCTTTGCTTACCATTTCCTTTCACCCGTGCTAGCCCTCCTCCCCCATGTTCCTTCCCCTCCAGCTTATACTCTGTTTCTCCCCTCCTTTCTGGTTTGTTTTCCCCCTGCTACCCTATCGTATGCACTGCCATTGGTGCAGTCACTAGCAGGGCGTGTGGTGCGGGCGGTGATAGTGCTGCCCGCCAGAGACCTGGATGCCTAGGTGGGTAATACGGTCATTTCCCCCTTCCCAGTAGACGCTGGCGTATGTGCAGCCAGTGATGCAGGCCCTGGTGCGGCACGTGGTGCGACAAGTCAGAGCGGTCGTTGTGTTGCCCACTCGAGACCTGATTGTTCAGGTGGGTGTTATGGCGCTACTGTGCTGCTGTGCACACCTATGCACACACAAACTGCTGCCGTGCACCCACACTCCCTTGCTCGCAGACAGAGCCGAGTTTCAACCGTCAACCCTCCTCTCCCACCATTGCCCCACAACTTACCTGTCTTTCTGCTCCTCCCACTTGCTCTCATCTTTTCACACGCAACCCTGCCTTCCAATCTCCCATCCCTCCCTTCCCATCACCGCTCTCCCTGCCTTCGCATCTTCCCTCCCGTGTCGTGGCCTGGTGGCCAGCACTACTGCGCTGTTGCGAGTGCGTGTGAAGCAGTGCGTTACACCGCGACGAGTTCGTGGTCCGGTTGGGGTTCCCTTCCCTTTCCCATCCCTTCTCCCTTCCCTTCCCTTGCATGCCCTCCCCACCCCCCTCACTTACTCGTCACTGTCTACAATCTAGTTCCTGTGCATGTAGTGCCATCACGTGCTTGAATTCCTTTGTTGCTTCTCTTCTGCCTCACAGCACCTTCCCTGGAGCATTACTGGTTCGTTTTTGCCTACTCTGCTAATTGGCTGTGTTGATACAGAGGGCAGCAATTACAAGCAGAGGCGTAGCTAGTGGATGGTTTGTCACCACTTATGTTCTGTCTCGTGTGCATTGTGATGCAAGTATGGTAGTGAGTTATTCCTAGAAAGATGTGTCATGAAGCTTACTATGTACTACCATGATTCAGCAGTGCAATGCATGGACAGGTGTCACATCCCTTACAGGTAGAAAGAAACATGTTCTCACATAACTTTAGACTATAGGCAAAGGCCAAGAGGAGCAAGCAAGGTACCGTACTATTGACCCTTTCTCTATGCCTTTGGCAACAAATATTAGCTGCGGTAGACATGAGATGATTGGGTGAGGCATGTTGAAGCTTGAAATCTTCAGAGCAGTCAGTCACTGAAATAGTCAGGGAAAGGGAAAGAATCCGAGGGCAGGAAATAAGGGTAATGGTTCAACCACAAGCTGTGATGAGAGGAATCATGGAGAAAATGATGGGAATTAGGATGAAGAAGAGGGGAGTCAGGGTGAAAATGAGGGGAACCAGGGAGAAAATGAGGGGAATCAGGAAGAAAATGAGGGGAATCAGGAAGAAAATGAGGGGAATCAGGAAGAAAATGAGGGGAATCAGGAAGAAAATGAGGGGAATCAGGAAGAAAATGAGGGGAATCAGGAAGAAAATGAGGGGAATCAGGAAAGAAAATGAGGGGAATCAGGAAGAAAATGAGGAGAATCAGGACGAAAATGAGGGGAATCAGAACGAAAATGAGGGGAATCAGGAAGAAAATGAGGAGAATTAGGACGAAAATGAGGGGAATCAGGAAGAAAATGAGGGGAATCAGGAAGAAGTCGAGAGGAATCAGGTCGAGGGGGAGGAGGGGACTCAGGGGGAGGAGGCGGCTTTGGAAGGCATGTGAGGAAAAGCACTTTGAGATCGCTTTCAGCTTCGGAGGGGTGGCAGGAAAGGTAACAAGAGGGAATAGTATAGCAGGGGGCACAGTGAGGGGGAGAGGCGCAGAGAAGGGAGGACAGGAAGAGAGGGGTATGCAGGGAGGGGAGATGGAATGACAGGCAGGACGACAAGGGCGAGGCTGGAAGGATAGATTGTGAGGCAGGCAGGGGACAATGGGAATGCACGCGCGGAAGAGAAGAAAGGAGGGAGAAAAGGGAGGGAAGGGAGAGAAGGGAGGGAAGGGAGAGAAGTGAGGGAAGGGAGAGAAGTGAGTGAAGGGAGAGAAGTGAGTGAAGGGAGAGAAGGGAGGAAAGGGAGAAAAGGGAGGGAAGAGAGAGAAGGGAGGGAAGGGAGAGGAGAGAAAGGAGGGAAGGGAGAAAAGGGAGGGAGGGAGAGAAGGGAGGGACGGGGTAGAAGGGAGGGACGGGGGAGAAGGGAGGGAAGGGAGAGAAGGGAGGGAAGGGAGAGAAGGGAGGGAAGGGAGAGAAGGGAGGGAAGGGAGAGAAGGGAGGGAAGGGAGAGAAGGGAGGGAAGGGAGAGAAGGGAGGGACGGGGGAGAAGGGAGGGACGGGGGAGAAGGGAGGGAAGGGAGAGAAGGGAGGGAAGGGAGAGAAGGGAGGGAAGGGAGAGAAGGGAGGGAAGGGAGAGAAGGGAGGGAAGGGAGAGAAGGGAGGGAAGGGAGAGAAGGGAGGGACGGGGGAGAAGGGAGGGACGGGGGAGAAGGGAGGGAAGGGAGAGAAGGGCGGAAAGGGAGGGAAGGGAGGGATGGGAGATAAGGGAAAGAAGGGAGGCAGGAAGGGGAGAATGGGAGGCAAGAAGGGGAGAATGGGAGGCAAGAAGGGGAGAATGGGAGGCGGGAAGGGGGGAACGGGATGCGGGAATGGGGGAAAGGGAGGCGGGAGGAGTTGAATGAGAGGCGGGAAGGGGAGAATGGGGCGGCAGGAATGGGTTCTTTGGGCGGAGAAAAAGGGGAATTGGGCGGTGGGAAGGGGAATTCGGCGGCGGGAAGGTCAAAGGGGCGGCGGAAAGGGGAATCGGGCGGCGAGAACGGAAATGGGGCGACGGGAAGGGAGATCGGGAGGCGGTAAAGGGAGATCGGGAGGCGGTAAAGGGGGGCAGCGAAAAGGGTTTATTGGGAGGAGCACGAGGGCCGCAGCGTGTGGCGCGGCCAGCGTGATCGCGGTGGCGTGAGGAGGCATCGTGTTGCGACGAGTCAACGCTGCGAGCGGATTTGCGACGAGGCGACGCCGCTGCGTATTTGCGGCGAGGGGACGCCGCGTGCGTATTTGCGGCGAGGCGACGCCGCGTGCGTATTTGCGGCGAGGCGACGCCGCGTGCGTATTTGAGGCGAGGCGACGCCGCGTGCGTATTAGCGGCGAGGCGACGTCGCGTGCGTATTTGCAGCAAGGCGACGCCGGGAGCGGATTTGCCGAGAGGTGACGCCGCGACGGGCGTTGAGGCGAGTCTACGACGCGAAGTCTTACGAGGCGATGCAAAACCTAAGCCATGGTATGGACGACGTATGACCTAAGCGTAAGATCAAGCTTGATCGTAATGACAAATATTGCCCCCGGTAGCTAGTTTTCATAATTGTTCACGGCGAGAATGCTTGGGGCTAGTGCGAGGAGGCAACTCCTTCAGTATACTTTTGGCATGTATAAACTTTCGACAATTGAGTGGCCTCGGCTTGTGAGAGGAGTTGGGAACACTTGGGAACCGTCGCTCGTGTCGTGACAGAAGTTGAGTGGGCTTGTAACTCGGTCACCACCAAGTACCTTTTATAAACTTTTGGCACAGGCCCTGCCAAATGTATACCGCCGCTTTAAACGTGGGTGGGTTCGTCTTCAGCAGCAACCCACACGTGTCCGCACCGACACCACACGATCGTGTGGGTGGGAGGTGAATGCGCCCTTCCCTCACCATACATGTTCGACACACACTGGCGTTGGCTCATTAGCGAGATTTTCGGTACTGTCGGCGATCATGTAGTCAGCAGTTTAACTACTCGAAGAACTTTAGCTCGTGGTCGCGTCCGCCGCGCGAAAGATCGATCAGCGGCCGTGACGATCGCAACCGCGACTCGGGAGCGCGATTCGCGCGTCAGGAAGCGATAGTTGTCGGCTTTGCGAGTCGAATTGTGGATCGTCGAAAGCAGCTGGTGGCAGGAGGTTGATTCGCGATGGCGGCCGCGACGGACGGCCGCGATGGCATCTCAGGGGTAAGGCAGCCGAATCGGGAAGAGCGGCGGAACAGGGCAGGCGGCGACCTCTTTGATTCCGCGCCAATCACCGCCTATCCAGCCAGCAGGCAGCAGCCACAGCCGTGAGCAGCAATTGAGGCAGCAGTACCCTTCAACCGCCCCCGTTTTCCCAAGAGTCACAGCTCACCTGCCATTCGGCCCCCGTCCTACACTCCCAACTCCTCTTACCCCCCCTTCTCTCCCCTCCCCTGCGTCCCAACCCTCCTTCCTCCCAGCAGCCATCGCTGGAGGACAAAGCGTCGCTGTGGCCGCGCCTCACGTTCGCGCGGGTCGGGCCGCTCATCCGCTCATCCGCCTCACGTTCTTGTCCTCCTCCTTCCCCTGCCATCCCCTCTCTCCCCGCAGCCATCGCCAGAGGACGAGGCGTCGCTGTGGTCGCGGCTGACGTTCGCGTGGGTGGGGCCGCTCATCCGCCTGGGCAACGCCAAGGTGCTGCACGCGTCCGACCTGCCGCCCCTCTGCCCGCGCGACTCCACCGCTGCCGTCGCGCCCGCGCTCAGGGCCGCGTGGCAGGCTGAGACCACCGCCACCCGCAGGTGCTCCACCAGAGTTGTATGTATGTATATTTTCATGTACGTGCATGATATGTGTGTGTATATCATTTTCATACTGAGTGTATATGCATCGTGCTTTCGTCACTAAGCTTGCCTTGCCGCCCCCTCACCCTCTCGCCTCGCCGGTCACCCCTGGTGGCCCGTGTCTCTGCGCCATGCCTCCATGCGCGCAGCACTGGGCACTCGGGCTGAAACTCCTGCGCGCCCACCTGTTCTGTTTCCCGCCTCACCCATTGCGCTCCTGGGATGACCTTTTTTCCCTTTCCCCACCCTTTCTCCCCATCTCCCTCTCTCCTCCGCACCCCCTGTCCCCTCTCTCCCTCACGTGACTGCTCCCAGGCGTCCCCCTCTGGCCTGCGCGCTAGTGACCGCATTCGCGCTCACCTTCATAACAGCGGGCGCTCTGAATCTCCTCCGCTCCCACCTGCTCCTCGCCTCGCCACTCTCTGCCCCTCAACACTGCATCTTTCCGCTTTCCCCCTCCCCCCTTTCTCCCCTTCTTTCCATCTCCCCTCCCACTCTCCCACTACCCGCCATCTCTCCCCTCTCCCCTCCCCCCCTGCCCCAGGCGTCCCTCTCTGCCCCGTGCGTTGGTGAGCACGTTCGTGCGGCCCTTCATGGCAGCGGGCGCGCTGAAGCTCATTCACGACCTGCTGCAGCTCGCCTCGCCGCTGCTGCTGCAGCAGATCATCCTCCACCTCAGCATGACGTCATTCCACGTCAGCACAGCGCCTCCTCACACAGCAGACAGCAGCTCAGCTGACAGCTTCCTTGGTCCCTCGTTAGTCCTCCCCAACTCCTCACTCCCCTTTGCCTCCACCCTCACACCGTCCCTCCACCGCTCGCTAGTCTCCGCCCCCTCCACCCACCCACTTATCCCCTTCACTTCCCCACTCTCCACTCTCACCTCAGCACCGCAACTCCTTGCTTGGATCTTCCTCCCTCTCGTATCTTTCGTCCCTCAACTTCAAGCGCCCCCCCACACCCAGAGCCCAATGGCCAACACCACTGTTGGCTTCACGCCCCCCCTCACACACTCCTCAACTCACCCACTCCCATTTTCTGCCTCCTCGCACTTATCCTCGTTAGTGGCCGCCTCGCTACCAGCGTGGCTGCCGGGGCTGCTGCTAGCGGGGGTGCTGTTGGCGTGCAACATGGGCCAGTCACTCATCGCCCATCAGTACTTCCACCGCCTTTACCGCCTCTCCTCCCATGTATGCGCCTCTCCTCCCATGTGTGTGCCTCCTCCCATGTGTGTGCCTCCTCCCATGTGTGTGCCTCCTCCCATGTGTGTGCCTCCTCCCATGTGTGTGCCTCCTCCCATGTGCGTGCCTCCTCCCATGTGTGTGCCTCCTCCCATGTGTGTGCCTCCTCCCATGTGTGTGCCTCCTCCCATGTGTGTGCCTCCTCCCATGTGTGTGCCTCCTCCCATGTGTGTGCCTCCTCCCATGTGTGTGCCTCCTCCCATGTGTGTGCCTCCTCCCATGTGTGTGCCTCCTCCCATGTGTGTGCCTCCTCCCATGTGTGTGCCTCCTCCCATGTGTGTGCCTCCTCCCATGTGTGTGCCTCCTCCCATGTGTGTGCCTCCTCCCATGTGTGTGCCTCGCCCCACCCCGTCTCACCTTGGCCCTCACATGCCACATCCCCAGATGCTCCCATGCATGCCCATCTCTCCCGCTCCCCCTTCCCCACTCCTCGCCCGGCGCGGTGCCACCAGGTGCGCACGGCGCTGGTGGCGCTGATCTACTGCAAGGCGCTGCGCATCTCCTCTGCAGCGCGCCACTCCACCAGCCTCGGGGAGATTGTACGTTTTGTACCCTCCCCCTCACACCCGCCCATAGCAGCGAGCCATCGGGCACCAAGTAACACGTTTGTTTTGTGACATGCTCTAGCCCTATCTCTGTCCTTCTCCACTCTCTGCTCTCTCACATCTCCATCTCACACTCAAACCGAGTCTCTTTCCCATAGCGCAGTGGTCAATGGTGTTGTTGACCTGTTGACCTGCAGGGACCCCGCGATACTGCTCTCATCTCAAGCCCTGTCTCGTGTTGCAACTCGCTTCTGTTGATTCCACCTGAGCAGGTGAATCTGCAGAGCAACGATGCGGAGAAGCTGGCGAAACTGTGCATCTATCTGCACATCGTGTGGAGTGGGCCCCTGCAGATCATCGGTGAGGGGAGGGGAGCTGCTGTGGGCATGGGAGGAGTTTTAGTGGAGGGGTTGGTGGGGTCGTGGAGGTGAAGGTTTACATTCACCTGTTCTTGCCTGCTTGACGATTCAAAAGCAGGGATTCAACAGCCCTCCCTGCTTCCAGTCCCGACCCCTTCTCCTCTCCACCCCTTCTCCTCTCCACCCCTTCTCCTCTCCACCCTCTCCAACCACCCCCAGGTGCCTTGGCTTTCCTATTCCGCTTCCTCTCTGTCATCCCTGGTGAGTCCATTCTCCACCCTTTTGGATCCCGTACCATGCCATGCCATGCCATGCCATGCCATGCCACGATCACCATGGCACCACGCCTTGCTATCATCGTGCTACCTACCTGCTCTAAGCCACCACGCCATTAAGTCACTATGCTGACACAGCGCGATCACGATATGCCATCATAGTCATGCCCGTCCTGCTGCTGTGAGAAGAAGAGTTAGGAATGAAGTTGATGATTGGATTGAGAAAGATGGGGGTATACATAGGGAGTGAGTTGGATACTAGCCTAGGTGAGCATTATTGGACCCCAACCAAGAAGTTGGGTTGGGGAATTATTGGTGGGGTCCAATAATGTTGGCCAAGTTGGGGTTGGGCCAACATTATTGGAGGGGACCAATAATTCTACCCAACCCAACCTTTGGGGTCCAATAATTGGACCAAGGTTGGGTTTCCAACCTACAAACTGGGTTACCCTGACTTGTACACCCAAACTAAGTTTGGGTGCTTAACTAGAGCCTATCCTATAGCATATATGCAGGTTACAAGAGGAGAGATATTCTAACACAACCCCTTAACCTGCAGAGATGCGGAAAGGCTTGAGAGAAGCAACCCCTGAATCAAGGCGCGCCTGGGGGAGCGAGGCCGATGAGGCGGAGAAGAGCAGAGTGCGCAGGGCGAAGAAGTGCCTTGGTAAAGATATCAGCCAGGTTGGCTTCAGCAGCGATCTTGCGAACGGCGATGAGATTCTGGTGGACGAGATCGCGGATGAAGAAATAGCGGAGCTCAATGTGCTTGGAACGACTATGAAAGACGGGGTCCTGGGTGAGATGGATGGTGCTAGCGTTGTCACACCAGAGTGTGGGACAGCGCTGGGGAGCACCGAGCTCGGCCAGAAGAAAGCAGAGCCAGCGGGACTCCTGGGCGGCCATGGTGCCAGCATAGAGCTCAGCTTCGCATGATGAGAGGGCGATGGCGGAGGAGCGGGTGGAACGCCAGCTGATAAGCCCGCTGCTGAGCGTGAAGCCATAGCCTTGTGAGGAGCTGCGATCTGGTTGAGAGTCGGCCCAGGAGGAGTCGCTGAAGCCAGAGAGAAGGGGAGGGGAAGATCCTCCCAACGTGAGAGCGTGATCCTTGGTGCCACGGAGATAGCGGAGGACCCGCTTGGCGGCAGCCCAGTGGTCCTCAGTGTGGCGGCCGGAGCCTACGAACCGAGCAAGGACGCTGACAGGGTAGGCGAGGTCGGGACGAGTGCACATCATCGCGTACATCAGCGACCCAACAAGCTCGGCGTAGGGCCGGGAGGAGGTGGAGGGGGAGGTGGGTGGCGCAAGCTGGTGACCGAAGGGGAGAGGGGTAGAGACCGGTTTGGCCTGCGCCATCTCGAACTTCTCCAGGACCTGGCCGATGTAGTGGGACTGGGAGAGGGTGATGGTGCGGGCGGATCGATTGCGGGTGATAGCCATGCCGAGGTAGTTCTGCAGCGGACCAAGGTCCTTGCACTTGAGATGTTCTTGAAGTGACTGCTTCACCTGATCCATGTCGGCCCTGGTGTCAGCGAGCAGGATCATGTCGTCAACGTAGACCGAGATGAAGAAGCGACTGGGGGAAGAGCGGATGAAGAGGCTGGCATCGGAGTGGGAGGGGGAGAAGCCAAGGGACTGGAGAGTAGCAGACAGCTTCGCATGCCATTCTCGTGGTGCCTGCTTCAAGTTGTAGACCGGCCGCTTTAGTTGCCAGACGGTGTTGTCGGGGAAGGCAGCATAAAATCCTGGAGGCCGGCGGAGGAAGATGCGCTCGTGCAGTTCGCCTTGCAGGAACGCGTTGGAGACGTCCATGGAGTCAATCTCCATGTTGTCACGCGCACCAATATCAAGAAGGGTGCGGAGGGTGGCCTGCTTGACTGTGGGGGCAAATGTGAACCAGTAGTCCTCAGCCCAGGTCTGGGTGAACCCCTTGGCAACATAGCGGGCTTTGTAGACTGGTTCTTCTCCCGGCAGCTGCTTGACTCGGAAGATCCACTTGCCCTCGACTAGGTTGGCGTCAGGAGGGAGGGGGACGTCGACGAAGGAGTCGTTGCGGATGAATGCTTCACATTCCTGGAAGATGGCGGCTATCCACTTATCGGCGTCAGGGCAGGTGATAGCTTCCTGGAAGGTGGAGGGGACGAAGATGGTGGGAGCGGAGATCGCGCTAAGGAGTAGAGCTCCGAGGAGGCCAGGGTAGAGCGTGGTGAGAGAGGGAGTGTGACGCTGAACCATGGTGAACTCCTCATGGGAGTCCTCCAGTTGGTTGAGAGAGGGAGGAGGCGGTGTGCCTAGGATAGGATCAAGGGAGCGGGTGTGCATGTGGGGGAGGAGGAAGGGTGAGGAGCGGGCAGTTGCCCTATGTCGCTGCTGCTGCTGGTGCTGCTGAAACCCCTGCTGCTGCTGCGGCTGGTGCTCCTCCCGGTGCTGCTGCCCCTGCTGCTGCTGCGGTTGTTGCTGCTGCTGCTGCTGCTGCTGTCCCTGCTGCTGCTGCTGCTGCTGCGGCTGCTGCTGCTGCCCCTGCTGCTGCTGCGGCTGCTGCTGCGGCTGCTGCTGCTGCTGCCCCTGCTGCTGCTGCGGCTGCTGCTGCTGCCCCTGCTGCTGCTGCGGCTGCTGCTGCACCTGCGGCTGCGGCGGCTGCTGCTGGGATGGATGGGAAGGAGAGGGGGAAGAGGAGGAGGGAGAGGGGGCCGCGGAGTGTGCGGGGGATGCGGGAGCAGCGGGATCGTAGATGTCGGCGGATGAAGGTGGCGGAAGCGGAGTAGGGAGGGGTGGGAGAAGGGGTGCTGGAGGGAGGAGGGGAGGGGGATGGTGTCGGTCCAAGCGAGAGGACGTGTGGGAGGAGGGAGGGGGTCCGGTGGTGGAGAGGAGTAATATGGGGTAGTTTCATCAAAGACGACGTCAATGCTGCGGATGAGGCGACCAGAGGGAGGGTGAAGGAAGAGGTAACCAGGCGAGTCGCGGTTGTGTCCGAGGTAGACACACTCGAGGGCGCGAGAAGCGAGCTTGCCGTGGGTACGATCAGACGGAGGGATAAGCACATATGCCTTGCAACCCCAAACACGGAGACCAGCGGCATCAGGTTTGGTGCCCGACCAAAGTTCCGTGGGGGTGGTGGTAGTGTGGAGAGGATGGGAGTGAAGGTTGAGGAGGAGGGCAGCATGGAGGAGGGCATAGCCCCAGAGAGAGGGAGGGGTGGAGGCGTGAGCGAGGAGACAGCGGGCGATCTTTGTGATTTCGCGAATGCGGCTTTCCGCGACGTCGTTCTGCTGTGGGGAGTGGGGAAGGGTATGGGTCTGTTGGATGCCATGGGTGGTGCAGTAGTGAGAGAGAGTGCGATTGAGGAATTCGCCTCCCCCATCGGAATGTAGGCGGCCGATGGGACGTTTGAAGTGGGCGCGGCATTGCTCTGCCCAGTTGATGATCATGGTTGGTGCCTGGGCTTTTGTGTGGAGGAGGAAAACGGAAGAGTAGCGACTGTGATCGTCAACAAGGACCAGCATATAGCGATGGCCTTGACGTGAGCGGGTGGGGGAAGGTCCCCAGAGGTCCATATGGACAAGGTCAATTGGTGCAGGAGCAAAGGATGGGTGGCTGTGGTGAGGAGATTGTTTGAGTTTGCCATTGATGCAGGAGGGGCAAGGGGGGGCTGGGGAGGAGGGAAGGGGAGGAAGAGTGGGAGGGAGGCTGTGAAGGAGCCGTGAGGTGACGGCAGTGCGGAGCGCGGCAAAATTGGGATGACCGAGTCGGTGATGTAGTAGAACAGCGGGGTGAGAGAGGTGGTCGGAGGTGGAGGGGATTGGAATGAGTGAGGGCGGGATGGAGGAGTGGGGAGATGGCGGAGTGGGAGGGTAGGGAGGAAGATGGGGAGGGCTGGTGGAGGTGCCCGCACGGGTGGTGACATGGCAGGAGGATGGCCACGGAGTGCGGAGAGTGTAGAGGCGAGTGCGGGGGCAGAGGGGTATGCGGAGGAGGAAGCGGCCGGAGGCAGTGTGGTGAAGATCACAGTAGGTGGCATTACCAGGATAGACGGCAGTGATACCTGCACGTTGGATTTCACGACGGGAGAGGAGGTTGTTTCGGAGAGTGGGGATGTGGAGACCAGTTACCTTGCCAGAGGGGAAGAGTGAACAGGGGAGAGTGGAAAGGTGTGTGCATGGGATGGTAAAGCTGCTGTCAGCACCATGGACCTGAGTAAGAGGAGAGAGGGGTGTGAGTGTACCAGCATCCTTGAGAGCGGTCTCAGTGGCCCCACTATCGAGGACAAAGTCCAGAGTGGGTGAGGAGGAGGAGGAAGACACTGAGTACTGGAAAGTGGTTTCATTAATGTTGGATGGGTACATGGAAGGAAGAGAGGGTGAAATAGCGAGGTTGCCAAGAAAGCTTTCCTGGGTGAGAGGGGCGGCAGTGCTACTGGGGGGGGGTGGAGCACCCCAAAGGGGGGCCGGTGAGGCCTGAGCGGCTATTGCAGCAGTGCCAAAATTCAGCTGCTGCTGCTGCCAGGGAGGAGGACTAGGTCCCCACTGGGGCTGGAGTCCCGATCCCCATGGGTGCTGCTGCGGCTGCGGCTGCTGCTGCTGCCGTGGCTGCTGTTGAAACAGCTGCTGCAGCTGCTGCTGCTGCTGCTGCTGCTGCTGGAGATTGAGGAAAGGTGTGGGGGGAGCAAGGAGGCGGAGGTGGGCAGGGAGGTAAGCGGGGTTGGTTTGGATGTCGGCAGGGGAGGGACATGGGGAGATCGTACCCCACTTTGGAGGAGTGCCAACGTTACCCCGAGCGTACCAGGCATCATCGAGAGTTTTGAAGCACGTGCCAGGGGGATGGTTGGTCTGTCCGCAGGGAGTTCCAGCCCGAGGACCATAGCGGCGGACATAGGTGCAGGGGGGGAGGGTGCCAGGGCGACCTCCGCGGCTTGCAGAGGCTCCACCCGAATTGGTGGTGCCATGCTCGTCCCCGGTGTTGCCACCACGGCTGCTGCTGCTTCCTTGACCACCACCCCCCTTGCCCCCACCCCCCTTGCCGTTGTTCTTGCCCTGCTTGCGGGGCTGAGTAGCGTTGAGGGAGGAGGAGGAGGGTTGGGAGGAGGCGAGGTTGACAATGGGGGTGCGGAGTTTGACTTCGGTATCATTCTATGATCCACTGTTCAACGGAGGCGAGACCGGCCATGGGATTGGCTTCGGTAAAGGCATGAAGGCGGGATTCGTAGTCTGGGGTGAGGTTAAAGAGGAGGCGGTGGATTTGAAGAGGTTCGGAGAGGCCGGCCTGGCGGGCTTCGAGGCGATCAGCTACCTCTCTCATGCGTCCGACATAGTCGACTGCTCCGTCACAGGTAGCTAGGGTGATGGAAAAGTATTCTTGGAAGAGGATGCCGACGGAGCTGATGTCGCGGCGCTCAAACATGGCATGGAGTTCTGCCCAGATGACCGAGGCACGGAGTCCCCAAGCCTGGAAGCGGCGCATGAGGGAGTCAGGGAGAGCACCAAGGAGAACGGTGCAGGCGCGGGTGTCAGCAGCTGTCCAGGCAATAAGTTTGGGGGTGAAATCAGCCATGTCGTCTTTGTATTTGGCGACGACAGCGAGGTGAGCGATGCGGCCAGCAACCGCCTGATCGTAGGCCTCAACTGCTGCATCGTACTCGGCTTTGCGGATAAGGTATGCACGGCGGCGTAAGACGAAGTCTGCATCAGCGGTGGCTTGATCGGCGGTGAGCTGGAGGTCGGGTGCAAGAGGAGGATCGCCAGGGGAGGGAGGGAGAGGAGGGGTCTGGCCTGGGTGTTCAGGCTCGGTGGGGGGGAGGGCATGGGGACGGCGGAGGACGACGTCAAGGACGCGGTAAGGGGGGACCCACGCGTCAGAGAGAACGCGTCGGATGCTGCCGACGAATGAGTGCCAGTTGACGGCGGATTTGTCCGCGGCAAGCTGTAGTTTGTCGATGGAGGAAGTATCAATAGGAGGAGGGGGGGGGGAGGGGGAGGGTGTGGCGTTAGCCATGAGGGACGGCTGCGGGTGGACCCGTAGCGGTCATGGAAGGGCGGGGGGAGAGGCGGCGTTGAGGCCGCGGAGGGGAGGGGCGCGGGCGGCAGCGGCTGGCGGGGGCCGTGGCGGCGCTGGCGCGGAGGCGGCGTCGAGGCCGCGGAGGGGAGCGGCGCAGGCGGCGGTGGCTGGCGAGGCCGCGGCGGTGCTGGCGCGAAAGCGGTGTCGAGGCCGCGGGGAGGGGGAGAGTGGCGCGGGTGGTAGCGGCTGGCGAGGCCGCGGCGAAACGGGTGTGGAGGCGGCGTAGAGGCCGCGGAGGGGAGCGGCGCGAGCGGCAGCGGCTGGCGAGGCCGCGGCAATGCTGGCGCGGAGGCGGCGTCGAGGCCGCGGAGGGGAGCGGCGCAGGTGGCAGCGGCTGGCGAGGCCGCGGCGAGGCGGGCGCGGAAGCGGCGTCGAGGCCGCGGAGGGGAGCAGCGCAGGCGGCGGCGGCTGGCGAGGCCGCAGTGGCGCTGGCGCGGAGACGGCGTCGAGGCCGCGGGAGGGAGCGGCGCAGGCGGCAGCGGCTGGTGAGGCCGCGGCGAGGCGGGCGCGGAAGCGGCGTTGAGGCCGCGGAGGGGAGCGGCGCAGGCAGCGGCGGCTGGAGAGGCCGTGGTGGCGCTGGCGCGGAGGCGGCGTCGAGGCCGCGGAGGGGAGCAGCGCGGGCGGCAGCGGCTGGCGAGGCCGCGGCGACGCTGGCGCGGAGGCGGCGTCGGGGCCGCGGGGGGCGGCGTCGAGGCCGCGGAGGGGAGCAGCGCGGGCGGCACTGGCTGGTGAGGCCGCGGCGACGCTGGCGCGGAGGCGGCGTTGAGGCCGCGGTGGGGAGCAGCGCGGGCGGCAGCGGCTGGCGAGGCCGCGGCGACTCTGGCGCGGAGGCGGCGTCGGGCCGCGGGGGGCGGCGTCGAGGCCGCGGAGGGGAGCAGCGCGGGCGGCACCGGCTGGTGAGGCCGCGGCGACGCTGGCGCGGAGGCGGCGTTGAGGCCGCGGTGGGGAGCAGCGCGGGCGGCAGCGGCTGGCGAGGCCGCGGCGACTCTGGCGCGGAGGCGGCGTCGGGGCCGCGGGGGCGGCGTCGAGGCCGCGGAGGGGAGCAGCGCGGGCGGCAGCGGCTGGCGAGGCCGCGGCGACTCTGGCGCGGAGGCGGCGTCGGGCCGCGGGGGCGGCGTCGAGGCCGCGTAGGGGAGCAGCGCGGGCGGCACCGGCTGGTGAGGCCGCGGCGACGCTGGCGCAGAGGCGGCGTTGAGGCCGCGGTGGGGAGCAGCGCGGGCGGCAGCGGCTGGCGAGGCCGCGGCGACTCTGGCGCGGAGGCGGCGTCGGGCCGCGGGGGGCGGCGTCGAGGCCGCGTAGGGGAGCAGCGCGGGCGGCACCGGCTGGTGAGGCCGCGGCGACGCTGGCGCAGAGGCGGCGTTGAGGCCGCGGTGGGGAGCAGCGCGGGCGGCAGCGGCTGGCGAGGCCGCGGCGACTCTGGCGCGGAGGCGGCGTCGGGGCCGCGGGGGGCGGCGTCGAGGCCGCGGAGGGGAGCAGCGCGGGCGGCACCGGCTGGTGAGGCCGCGGCGACGCTGGCGCGGAGGCGGCGTTGAGGCCGCGGTGGGGAGCAGCGCGGGCGGCAGCGGCTGGCGAGGCCGCGGCGACTCTGGCGCGGAGGCGGCGTCGGGCCGCGGGGGGCGGCGTCGAGGCCGCGGAGGGGAGCAGCGCGGGCGGCACCGGCTGGTGAGGCCGCGGCGACGCTGGCGCGGAGGCGGCGTTGAGGCCGCGGTGGGGAGCAGCGCGGGCGGCAGCGGCTGGCGAGGCCGCGGCGACTCTGGCGCGGAGGCGGCGTCGGGGCCGCGGGGGGCGGCGTCGAGGCCGCGGAGGGGAGCAGCGCGGGCGGCAGCGGCTGGCGAGGCCGCGGCGACTCTGGCGCGGAGGCGGCGTCGGGCCGCGGGGGGCGGCGTCGAGGCCGCGTAGGGGAGCAGCGCGGGCGGCACCGGCTGGTGAGGCCGCGGCGACGCTGGCGCAGAGGCGGCGTTGAGGCCGCGGTGGGGAGCAGCGCGGGCGGCAGCGGCTGGCGAGGCCGCGGCGACTCTGGCGCGGAGGCGGCGTCGGGGCCGCGGGGGGCGGCGTCGAGGCCGCGGAGGGGAGCAGCGCGGGCGGCACCGGCTGGTGAGGCCGCGGCGACGCTGGCGCGGAGGCGGCGTTGAGGCCGCGGTGGGGAGCAGCGCGGGCGGCAGCGGCTGGCGAGGCCGCGGCGACTCTGGCGCGGAGGCGGCGTCGAGGCCGCGGAAGGGAGCGGCGCGGGCGGCAGCGGCTGGCGAGGCCGCGGCGAAGCTGGCGCGGAAGCGGCGTCGAGGCCGCGGAGTGGCGCGGGCAGCGAGGCCGCGGCGAGGCGAGCGCGGAGGCGAGCGCGGAGGCGGCGTTGGGGCCGCGGGGGGGAAAGGGCGCGAGCGGCAGCGGCTGACGAGGCCGCGGCGGCACTTGCGCGGAGGCGGCGTCAAGGCCGCGGAGTGGCGCAGTCGGCGGCGGTTGGCGAGGCCGCGACGAGGCGAGCGCGGAGGCGGTGACAAGGCCGCGGGGGGGAGTGGCGCGGGCTGCAGCGGCTTGAGAGGCCGCGGAGCTGCGGAGGGAAAGGGCGCTAAAGGGGGGGGGGAGGGCGGTGGGATACCCGAGAGAAAAAAAAATGAGGGAGAAAGGAGGCCGGGGGTTGCGGCGGCCAGGTGGGCCTTTGAGATGAGGGAAGTAGGCCTAGGAATATAAGCTCTATACCATGTGAGAAGAAGAGTTAGGAATGAAGTTGATGATTGGATTGAGAAAGATGGGGGTATACATAGGGAGTGAGTTGGATACTAGCCTAGGTGAGCATTATTGGACCCCAACCAAGAAGTTGGGTTGGGGAATTATTGGTGGGGTCCAATAATGTTGGCCAAGTTGGGGTTGGGCCAACATTATTGGAGGGGACCAATAATTCTACCCAACCCAACCTTTGGGGTCCAATAATTGGACCAAGGTTGGGTTTCCAACCTACAAACTGGGTTACCCCGACTTGTACACCCAAACTAAGTTTGGGTGCTTAACTCTAGCCTATCCTATAGCATATATGCAGGTTACAAGAGGAGAGATATTCTAACAGCTGCTTGGGTGCATCAGTGCACCTGAACATCATCATCAATATCTGCACCCCACTGCACTCTCATCTCCTTCTCCCCATTTTCTTTCCCCATCTTACAATGTTTTCCTCCCCCCCCCCCTCCCCCCAACACCCCCCTCCCTTCCCCCCACTCTACCTCCTCCTCCCCCCACCCTCCTCCCTCCTCCCTCCTTCCGCTCTTCACGCGCATCCCCACAGCCCTGGCGGGGCTGGTGACGATGCTGCTGTTGATGCCGTTCAACGGGGTGCTGATGGGGCGCCTGTCAGCGGTGCGGCACCGCCTCATAGCGCGCACCGATGCGCGTGTGCGCCTGCTCTCCGAGGCCGTGGGGGCCGTGCGTGCGCTCAAGCTCAACGGCTGGGAGGCGCTGTTCAAGGCGCGCATAGAGGCCAAGCGGGCGCAGGAGATGAAGGAGGTCACTGTCTCCGTGCTGCTCGGTGGGTGGGTGGGTGGGTGGGTGGGTGGGTGGGTGGGTGGGTGGGTGGGTGGGTGGGTGGGTGGGAGGGTTAAGCTGGTGGATGAATGGATGGGCGTGTTGAGGTTTGGCTCTTGTGCGGGGATTGATGGTGATGGTTGTGTGGTGCAGGGGTGTGTGGTGCAGGGGTGTGTGGTGCAGGGGTGTGTGGTGCAGGGGTGTGTGCGTGCTGTGCCCCATCAAGGTTTGCTCTGCCAACGCACCACCTCACTCACTCTCATGGCCAGACCGTCATGCTGCTCTTCCACAAACGCATCGTCGTCGTCAGCATTCCATCTTACCCTATCACCTCCATGCCCCCTCTGCTCTCCATGCCCCCTCTGCTCTCCATGCCCCCTCCCCCCCCACCACCAGAGGCCATGGGTCTATTCGTGTACTACCTCACGCCCATGGTGGTCAGTGTCGTCTCCCTCGCCGCCTACGTGCTGCTCGGCCGCCCGCTCACCGCTGACATCGCCTTCCCCGCCCTCGCCCTCTTCAACCTCCTCAGGTCCGCCACCTCCCCCCTCATGGCCACCTCCCCCCTCATGGCCACCTCCCTTGGGTGTGTCTGGGGTGAGTCTGCTTTGGTGTGGGAGTACTACCTGCTCGTGACCCTTCTTCGCTAGTTCCTGTTGCACTAAGCCATGGCTCAGGTGGCCGCGTGAGTGGATTGCTGCTTGTTCCACTCGCCATTGCACAGGCAGCCAATATGGACACCCTCGCTTCTCTCATTCCCATCGTCCAATGCCCACACGCCTCCATCCGGACCTCCACTCGTCCCTTCCACCCCCCCTTCCCCCTGCGTGCTCCACCCTTGTTGCATGTGCACGTGCAGGTTCCCCCTGGCCATGATTCCCGATCAAATCAACGACTACGTGCAAGCCAAGGTCTCCGCAGGCCGTGTTGAAAAGTTCCTGCTGCTGCCCGAGATCGTTCCGTTGGAAGAGGAGCCGGGCAGCCAGAAGGGCAGCATAAAGCTTTGCAATGCCTCCTTCTCCTGGGGAGGGGGCAGCACGAGTAGTGGTGATAGCAGTGACAGTGGTGAGAGTGGCAGTGCTGTGGCAGTGGGTGTGAACGGCCTGGGTGCACATGATGCAAAGGACGGAGGGGAGGACGGAGGGATGCAAGGAGGGAAGGAGGGAGGGGATGGGGGAGAAGTGGCGTTGGCACTGTGTGATGTGACGCTGGACATTCCACCAGGGCAGCTCGTGATCGTCGTGGGGGAGGTCAGTGAGCTCACAGTGATGCATATCTGCACCGCCCCTCACAGTGATGCATATCTGCACGGCCCCTCACAGTGATGCATATCTGCACCGCCCCTCACAGTGATGCATATCTGCACGGCCCCTCACAGTGATGCATATCTGCACCGCCCCTCACAGTGATGCATATCTGCACGGCCCCTCACAGTGATGCATATCTGCACGGCCCCTCACAGTGATGCATATCTGCACGGCCCCTCACAGTGATGCATATCTGCACCGCCCCTCACAGTGATGCATATCTGCACGGCCCCTCACAGTGATGCATATCTGCACGGCCCCTCACAGTGATGCATATCTGCACGGCCCCTCACAGTGATGCATATCTGCACGGCCCCTCACAGTGATGCATATCTGCACGGCCCCTCACAGTGATGCATATCTGCACGGCCCCTCACAGTGATGCATATCTGCACGGCCCCTCACAGTGATGCATATCTGCACGGCCCCTCACAGTGATGCATATCTGCACGGCCCCTCACAGTGATGCATATCTGCACGGCCCCTCACAGTGATGCATATCTGCACGGCCCCTCACAGTGATGCATATCTGCACGGCCCCTCACAGTGATGCATATCTGCACGGCCCCTCACAGTGATGCATATCTGCACGCCCCTCACAGTGATGCATATCTGCACGGCCCCTCACAGTGATGCATATCTGCACGGCCCCTCACAGTGATGCATATCTGCACGGCCCCTCACAGTGATGCATATCTGCACGGCCCCTCACAGTGATGCATATCTGCACGGCCCCTCACAGTGATGCATATCTGCACCGCCCCTCACAGTGATGCATATCTGCACGGCCCCTCACAGTGATGCATATCTGCACGGCCCCTCACAGTGATGCATATCTGCACGGCCCCTCACAGTGATGCATATCTGCACGGCCCCTCACAGTGATGCATATCTGCACGGCCCCTCACAGTGATGCATATCTGCACGGCCCCTCACAGTGATGCATATCTGCACGGCCCCTCACAGTGATGCATATCTGCACGGCCCCTCACAGTGATGCATATCTGCACGGCCCCTCACAGTGATGCATATCTGCACGGCCCCTCACAGTGATGCATATCTGCACGGCCCCTCACAGTGATGCATATCTGCACGGCCCCTCACAGTGATGCATATCTGCACGGCCCCTCACAGTGATGCATATCTGCACGGCCCCTCACAGTGATGCATATCTGCACGGCCCCTCACAGTGATGCATATCTGCACGGCCCCTCACAGTGATGCATATCTGCACGGCCCCTCACAGTGATGCATATCTGCACGGCCCCTCACAGTGATGCATATCTGCACGGCCCCTCACAGTGATGCATATCTGCACGGCCCCTCACAGTGATGCATATCTGCACGGCCCCTCACAGTGATGCATATCTGCACGGCCCCTCACAGTGATGCATATCTGCACGGCCCCTCACAGTGATGCATATCTGCACGGCCCCTCACAGTGATGCATATCTGCACGGCCCCTCACAGTGATGCATATCTGCACGGCCCCTCACAGTGATGCATATCTGCACGGCCCCTCACAGTGATGCATATCTGCACGGCCCCTCACAGTGATGCATATCTGCACGGCCCCTCACAGTGATGCATATCTGCACGGCCCCTCACAGTGATGCATATCTGCACGGCCCCTCACAGTGATGCATATCTGCACGGCCCCTCACAGTGATGCATATCTGCACGGCCCCTCACAGTGATGCATATCTGCACGGCCCCTCACAGTGATGCATATCTGCACGGCCCCTCACAGTGATGCATATCTGCACGGCCCCTCACAGTGATGCATATCTGCACGGCCCCTCACAGTGATGCATATCTGCACGGCCCCTCACAGTGATGCATATCTGCACGGCCCCTCACAGTGATGCATATCTGCACGGCCCCTCACAGTGATGCATATCTGCACGGCCCCTCACAGTGATGCATATCTGCACGGCCCCTCACAGTGATGCATATCTGCACGGCCCCTCACAGTGATGCATATCTGCACGGCCCCTCACAGTGATGCATATCTGCACGGCCCCTCACAGTGATGCATATCTGCACGGCCCCTCACAGTGATGCATATCTGCACGGCCCCTCACAGTGATGCATATCTGCACGGCCCCTCACAGTGATGCATATCTGCACGGCCCCTCACAGTGATGCATATCTGCACGGCCCCTCACAGTGATGCATATCTGCACGGCCCCTCACAGTGATGCATATCTGCACGGCCCCTCACAGTGATGCATATCTGCACGGCCCCTCACAGTGATGCATATCTGCACGGCCCCTCACAGTGATGCATATCTGCACGGCCCCTCACAGTGATGCATATCTGCACGGCCCCTCACAGTGATGCATATCTGCACGGCCCCTCACAGTGATGCATATCTGCACGGCCCCTCACAGTGATGCATATCTGCACGGCCCCTCACAGTGATGCATATCTGCACGGCCCCTCACAGTGATGCATATCTGCACGGCCCCTCACAGTGATGCATATCTGCACGGCCCCTCACAGTGATGCATATCTGCACGGCCCCTCACAGTGATGCATATCTGCACGGCCCCTCACAGTGATGCATATCTGCACGGCCCCTCACAGTGATGCATATCTGCACGGCCCCTCACAGTGATGCATATCTGCACGGCCCCTCACAGTGATGCATATCTGCACGGCCCCTCACAGTGATGCATATCTGCACGGCCCCTCACAGTGATGCATATCTGCACGGCCCCTCACAGTGATGCATATCTGCACGGCCCCTCACAGTGATGCATATCTGCACGGCCCCTCACAGTGATGCATATCTGCACGGCCCCTCACAGTGATGCATATCTGCACGGCCCCTCACAGTGATGCATATCTGCACGGCCCCTCACAGTGATGCATATCTGCACGGCCCCTCACAGTGATGCATATCTGCACGGCCCCTCACAGTGATGCATATCTGCACGGCCCCTCACAGTGATGCATATCTGCACGGCCCCTCACAGTGATGCATATCTGCACGGCCCCTCACAGTGATGCATATCTGCACGGCCCCTCACAGTGATGCATATCTGCACGGCCCCTCACAGTGATGCATATCTGCACGGCCCCTCACAGTGATGCATATCTGCACGGCCCCTCACAGTGATGCATATCTGCACGGCCCCTCACAGTGATGCATATCTGCACGGCCCCTCACAGTGATGCATATCTGCACGGCCCCTCACAGTGATGCATATCTGCACGGCCCCTCACAGTGATGCATATCTGCACGGCCCCTCACAGTGATGCATATCTGCACGGCCCCTCACAGTGATGCATATCTGCACGGCCCCTCACAGTGATGCATATCTGCACGGCCCCTCACAGTGATGCATATCTGCACGGCCCCTCACAGTGATGCATATCTGCACGGCCCCTCACAGTGATGCATATCTGCACGGCCCCTCACAGTGATGCATATCTGCACGGCCCCTCACAGTGATGCATATCTGCACGGCCCCTCACAGTGATGCATATCTGCACGGCCCCTCACAGTGATGCATATCTGCACGGCCCCTCACAGTGATGCATATCTGCACGGCCCCTCACAGTGATGCATATCTGCACGGCCCCTCACAGTGATGCATATCTGCACCGCCCCTCACAGTGATGCATATCTGCACCGCCCCTCACAGTGATGCATATCTGCACGGCCCCTCACAGTGATGCATATCTGCACGGCCCCTCACAGTGATGCATATCTGCACGGCCCCTCACAGTGATGCATATCTGCACCGCCCCTCACAGTGATGCATATCTGCACCGCCCCTCACAGTGATGCATATCTGCACGGCCCCTCACAGTGATGCATATCTGCACGGCCCCTCACAGTGATGCATATCTGCACGGCCCCTCACAGTGATGCATATCTGCACCGCCCCTCACAGTGATGCATATCTGCACCGCCCCTCACAGTGATGCATATCTGCACCGCCCCTCACAGTGATGCATATCTGCACCGCCCCTCACAGTGATGCATATCTGCACCGCCCCTCACAGTGATGCATATCTGCACCGCCCCTCACAGTGATGCATATCTGCACCGCCCCTCACAGTGATGCATATCTGCACCGCCCCTCACAGTGATGCATATCTGCACGGCCCCTCACAGTGATGCATATCTGCACGGCCCCTCACAGTGATGCATATCTGCACGGCCCCTCACAGTGATGCATATCTGCACGGCCCCTCACAGTGATGCATATCTGCACGGCCCCTCACAGTGATGCATATCTGCACGGCCCCTCACAGTGATGCATATCTGCACGGCCCCTCACAGTGATGCATATCTGCACGGCCCCTCACAGTGATGCATATCTGCACGGCCCCTCACAGTGATGCATATCTGCACGGCCCCTCACAGTGATGCATATCTGCACCGCCCCTCACAGTGATGCATATCTGCACCGCCCCTCACAGTGATGCATATCTGCACGGCCCCTCACAGTGATGCATATCTGCACGGCCCCTCACAGTGATGCATATCTGCACCGCCCCTCACAGTGATGCATATCTGCACCGCCCCTCACAGTGATGCATATCTGCACCGCCCCTCACAGTGATGCATATCTGCACGGCCCCTCACAGTGATGCATATCTGCACGGCCCCTCACAGTGATGCATATCTGCACGGCCCCTCACAGTGATGCATATCTGCACGGCCCCTCACAGTGATGCATATCTGCACGGCCCCTCACAGTGATGCATATCTGCACGGCCCCTCACAGTGATGCATATCTGCACGGCCCCTCACAGTGATGCATATCTGCACCGCCCCTCACAGTGATGCATATCTGCACCGCCCCTCACAGTGATGCATATCTGCACCGCCCCTCACAGTGATGCATATCTGCACCGCCCCTCACAGTGATGCATATCTGCACGGCCCCTCACAGTGATGCATATCTGCACCGCCCCTCACAGTGATGCATATCTGCACCGCCCCTCACAGTGATGCATATCTGCACCGCCCCTCACAGTGATGCATATCTGCACGGCCCCTCACAGTGATGCATATCTGCACGGCCCCTCACAGTGATGCATATCTGCACGGCCCCTCACAGTGATGCATATCTGCACGGCCCCTCACAGTGATGCATATCTGCACGGCCCCTCACAGTGATGCATATCTGCACGGCCCCTCACAGTGATGCATATCTGCACGGCCCCTCACAGTGATGCATATCTGCACGGCCCCTCACAGTGATGCATATCTGCACGGCCCCTCACAGTGATGCATATCTGCACGGCCCCTCACAGTGATGCATATCTGCACGGCCCCTCACAGTGATGCATATCTGCACGGCCCCTCACAGTGATGCATATCTGCACCGCCCCTCACAGTGATGCATATCTGCACGGCCCCTCACAGTGATGCATATCTGCACGGCCCCTCACAGTGATGCATATCTGCACCGCCCCTCACAGTGATGCATATCTGCACCGCCCCTCACAGTGATGCATATCTGCACCGCCCCTCACAGTGATGCATATCTGCACGGCCCCTCACAGTGATGCATATCTGCACGGCCCCTCACAGTGATGCATATCTGCACGGCCCCTCACAGTGATGCATATCTGCACGGCCCCTCACAGTGATGCATATCTGCACCGCCCCTCACAGTGATGCATATCTGCACGGCCCCTCACAGTGATGCATATCTGCACGGCCCCTCACAGTGATGCATATCTGCACCGCCCCTCACAGTGATGCATATCTGCACCGCCCCTCACAGTGATGCATATCTGCACCGCCCCTCACAGTGATGCATATCTGCACGGCCCCTCACAGTGATGCATATCTGCACGGCCCCTCACAGTGATGCATATCTGCACGGCCCCTCACAGTGATGCATATCTGCACGGCCCCTCACAGTGATGCATATCTGCACGGCCCCTCACAGTGATGCATATCTGCACGGCCCCTCACAGTGATGCATATCTGCACGGCCCCTCACAGTGATGCATATCTGCACGGCCCCTCACAGTGATGCATATCTGCACGGCCCCTCACAGTGATGCATATCTGCACGGCCCCTCACAGTGATGCATATCTGCACGGCCCCTCACAGTGATGCATATCTGCACGGCCCCTCACAGTGATGCATATCTGCACGGCCCCTCACAGTGATGCATATCTGCACGGCCCCTCACAGTGATGCATATCTGCACCGCCCCTCACAGTGATGCATATCTGCACGGCCCCTCACAGTGATGCATATCTGCACGGCCCCTCACAGTGATGCATATCTGCACGGCCCCTCACAGTGATGCATATCTGCACGGCCCCTCACAGTGATGCATATCTGCACGGCCCCTCACAGTGATGCATATCTGCACGGCCCCTCACAGTGATGCATATCTGCACGGCCCCTCACAGTGATGCATATCTGCACGGCCCCTCACAGTGATGCATATCTGCACGGCCCCTCACAGTGATGCATATCTGCACGGCCCCTCACAGTGATGCATATCTGCACGGCCCCTCACAGTGATGCATATCTGCACCGCCCCTCACAGTGATGCATATCTGCACGGCCCCTCACAGTGATGCATATCTGCACCGCCCCTCACAGTGATGCATATCTGCACGGCCCCTCACAGTGATGCATATCTGCACGGCCCCTCACAGTGATGCATATCTGCACCGCCCCTCACAGTGATGCATATCTGCACCGCCCCTCACAGTGATGCATATCTGCACCGCCCCTCACAGTGATGCATATCTGCACCGCCCCTCACAGTGATGCATATCTGCACCGCCCCTCACAGTGATGCATATCTGCACGGCCCCTCACAGTGATGCATATCTGCACCGCCCCTCACAGTGATGCATATCTGCACGGCCCCTCACAGTGATGCATATCTGCACGGCCCCTCACAGTGATGCATATCTGCACCGCCCCTCACAGTGATGCATATCTGCACCGCCCCTCACAGTGATGCATATCTGCACCGCCCCTCACAGTGATGCATATCTGCACCGCCCCTCACAGTGATGCATATCTGCACCGCCCCTCACAGTGATGCATATCTGCACGGCCCCTCACAGTGATGCATATCTGCACCGCCCCTCACAGTGATGCATATCTGCACGGCCCCTCACAGTGATGCATATCTGCACCGCCCCTCACAGTGATGCATATCTGCACCGCCCCTCACAGTGATGCATATCTGCACCGCCCCTCACAGTGATGCATATCTGCACGGCCCCTCACAGTGATGCATATCTGCACCGCCCCTCACAGTGATGCATATCTGCACGGCCCCTCACAGTGATGCATATCTGCACCGCCCCTCACAGTGATGCATATCTGCACCGCCCCTCACAGTGATGCATATCTGCACCGCCCCTCACAGTGATGCATATCTGCACCGCCCCTCACAGTGATGCATATCTGCACGGCCCCTCACAGTGATGCATATCTGCACCGCCCCTCACAGTGATGCATATCTGCACGGCCCCTCACAGTGATGCATATCTGCACCGCCCCTCACAGTGATGCATATCTGCACGGCCCCTCACAGTGATGCATATCTGCACCGCCCCTCACAGTGATGCATATCTGCACGGCCCCTCACAGTGATGCATATCTGCACCGCCCCTCACAGTGATGCATATCTGCACCGCCCCTCACAGTGATGCATATCTGCACCGCCCCTCACAGTGATGCATATCTGCACGGCCCCTCACAGTGATGCATATCTGCACCGCCCCTCACAGTGATGCATATCTGCACCGCCCCTCACAGTGATGCATATCTGCACCGCCCCTCACAGTGATGCATATCTGCACCGCCCCTCACAGTGATGCATATCTGCACCGCCCCTCACAGTGATGCATATCTGCACCGCCCCTCACAGTGATGCATATCTGCACCGCCCCTCACAGTGATGCATATCTGCACCGCCCCTCACAGTGATGCATATCTGCACGGCCCCTCACAGTGATGCATATCTGCACGGCCCCTCACAGTGATGCATATCTGCACGGCCCCTCACAGTGATGCATATCTGCACGGCCCCTCACAGTGATGCATATCTGCACCGCCCCTCACAGTGATGCATATCTGCACCGCCCCTCACAGTGATGCATATCTGCACCGCCCTTCACAGTGATGCATATCTGCACCGCCCCTCACAGTGATGCATATCTGCACCGCCCCTCACAGTGATGCATATCTGCACCGCCCCTCACAGTGATGCATATCTGCACCGCCCCTCACAGTGATGCATATCTGCACCGCCCCTCACAGTGATGCATATCTGCACCGCCCCTCACAGTGATGCATATCTGCACCGCCCCTCACAGTGATGGATATCTGCACCGCCCCTCACAGTGATGCATATCTGCACCGCCCCTCACAGTGATGCATATCTGCACCGCCCCTCACAGTGATGCATATCTGCACCGCCCCTCACAGTGATGCATATCTGCACGGCCCCTCACAGTGATGCATATCTGCACGGCCCCTCACAGTGATGCATATCTGCACGGCCCCTCACAGTGATGCATATCTGCACCGCCCCTCACAGTGATGCATATCTGCACCGCCCCTCACAGTGATGCATATCTGCACGGCCCCTCACAGTGATGCATATCTGCACCGCCCCTCACAGTGATGCATATCTGCACGGCCCCTCACAGTGATGCATATCTGCACCGCCCCTCACAGTGATGCATATCTGCACCGCCCCTCACAGTGATGCATATCTGCACCGCCCCTCACAGTGATGCATATCTGCACGGCCCCTCACAGTGATGCATATCTGCACCGCCCCTCACAGTGATGCATATCTGCACCGCCCCTCACAGTGATGCATATCTGCACCGCCCCTCACAGTGATGCATATCTGCACCGCCCCTCACAGTGATGCATATCTGCACCGCCCCTCACAGTGATGCATATCTGCACGGCCCCTCACAGTGATGCATATCTGCACCGCCCCTCACAGTGATGCATATCTGCACGGCCCCTCACAGTGATGCATATCTGCACCGCCCCTCACAGTGATGCATATCTGCACCGCCCCTCACAGTGATGCATATCTGCACCGCCCCTCACAGTGATGCATATCTGCACCGCCCCTCACAGTGATGCATATCTGCACGGCCCCTCACAGTGATGCATATCTGCACCGCCCCTCACAGTGATGCATATCTGCACCGCCCCTCACAGTGATGCATATCTGCACCGCCCCTCACAGTGATGCATATCTGCACGGCCCCTCACAGTGATGCATATCTGCACGGCCCCTCACAGTGATGCATATCTGCACGGCCCCTCACAGTGATGCATATCTGCACGGCCCCTCACAGTGATGCATATCTGCACGGCCCCTCACAGTGATGCATATCTGCACGGCCCCTCACAGTGATGCATATCTGCACGGCCCCTCACAGTGATGCATATCTGCACGGCCCCTCACAGTGATGCATATCTGCACGGCCCCTCACAGTGATGCATATCTGCACGGCCCCTCACAGTGATGCATATCTGCACCGCCCCTCACAGTGATGCATATCTGCACCGCCCCTCACAGTGATGCATATCTGCACCGCCCCTCACAGTGATGCATATCTGCACGGCCCCTCACAGTGATGCATATCTGCACGGCCCCTCACAGTGATGCATATCTGCACCGCCCCTCACAGTGATGCATATCTGCACGGCCCCTCACAGTGATGCATATCTGCACGGCCCCTCACAGTGATGCATATCTGCACGGCCCCTCACAGTGATGCATATCTGCACGGCCCCTCACAGTGATGCATATCTGCACGGCCCCTCACAGTGATGCATATCTGCACGGCCCCTCACAGTGATGCATATCTGCACGGCCCCTCACAGTGATGCATATCTGCACGGCCCCTCACAGTGATGCATATCTGCACCGCCCCTCACAGTGATGCATATCTGCACGGCCCCTCACAGTGATGCATATCTGCACCGCCCCTCACAGTGATGCATATCTGCACCGCCCCTCACAGTGATGCATATCTGCACGGCCCCTCACAGTGATGCATATCTGCACCGCCCCTCACAGTGATGCATATCTGCACCGCCCCTCACAGTGATGCATATCTGCACCGCCCCTCACAGTGATGCATATCTGCACGGCCCCTCACAGTGATGCATATCTGCACGGCCCCTCACAGTGATGCATATCTGCACGGCCCCTCACAGTGATGCATATCTGCACGGCCCCTCACAGTGATGCATATCTGCACGGCCCCTCACAGTGATGCATATCTGCACGGCCCCTCACAGTGATGCATATCTGCACGGCCCCTCACAGTGATGCATATCTGCACGGCCCCTCACAGTGATGCATATCTGCACGGCCCCTCACAGTGATGCATATCTGCACGGCCCCTCACAGTGATGCATATCTGCACCGCCCCTCACAGTGATGCATATCTGCACCGCCCCTCACAGTGATGCATATCTGCACCGCCCCTCACAGTGATGCATATCTGCACCGCCCCTCACAGTGATGCATATCTGCACCGCCCCTCACAGTGATGCATATCTGCACCGCCCCTCACAGTGATGCATATCTGCACCGCCCCTCACAGTGATGCATATCTGCACGGCCCCTCACAGTGATGCATATCTGCACGGCCCCTCACAGTGATGCATATCTGCACGGCCCCTCACAGTGATGCATATCTGCACGGCCCCTCACAGTGATGCATATCTGCACGGCCCCTCACAGTGATGCATATCTGCACGGCCCCTCACAGTGATGCATATCTGCACGGCCCCTCACAGTGATGCATATCTGCACGGCCCCTCACAGTGATGCATATCTGCACGGCCCCTCACAGTGATGCATATCTGCACGGCCCCTCACAGTGATGCATATCTGCACGGCCCCTCACAGTGATGCATATCTGCACGGCCCCTCACAGTGATGCATATCTGCACCGCCCCTCACAGTGATGCATATCTGCACCGCCCCTCACAGTGATGCATATCTGCACGGCCCCTCACAGTGATGCATATCTGCACCGCCCCTCACAGTGATGCATATCTGCACGGCCCCTCACAGTGATGCATATCTGCACGGCCCCTCACAGTGATGCATATCTGCAGCGCCCCTCACAGTGATGCATATCTGCATGGCCCCTCACAGTGATGCATATCTGCACCGCCCCTCACAGTGATGCATATCTGCACGGCCCCTCACAGTGATGCATATCTGCACCGCCCCTCACAGTGATGCATATCTGCACGGCCCCTCACAGTGATGCATATCTGCACCGCCCCTCACAGTGATGCATATCTGCACGGCCCCTCACAGTGATGCATATCTGCACCGCCCCTCACAGTGATGCATATCTGCACCGCCCCTCACAGTGATGCATATCTGCACCGCCCCTCACAGTGATGCATATCTGCACCGCCCCTCACAGTGATGCATATCTGCACCGCCCCTCACAGTGATGCATATCTGCACCGCCCCTCACAGTGATGCATATCTGCACCGCCCCTCACAGTGATGCATATCTGCACCGCCCCTCACAGTGATGCATATCTGCACCGCCCCTCACAGTGATGCATATCTGCACCGCCCCTCACAGTGATGCATATCTGCACCGCCCCTCACTCATCCACTCTTCCCTGCTGGCCTGTTATTGTCCTCCCCTCCTCCTCTCATTTGGTCGCCAGTAAGTCGTCTCTGCCCGCCAGGATCAAACGCTTCTGAAAGGCATCCCATTCCTCCCTCTGCATCCCATTCCTCCCTCTGCCTCCGCCTCTCATCATCCCTGCCTCCTCCCGCATGGCCAGGTGGGGGCGGGAAAGTCGTCGCTGCTGGCGGGGCTGCTGGGGGAGATCACTCGCGTGGCGGGGAGCGTGTCGGTGGCCGGCCGTGTGGCGTACACCAGCCAGGTGAGACGAGTGCATGGTGATGCGACATGCATACATGCTCATGTGTTGCCACCAGTGTTGTGCATGCACATGCGCATGGCCCTGCATGCACGACTGTATGGTGCATGGCAGGCTGGGAAGGGTGCATCCCCCGCAGCAGGCTGTGCAGGCGCCGCATGTGGGCCTGAACCTGAAGACAGGAGGATGCAGTGTGCTGCACATGGAGGAATACGCATGCTGCTGGACTCTCTCTTGGGTTCATGCTTTGTGCCTCTCCTCTGGGAGCGGTTGACAGGGCGAACGCAGATGTGGGGTGTGATACGATACGACTCCAGTCAAGCAACGCGACACGCTGCTTCTCCCTCCACGTACAACCACCAATCTGCCATCCCCACTCCCCATTGTGCATGGCATTCTGAATGCCACAGTGCATGACATCTCTTATATGGATTGGTGCGCGACGCAGCAGTGGAGGGGGGGCGGCACCAACATCCGCTTTCCCCATGCGCCACCCCCCACCACGGCATGGCAGGACCCATGGATTCTCAACGCCACAGTGCGTGACAACATTCTTATGGCGGCAGCAGGCGACACAGCAGGTGCAGCAGCGGTGGACGAGGGGCGGTATCAGCGCGCCATAGACGTGTGCGCATTGAGGCACGACCTCGCCATGCTGGCTGCTGGCGACATGGCTGAGATCGGCGAAAGAGGTGAGCAGCTCAACCAGCTGTTAGTGAAACTCAATAGAGTATGAATTCTTGCTCACTAACGGAATGAACATTGCAAGAGCCGCAATAGTTCCATGGCTGAGCACATGTGGTTTGAAGCCATGGTGGTTTGAAGCCATGGTGGTGCCCATACAAGCCCACCTTACTGCGTCCCCTTGCCCGTCTTCATGCCCACCCGTCCCACTGCCGCTCTGCCAGCTAAGGGAAGTTGAGAATCGTTCGCCCTCCTCTGCTGCCCCGCCCACTGCCATCCCGCCCGCCCGTCTCCCCACGTCCACGCGCAGGCATCAACCTGTCGGGGGGGCAGAAGCACCGAGTGGCGCTGGCGAGGGCGGTGTATGCGCGGGCCGATGTGGTGCTGCTGGACGACCCGCTCAGTGCTGTCGACACGCATGTCGGTGCGTGCTTGCCTTGCCTATGAGCATGTCGGTGGGCGTGGGTGCATGCCATGGTATGGTATGGGGTGGTATGGCATGGCATGGCATGTCACCGCATGTCATGGTATGGTATGGCATGGTATGGCATGGCATGGTATGGTATGGCATGGCATGGCATGGTATGGTATGGTATGGTATGGTATGGTATGGGATGGCTTGGGGGTAGGTGCTAGCCATCGCATGGCATGACATCTGGGGGGGCGTGGTGCATGGCATGTGGGTGGGTACGCACAGAGGATGGTATGTCATGGCATGGTATGTCATGGCATGGTATGTCATGGCATGGTATGCCATGGCATGGTATGTCATGGCATGGTATGTCATGGCATGGTCGTACTGTATGCTTCGGCGCACGAGGGCAGTAGTGGGTGCACTTGCCGTGCGCGCACGGCAAAGAGCATGCGGGAAGCAGTGAATTAGTGTTCGGTGCTGTCCTTTCACAAACAAATCGCTGCACACAACACAACCATCCCTTGCCACGTGTGTGTGCTCTACTCCATCCTCACAGGCCGCCACCTGTTCACGGAGTGCATCTGTGGTGAGCTGGCGGGGACCACGCGTGTGTTGGTGACACATCAGCTGCAGTATGCATCCCATGCTGACGTCATCATCGTCATCAGAGCCGGCCGTGTGGCTGCCATGGGCACATTTGATGAGCTGCAGGCCAGGTGAGCTCTCAGGTGAGCTCTCAGGTGAGCTCTCAGGTGAGCTCTCAGGTGAGCTCTCAGGTGAGCCCTCAGGTGAGCTCCCAGGCGATAGCACTTGACACATTCTCCCAGGAGCAATGGCAGAAAGCGTGTTGCAAAATGTGCATGCATCATGTGCGTGCGTCATGTGCGTGCCTCCCTCGCATGCACGTGCTGCATCTCTGTTGGTCATCAACAATTGCAAGCACAATAAGAATAAAATCCACTGAAACCCATCGGGATGGCATGGTCGCTCAGGACGGATTCTCTGGTTTAGGGTTGTTTCTGCCTGCAGGCGAAAGCTTTGTGCTCCTCATGCATCATTTTCTGCTTTGCCGTTTTGCGTTTCTCTGTTCGTTGGGCCATCAGAGGTGTTGACTTGGCACTGTGGGACGAGAAGCAGCAGGAGCCGGATGAGCAAGGCAAGGCCACGTGGCAAGACGGCCCTGCTGCTGCTCTTGCTACTGCGACCGAGCCAAGTGCACACAGCAGAGAGGCAGCACATAGGCCCAGCAGCAGCAGCGGCGGCGACGGCAACACAGGGAAGGTGGGTGGTGCAAGCAGCAGCCATGGCAGTGGTGCTTCAGAGAGCAACGACAACGACAGCAACAACGACAACGACAACAACGACAACGACAACGACCTCACACGCCCATTGCTGGCTCACTCCTCCACATCCGCAGGTCCAGCAGCCAGCACCGCCGCCGCTGCTGGTGGTGGTAGCGGCAGTGCAGGCAGCAGTGGTGGCGCAGCAGGGGGAGGGAAGAAGCAGAGGGCGGTGGGGCAGCTGGTGGAGGAGGAGGGGCGTGCTGAGGGGGGGGTGGCAGCAGGCGTGTACTGGGAGTACCTCAGGGCGTGGGGCGGGCGGGCGGGGTGGCTCATGCTGGTGGCGGTGCTGGCGGTGTTCGGTGTGTCGCAGTCCCTCAAGGTGGCCAGTGACGCCTGGCTCGCTGTGTGGACCGCCAAGACCACCCAAGGCTCCTCCTCCGCTCCCTTCTTCCTCGTACGCCTCCTGTCCTGTTGCTGCCTCACCCTTCTGCTCCATTCTTTGTCATGCCTCGAAGCTTCTCCGGTCTGACTAAAAGTGCCGCAGCTTCTGCTCCCTTCACTCTGCTGCTCCAGGCTTTGAGTCCCTCCCTGCGCGTCTCACCAGGCTGATTGCTCTGTCCCCTTTCATCTTCATGCATCACACACACACACACACACACACACACACACACACACACACACACTTCACGCCTCCTGTCATCGTCATTTGCCACATACTTCCTTTCTTTCTTCCATTTCTCTGCCCGCTTTCTCATTCCTTTCCCCATGCTCGCCATTTGCCCCCATTCTCCCAATGCTCTCCTCATCCCCTCTCTCCCCTCCCAGCTCGTCTACAGCCTGGCCACACTAGCCACAGCCCTCCTTTCCTCCCTCCGCGGGCTACTTCTCGCTTTGGGCTGTCTCACAGCAGCGCGCTCGCTGCACTCGCGCCTGCTGGCCCGCGTGCTGCGCCTGCCCATGGCATTCTTCGACTCACAGCCGTCCGGGCGGCTGCTGAACCGCTTCACGAGGGACATGGAGCAGATGGACCTGCAGCTGCCCGACACGCTGCTCTCCTACCTCTCCTGCCTCTTCCAGGTCTGCTGCTGCCTCTTCCAGGTCTGCCTCTTGGTTTATTCAGGTATTGATGCCATATATGCAACATCTTCCCTGCTTTCCTGCACTTCGTGACTTCCCATGCCCACCCCCAGCTTTCCCCCTCTCCCCTTCTACCTACTATCCCGTCTCCCCTCTTCCCACGCCCTCCCACTCCCGGTAGGTCGTCTTTGCCATCCTGGTGATAGTCATCGTGACGCCGCCCTTCCTGCTGCCGCTCATCCCTCTGCTGCTCCTCTACCGTCGCATTCAGACCATTTACATTGCCGCCTCGCGGGAGCTCAAGCGCATAGACTCGCTGGCACGCTCGCCCATCTTCGCGCACTTCAGCGAGACCCTCACCGGCCTCTCAACGGTCCGTGCCTTCCACCGCCAGGCCGCCTTCACAGCGCGCAACAGCCTCAACCTCGACCGTGCCTCCCAGGCCTACCTCGCAGCCATGGCGTCCAACCGCTGGCTCGGGCTGCGCCTCGAGCTCATCGGCGCCTCCAGTGTGTTTGCCACTGCATGTTTCTGCGTGGTCGGTGGCGTGGCCGCTGCTGCTGCTGCGGCGGCGGCGGCCGGTGGGGGAAGCAGCAGCAGCACGGGCTCGTGGGCTGCAGGGTTTGCGGGGCTAGCGCTGACGAGTGCGCTGTCGATCACGGGGTACATGAATTGGATGGTCAGGATGAACGCTGAGCTGGAATCGCAGATGAACGCTGTGGAGCGCATTCTCGAGTACACCACTCTGCCCACCGAGGCGCCAGATGTGGTCCAATCCCGCCGCCCGCCTGCGGACTGGCCGCAGCAAGGAGTGATAGAGGCAGAGGGAGTGGTGGTGAGGTATCGCCCAGAGCTGCCCCCCGTGCTGAAAGGACTGACCTTCTCCATCCGGGCAGGTGAAAAGGTGGGCGTGTGTGGGCGCACAGGCAGTGGAAAGACAACGCTAACCATGGCGCTGTATCGAATAGTGGAGCTGAGTGCAGGGAGGATAGTGATCGACGGCATTGATGCGGCGAGCATTGGGCTGTGGGACTTGCGGTCGCGCCTCTCCCTGGTGGCACAGGACCCCGTGGTCTTCTCCGGCACCATCCGCTGGAACCTCCACCCCTACACTGCTGTCGCAGGGGGGGTGGGGGAGGACGAGAATGCCAGCAGTGGGGGACATGGGGAGGGGAAGGGCGACAGAGGAAGGGTGCGAGCGGATGTGGAGTTGTGGGAGGCGCTGACGCAAGCAGGCGTGGCGGATGCCGTGCGGGCGTTGCCAGGTCAGCTTGACGCTGAGGTGGCGGAGGGAGGGGGGAACCTGAGTGTGGGGCAGAGGCAGCTGCTGTGCCTGGCACGCGCACTGCTGCGGCGCTCGCATTTGCTTGTGTTGGACGAGGCTACATCGAACGTGGACACAGCGACAGATGCGGCGGTGCAGGCAGCGGTGAGGGGAGGGGCGTTTGCAGCGTGCACGGTGATCACCATCGCTCACCGCCTGCACACCATTGTGGACTGCCATCGGGTCATGCTGCTGGAGGACGGCCAGGTGGCAGAGCTTGATTCGCCGGCTGCGCTGCTGCAGGAGAGGTCATCGAGGTTCTCAACATTTGTGGATGCCACCATGCCACGGGAGGCTGCTGCTCTTCGCAGAATCGCTTCGGCGAAGTCGGTGGCGGCAAGCGAGGGATGAGAGAGATAGGGACGAAAATTTGAGGGAGGGATTAGCGAGACATGCACCATGAGGTAGATAATGAAGACTGGCGGCCGCATTGAAGGTGCCATGCATGCCTTTGTAATACCGTAAACCCCCGTATATAAGACCCCCTCCAGACCCCCGGGTCTTTAATATGGGGGGGGAGGAGGTACTCTATTCGGGTATATGCGAGTTATACCCCCCTAAATGGCTCTTGACAATATAAGACCCCCTCCACCCTGTCAAATTATATGCATGTTATATATGTGCAGGCTGTAGTGGGGTAGCCAATATGGGGTACAACCCCTTTAGGGTATCATATTTGTACCCAACTTCTTTCTAGTCATTCCATTCCTGCCTAGCTATTCTGACATGGTATTCAGAGCAGGAGGTCCCTAGGACCTCAGGATCGATTGTTTTTAGGGCCCACCACCTACCGCTCGCGGTTACCATGCTACCCCACGCCCTGCCTTAGCCTGCCTGCCTTGCCTGCCCGTCGCGCTGCCCTGCAGCCCCGCGCGCCGCCCATCGCACTGCCCTGCAGCCCCGCGCGCGCCCTGCCCTTGCTCGTCGCGCTGCCCCGCAGCCCCGCGCGCCGCCCGTCGCGCTGCCCCGCAGCCCCGCGCGCGCCCTGCCCGCCCGTCGCGCTGCCCCGCAGCCCCGCGCACCGCCCGTCCCGCTGCCCCGCAGCCCCGCGCGCGCCTTGCCAGCCCGTCGCGCTGCCCCGCAGCCCCGCGCGCCGCCCGTCGCGCTGCCCTGCGGCCCCGCAGCCCTGCGCGCTGCCCGTCGTGCAGCCCCGCGACCCCACGCGCCGCCCGTTGCGCTGCCCCGCAGCCCCACGCACCGCCAGCCCTAATGCCACGGCCGCCTGCCCCACCCGTGCGCTGCCGCCGCTGCTAGCGCATTACCTAGTCAGCCCACGCGCAGCTTGCGGCTGCTTTGCGCGCCGCCCTTGTCTGCTGCCCTTGTCTGCTGCCTGTGTCTACTGCCTTTGCCTGTTGCCTTCGCCTGCGCTGCGAGCATGGCGACGCTTAATGTTCTCGCGTTTGAGCCTGACGGTCGCCCGATTGAGTTTGCCACTTGGCTCGACGACCTGCAACTGTTTCTTATGACTGATGCAACAGACGCCGTTTCACTGTTCGATCACGCGTCTGGCACTGCCGTTGCTCCTGCTTATCAGAATACTAGGCAGTCAGAGAGCAGTAGGCTTAGGAGCCATAGGCTTAGAGGCCAGTAGCTAGGGCTTAGGGTTTCTGGAAGAGAATTGAAGAAGGAAGGTGTTTGGACTAGGAGCAGCATGATACAAATAGGAAACCCTAATTGGGTTGTACTCGCTATAGAGTACCCCACTGCAGGCTAGACAATAACATTTTGACACACCCCCATAGCCAAAGTGTGAGAATAAGAGTTGGAAGAGAAGTTGTTATTGAATTGAGGAGAATGGGGGTTTACATAGGGAATGGGTTGGATCCTAGCCTAGGTGACCATTATTGGACCCCACCCATGAAGTTGGGTTGGGGGATTATTGGTGGGGTCCAATAATGTTGGCCAAGTTGGGGTTGGGCCAACATTATTGGTGTGAACCAATAATTCTACCCAACCCAACCTTTGGGGTCCAATAATTGGACCAAGGTTGGGTTTCCAACCTACAAATTGGGTAACCCCTGCTTGAACACCCAAACTAAGTTTGGGTGCTTATCTCTAGCCTATCCTATAACATCTATGCAGGTTACAAGAGAAGATAGATTCTAACACAACCCCTTAACCTGCAGAGATGTGGAAAGGCTTGAGGGAAGCAACCCCTGAATCAAGGCGCGCCTGGGGGAGCGAGGCCGATGAGGCGGAGAAGAGCAGAGTGCGCAGGGCGAAGAAGTGGTTTGGTGAAGATATCTGCCAGGTTGGCTTCAGCGGCGATCTTGCGAACGGCGATGAGATTCTGTTGGACGAGTTCACGGATGAAGAAATAGCGGAGCTCAATGTGCTTGGAGCGACCGTGAAAAACGGGGTCTTGGGTGAGATGGATGGTGCTGGCATTGTCACACCAGAGGGTGGGGCAGCGCTGGGGAACACCAAGCTCAGCTAGGAGGAAGCAGAGCCAGCGGGACTCTTGCGCGGCCATGGTGCCAGCATAGAGCTCAGCTTCACAGGAGGAGAGGGCGATGGCGGAGGAGCGAGTAGAGCGCCAGCTGATGAGGCCGCTACCGAGGGTGAAGCCATAGCCTTGGGAGGAGCGGCGGTCTGGCTGGCAGTCTGCCCAGGAGGAGTCGCTGAAGCCAGAGAGAAGGGGGGGGGAAGATCCACCCAGTGTGAGAGCGTGGTCCCTGGTGCCACGAAGATAGCGGAGGACTCGCTTGGCGGCAGTCCAGTGTTCCTCAGTGTGGCGGCCGGGGCCGACGAATCGAGCAAGGACGCTGACAGGGTAGGCGAGGTCGGGACGAGTGCACATCATTGCGTACATCAGTGACCTAACAAGTTCGGCGTAGGGCCGGGAGGAGGTGGAGGGGGAGGTGGGTGGCGCAAGCTGGTGACCGAAGGGGAGGGGTGTCGAGACTTGTTTGGCCTGTGCCATCTCGAACTTTTCCAGGACCTGGCCGATGTAGTGGGACTGGGAGAGGGTGATGGTGCGGGCGGATCGATCACGAGTGATAGCCATGCCGAGGTAGTTCTGCAGCGGACCAAGGTCCTTGCACTTGAGACGTTCCTGAAGAGACCGTTTCACTTGATCCATGTCAGTCCTGGTGTCAGCGAGCAGGATCATGTCATCGACGTAGACCGAGATGAAGAAGCGACTGGGGGAAGAGCGGATGAAGAGGCTGGCGTCGGAGTGGGAGGGGGAGAAGCCAAGGGACTGGAGAGTAGCAGACAGCTTCGCATGCCATTCTCGTGGTGCCTGCTTCAGGCCGTAGACCGGTCGCTTCAGCTGCCAGACGGTGTTGTCGGGGAACGTAGCATGGAACCCGGGAGGTCGGCGGAGAAAGATGCGTTCGTGCAGTTCACCTTGCAGGAAAGCGTTGGAGACGTCCATGGAGTCAATCTCCATGTCGTCCCGCGCACCGATATCCATAAGGGTGCGTAGGGTGGCTTGCCTGAGGGTGGGGGCAAATGTGAACCAGTAGTCCTCAGCCCAGGTCTGGGTGAACCCCTTAGCAACATAGCGGGCTTTGTAGACTGGTTCCTCTCCCGGCAGCTGTTTGACTCGAAAGATCCACTTGCCCTCGACAAGGTTGGCGTCAGGGGGAAGGGGAACGTCGATAAAGGAGTCGTTGCGGATGAACGCCTCACATTCCAGGAAGATAGCGGCTATCCACTTGTCAGCGTCAGGGCAGGTGATAGCTTCCTGGAAGGTGGTGGGGACGAAGATGGTGGGAGCGGAGATCGCGCTAAGGAGTAGAGCGCCGAGGAGGTCGGGGTAGAGGGTGGAAAGAGAGGGAGTGTGGCGCTGGACCATGGCGAACTCCTCATGGGAGTCCTCGAGCTGGCTGAGGGAGGAAGGTGGCGGAGTGCCAAGGATGGGATCAAGAGAGCGGGTGTGCATGCGAGGGAGGAGGAAAGGTGAGGAGCAGGCAGTCGCCCTCCGCCGCTGTTGCTGCTGGTGCTGCTGGAACCCCTGCTGCTGCTGCGGCTGCTGCCCCTCCTGGTTCTGCTGCCCCTGTGGCTGCTGCTGCTGCTGCTGCGGCTGCTGCTGCTGCCGCTGCTGCTGCTGGTGCCGCTGCTGCTGCTGCTGCTGCTGCTGCTGCCCCTGCGGCTGCTGCTGCTGCTGCTGCTGCTGCTGCGGCGGCTGCTGCTGCTGCCCCTGCTGCTGCTGCTGCTGCCCCTGCTGCTGCTGCCCCTGTGGCTGCTGCTGCTGCTGCTGCTGTTGCGGCTGCTGCTGCTGCTGCGGCTGCTGCTGTTGCTGCTGGGATGGATGAGAAGGAGAGTGGGAAGGAGAGGAGGGAGGGGGAGCTGCGGAGTGTGCAGGGGATGTTGGAGCAGTGGGATCGTAGACATCGGCAGATGAAGGTGGCAGAAGCGGGGTGGGGAGGGGTGGAAGAAGAGGTGCTGGAGGGAGGAGGGGAGGGAGGACAGTGTCGGTCCAAGCGAGAGGACGTGTAGGAGGAGGGAGAGGGTCTGGTGGTGGGGAGGAGTAGTATGGGGTGGTCTCATCGAACACAACGTCGATGCTGCGGATGAGGCGACCAGAGGGAGGGTGGAGGAAAAGGTAACCGGGCGAGTCGCGGTTGTGGCCAAGGTAGACACACTCGAGGGCACGAGGAGCGAGCTTGCCGTGGGTGCGTTCAGGTGGAGGGATGAGCACATATGCCTTGCAACCCCAGACACGGAGTCCAGCGGCGTCAGGTTTGGACCCTGACCAGAGCTCCGTGGGGGTAGTGGCAGTGTGTTGGGGATGGGAGTGAAGGTTGAGGAGGAGGGAAGCATGAAGGAGGGCATAGCCCCAGAGAGAAGGGGGTGTGGAGGCGTGAGCGAGGAGACAGCGGGCGATCTTAGTGATTTCGCGGATGCGGCTTTCTGCGATGCCGTTCTGCTGTGGGGAGTGGGGAAGAGTGTGGGTCTGTTGGATGCCATGAGTGGTGCAGTAGTGAGAGAGAGTGCGATTGAGGAATTCGCCTCCCCCATCAGAGTGGAGGCGGCCGATGGGACGTTTGAAGTGGGTGCGGCATTGTTCTGCCCAGGGAATGATCATGGTCGGCGCCTGATCTTTTGTGTGGAGGAGGAAAACGGTGGAGTAGCGGCTATGATCGTCAACAAGAACCAGCATGTAGCGATGGCCTTGGCGTGAGCGGGTGGGAGAGGGCCCCCAGAGGTCCATATGGACGAGGTCAATTGGTGCGGGAGCAAAGGAGGGGTGGCTGTGATGAGGGGATTGTTTGAGTTTGCCGTGGATGCAGGAGGGGCATGGGGGGGCCGGGGAGGAGGGAAGGGGAGGAAGGGTGGGAGGGAGGCTGTAAAGGAGTCGTGAGGTGACGGCAGTGCGGAGAGCGGCGAAATTGGGATGGCCGAGTCGGTGATGTAGGAGAACAGCGGGGTGGGAGAGATGGTCGGAGGTGGAGGGGGCTGGAACGAGTGAGGGCGGGATGAAGGAGTGGGGGGATGGTGGAGTGGGAGGGGAGGGGAGGGAGGGAGATGGGGAGGGCTAGTGGAGGTACCCGCACGAGTGGTGGCATGATGGGCAGGAGGATGGCCACGGAGTGCGGAGAGTGTAGAGGCGAGTGCGGGGGCAGAGGGGTATGCGGAGGAGGAAGCGGCCGGAGGCAGTATGGTAAAGGTCACAGTAGGTGGCATTACCAGGATAGACCGCAGTGATACCTGCACCTTGGATTTCACGGTGGGAGAGGAGGTTGTTTCGGAGAGTGGGGATGTGGAGACCAGTTACCTTACCAGAGGGGAAGAGTGAGCAGGGGAGAGTGGAGAGGTGTGTGCATGGGATGGTGAAGCTGCTGTCAGCACCGTGAACTTGAGTGGGAGGGGAGAGGGGTGTGAGTGTACCAGCATCTTTGAGAGCAGTTTCAGTGGCCCCACTGTCTAGGACAAAGTCCAGAGTGGGCGAGGAGGAGGAAGACACGGAGTACTGGAAAGTGGTTTCATTAATGTTGGATGGGTACATGGAAGGAAGAGAGGGTGAGACAGAAATGTTGCCAAGAAAGCTTTCCTGAGTGAGAGGGGTGGCAGTGCCACTGGGGGGGGGTGGAGCACCCCAAAGGGGAGCCGGGGAGGCCTGGGCGGCCATGGCTGCTGTGCCAAAGTTTAGCTGCTGCTGCTGCCAGGGAGGAGGGCTGGGTCCCCACTGGGGCTGGGGCCCTGATCCCCATGGGTGCTGCTGCTGCGGCTGTGGGTAAAACAGCTGCTGTAACTGCTGCTGCTGCTGCTGCTGCTGCTGCTGTTGCTGCTGCTGCTGCTGCAGGAGGTGCTGCTGCTGGAGGTTGAGGAAGGGCGCGGGGGGAGCAAGGAGGCGGAGGTGGGCGGGGAGATAAGCGGGGTTGGTTTGGATGTCAGTGGGGGAGGGACGTGGGGAAAGTGTTGCCCACTTGGGAGGATGGCCAACGTTGCCTCGTGCGTACCATGCATCATCGAGGACCTTGAAGCAGGTGGCAGGAGGGTGGTTGGTCTGTCCGCAGGGGGTGCCAGCCCGGGGACCATAGCGGCGGACATAGGTGCAGGGCGGAAGAGTACCAGGGCGGGTCCCACTGGTTGCAGATGCTCCGCCTGTATTGGGGGTGCCATGCTCATCTCCAGTGGTGCCGCTGCGTCTGTTCGCGTTGCTACTGCCTTGACCGCTACCTCCCTTGCCTCCACCACCCCCCTTGCCGTTGTTCTTGCCCTGCTTGCGGGGCTGAGTAGCGTTGAGGGAGGAGGAGGAGGGTTGGGAGGAGGCGAGGTTGACGACGGGGGTGCGAAGTTTGACTTCGGTGTCTATGATCCACTGTTCAACGGAGGCGAGATCGGCTAGGGGATTGGCCTCGGTAAAGGCGTGAAGGCGGGATTCATAGTCGGGAGTGAGGTTAAACAGGAGGCGATGGATTTGGAGAGGTTCGGAGAGGCCGGCTTGGCGGGCTTCGAGACGTCAGCTACCTCCCGCATGCGTCCGATGTAGTCGACCGCTCCGTCACAGGTAGCAAGGGTGATTGAGAAGTATTCTTGGAACAGGATACCGACCGAGCTGATGTCGCGGCGTTCGAACATCGCATGGAGTTCTGCCCAGATGACCGAGGCCCGAAGCTCTCGAGCCTGGAAGCGGCGCATGAGGGAGTCAGGGAGAGCCCCAAGGAGAACGGTGCAGGCACGAGTGTCAGCAGTTGTCCAGGCGATAAGTTTCGGGATGTGGGTGGCCATGTCGTCTTTGTATTTGGCGACGACGGCGAGGTGAGCGTTGCGGCCAGCAACCGCCTGGTCATAGGCTTCGACTGCTGCATCGTACTCTGCTTTCTTGATAAGGTACGCACGGCGGCGTAAGATGAAGTCTGCATCAGCGGCGGCTTGGTCGCCCGTGCTTTGGAGGTCGGGTTCAAGAGGAGGATCGCCGGGAGAGGGAGGGAGAGGAGGAGTCTCGCCTGGGTGTTCAGGTTCGGTGGGGGGGAGTGCCTGGGGACGGCGGAGGAGGACATCAAGGACACGGTAGGGGGGAACCCATGCGTCGGAGAGAACTCGTCGGATGCTGCCGACGAAGGAGTGCCAATTGACGGCGGATTTGTCTGCGGCAAGCTGCAGTTTATCGACGGAGGACGTATCAATAGGAGGAGGGAGGGGGGCGGGGGAAGGTGCGGCGGTAGCCATGGAGGACGGCCGCGGGGAGACCCGCAGTGGTCACGGAGGAGAGGGAGGTGAGGCGGCGACGAGGCCGCAGAGGGGAGCGGCGCGGACGGCGGCGGCTGGTGGGGCCGCGGTGGCGTTGGCGCGGAGGCGGCGACGAGGCCGTGAGGGGAGCGGTGCTGGCGGTGGCGGCTGACGAGGCCGCGGCGGCGCTGGCGTGGAGGCGGCGTTGGGGCCGCGGAGAGGCGCAGGCGGCGGCGGCAGCTGGCGCAGCCGCGGCGGGACAAGCGCGGAGGCGGCGACGAGGCCGCGGGAGGGAGCGGCGCGGACGGCGGCGGCTGGCGAGGCCGCGGCAGTGCAGGCGCGGAAGCGGCGACAAGGCCGCGGGAGGGAGCGGCGCGAGCGGCGGCGGCTGGCGAGGCCGCGGCGGTGCAGGCGCGGAAGCGGCGACAAGGCCGCGGGAGGGAGCGGCGCGAGCGGCGGCGGCTGGCGAAGCCGCGGCGGTGCAGGCGCGGAAGCGGCGACAAGGCCGCGGGAGGGAGCGGCGCGAGCGACGGCGGCTGGCGAAGCCGCGGCGGTGCAGGCGGGGAAGCGGCGACAAGGCCGCGGGAGGGAGCGGCGCGAGCGGCGGCGGCTGGCGAAGCCGCGGCAGTGCCGGCGCGGAAGCGGCGACGGGGTCGCGGGAGGGAGCGGCGCGAGCGGCGGCGGCTGGCGAAGCCGCGGGAGTGCAGGCGCGGAAGCGGCGACGGGGTCGCGGGAGGGAGCGGCGCGAGCGGCGGCGGCTGGCGAAGCCGCGGCAGTGCAGGCGCGGAGGTGGCGACGAGGCTGCGGAAGGGAGAGAGGGAGGGAGTGCTTGAGGAGAGGGGGAGGGTGGCGAGGTAGCCGCGGAAGGATGAGAAAGGAGGCCGGGGGTTGCGGCGGCCTTAAGGCAAAAAAAACTAGGAGCGTAGGCCTAGGATTTTTAAGAGCTCTATACCATGTGAGAATAAGAGTTGGAAGAGAAGTTGTTATTGAATTGAGGAGAATGGGGGTTTACATAGGGAATGGGTTGGATCCTAGCCTAGGTGACCATTATTGGACCCCACCCATGAAGTTGGGTTGGGGGATTATTGGTGGGGTCCAATAATGTTGGCCAAGTTGGGGTTGGGCCAACATTATTGGTGTGAACCAATAATTCTACCCAACCCAACCTTTGGGGTCCAATAATTGGACCAAGGTTGGGTTTCCAACCTACAAATTGGGTAACCCCTGCTTGAACACCCAAACTAAGTTTGGGTGCTTATCTCTAGCCTATCCTATAACATCTATGCAGGTTACAAGAGAAGATAGATTCTAACACAAAGTGGGGTGTAATCAGTACAATGAGCAGGCATAGCAATAGTTCACAATTATAAGCAAAGCTAGAGGTGATCATAGAGGGCAAGTGAGGAGGAGGAGAGACTGTGAGGGCGAGAAGATGAAAGGCGCCGACTGAAGCTGCAGACACACGGGCAACAGGAGCGGCGCGCACAGTGGCTACCGAGCGCACGAGGGCACCGGACTACGGGAGTATCTGGCTCCGCGGCTACGACGAGCACACACAGGAGCAACGGACCCACAGGCGACTGGCGAAGCAGGCTCGCTGGGCTACCGAAACGCGCGAGGGCATCCGGACTACTGGCGCTGCTGGCGTCACGACGGCTGCCTCCACCCAACCTCCTCCAACTGTCCCACACCCCTGTCACACACCCCCTGCTAAACCCCTGGCTCCACTCACACTCCTCCCCCCAAGAACCACTTCGAAGGCTCCCACACATCCACCCCCCTCAGCAGCAGCTGTAGCAGTGGGAGACAAAGGAGGAGGGGGAGCCGGGAAGGGTCACACACCCATCACCCCCACACTTGCCACCCCCACACTCGCCACCCCCAAACCCTAACAAAGGCAGCAGCGGGGGGGGGGGGGGGGGGGGGGGGGGGGAGTGCACGGGCAGCAGCTAGAGAGAGGGCGGCTCCCCAGGGCGTTTCGGCGGGCGATGGGAGGGGCTGACGCGCGACCCCCCAGGGCGCCACGACGGGCGAGGGGAGGGGGGTTGCGCGCGGGCCCCCAGGGCGCCGCGACGGGCGACGGGAGGGGCTTACGCGCGGCCCCCAGGGCGCCACGACGGGCGACGGAAGGGGGGCTGCGCGCGGGCCCCCAGGGCGCCGCGACGGGCGACGGGAGGGGGGGGAACGGCGCGCGGGCCCTTGGGGTGCCGCGACGGGCGACGGGAAGGGGGGGGGACGACGCGTGGGCCCCTGGGGTGGCGCGACGGGTGACGAAACCGCCGCGCGCGTCCGGGGCATGCGGCGGGCAGGAAACCGCCACTCGCCCCGAGCGCGTAGCGGGCAGAAAACCGCCGCGCGCCCCGAGCGCGCGGCGGGAAGAAAAAACAATGTCACGCGCCGCGGGGCGCGCGACAGGCAGTACAGCAGCAGCGGAAGCATACGGGCCCACAGGCCAGGAGCTAAGTAGCTCTAATACCATATCAGAATACTAGGCAGTCAGAGAGCAGTAGGCTTAGGAGCCATAGGCTTAGAGGCCAGTAGCTAGGGCTTAGGGTTTCTGGAAGAGAATTGAAGAAGGAAGGTGTTTGGACTAGCAGCAGCAGGATACATATAGGAAACCCTAATTGGGTTGTACTCGCTATAGAGTACCCCACTGCAGGCTAGACAAACATAACATTCTGACACTCCTGACACTGCTCCCGCTCTTGACCGCTCACAGTGGCAGACTCGCGATGCTGCTGCGCGCCTCGCTATTCGCAATCATTTGCCGATCACTGAGCGCGCGCATTTTAGCCAGCACAAGACTGCTAAGGCACTGTATGACGCTGTAGTTGCGCGCTATTCGTCCCCAGCCACTGCAGCTGCATGCCGTCTCATCCTGCCCTACCTGTTCCCAGACCTGTCCTCGTTTGCCACCGCTGAGGACCTTATCTCTCACCTCCGCGCTAGTGACGCTCGCTTTCGTGCCGCCCTCACAGACGACTTCCTCGCCAAGAACCCCCCCCTCGTTGTACTTTACCCTCTACACCCTCTCGTTGGGTGCTGCTCGTGGCACTCCTCGCACTCCCCTCTTTGAGGGGTGCTCCCCCTCCCCTCTTGCCTCCTCCTACGCCTCTGCTGCAACTGCCGTCGACCTCCTCGGTGCTGAGAAGGTCGCAGCTGCTTCCGCTCCTAGTGGGAAGCGCAACGGCACCAGGGGCGGCAAGGGTGGCAAGGGTGGTGGAGGTGGCGGTGGAGGGAGCGGTGGTGGAGGTGGTGGGGGTGGCCGTGGGGGTGGAGGCGGTGGGTGGGGCGGCGGTGGGACTGGGAGCGGTGGAGGAGGCACCGGTGGTAGTGGGGGTGGAGGCGGCGGTAGTGGTGGCGGAGGTGGGGGCTTGGGTGCGGCCGGCCCGAAGGGGGCCTCCAGTGGCGGCCAGGGGCCGCAACAGCAGCAGCAGCAGCAGCAGCAGCAGCAGCAGCAGCAGCAGCAGCGGCAGCAGCAGCCACAGCAGCAGCAGCAGCAGCAGCAGCAGCGTCAGCGCCAGACCCCCACGTCTCAGCAGCTTCATGACTGGTATGCTCAGCGTGGGGCGTCTGGGGGTCCTGGTCGCTGCCCGTATTTCATTCGCGCCGGTCCCCGCGCTAGTCGCACATGCAACGGGTTTCACACTGAGTACCGCTGTTCTGCTCGGCTTAGCGACGCTTGGCGCGCCAAGTTTCTAGATGCTTCTGAGTTGCCCAACTGGGCAGACCTGCTTAGGCGTGATGTTCCTATCTTTGATCTTGACTATGATGCGATTCTTGCTGCTATGTATGCATTGACTGTTAGTGCTGAGGGTGACTGCTACTTGTGTGTGCCGCCTGACCCAGATATAGAGCCTGCAGCCCTAGGTGCTAGTGAGTCTGCTCACCCTGGTTCTGCGCCTGCTGAGGCTTTGCACACCTTCACGCTTGACTCAGGTGCTTCCCGCTGTTTCTTTCGCGACAGCACCACAGTCACTCCCCTCCCTGCACCTGTCCCTGTCTCACTGGCTGACCCCTCTGGGGGCCCAGTGCTTGCACGGTCCAGTACTGTGCTCCCGTGTCCGGCGGTCCCGTCCGGTGAGCTGTCAGGTCTCCACATCCCCTCGTTCTCTACGAACCTGGTGAGCAACGCCGTCCTTCAGGATCATAAGGTTGACACCTTTACTCCTGGAGGACAGCATGTGGCGATCTGTACGTTTTCTAGGACTGGCCGCCACCTGGCCACGTTCACACGTGCGCCAGGGTCCAGTCTGTACACCCTCATTACTGTGTCGCGCTACACCCCTTTGTCTCCTCAGCTGTACGCGTCCGCTCAGGTAGCTACCCAGTGTGAGTGTCGCCGCCTGTCGCACGACACTCTCCTGTGGCACCACCGCCTTGGTCACCCCTCCCTGCCTCGCCTTCGTAGCATGCACTCTCGCCTACTGGTCTCTGGCCTTCCCAGGTCTCTGCCTGCCCTCCCTCCCTCGCCTGCGCCGCCCTGCATTCCTTGTGTCGAGGGGCGGCAGCGCGCCGCTCCTCACTCCTCCTCGTTCCCTCCCACAGAGGCTCCACTGTAGACTCTCCACCTGGACGTGTGGGGCCCCGCCCGCGTCCAGGGGACGGGCCGCGAGCGGTACTTCCTGCTGGTTGTCGACGACTACACACGCTACACCACGGTCTTCCCCTTGCAGCGCAAGGGTCAGGTCCCTGATGTTCTGATCCCCTGGATCCGTGCTGTTCGTCTCCAGCTCCGCGAGCGGTTCCACTCGGACTTTCCTGTCCTGCGTCTGCACTCTGACAGAGGTGGTGAGTTCACCTCCGACCTCTTGCGAGCCTTCTGTGAGGAGCACGGCATCCGCCAGTCGTTCACGCTTCCGGCCTCTCCGCAGCAGAATGGGGTTGCTGAGCGCTGCATTGGCTTAGTCATGGAGGTTGCTCGTACCTCCATGATCCATGCGGCTGCCCCCCATTTTCTGTGGTCGTTTGCGGTCCGGTACGCCGCGCATCAGCTCAACCTCTGGCCCCGTGTCTCCTTGCCGGAGACCTCGCCCACACTGCTGTGGACGGGGGAGGTTGGCGATGCGTCGCGCTTCCGGGTCTGGGGTGCTCGTGCCTTTGTCCGCGATACCACCGCGGACAAGCTCTCCGCTCGCGCCATTCCCTGCGTCTTCCTTGGTTTTCCTCCTGACGCGCCTGGCTGGCAGTTTTACGACCCCGCTTCGCGCCGTGTCTTTGCGTCTCAGGACGTCACCTTCGACGAGTCGGTCCCCTTTTACCGTCTCTTTCCCTACCATACTGCCGCTCGCCCCCCCCCTCCGCTCTTTCTCGCTCCAGGTCCTCCCCAGGTAGACCCCCTCCCCGCGCCAGGTCCTGCTCCTTCAGGTGTTTCTCAGGTAGATCCTCCTGTGCGTGAGCATGTTGAGGTCACTGGTGACCCAGGTCCTGCTGGGGGTGGCCCTGCTCGGGGTGCTGAGCCTGAGCGTGCGGAGCCTAGGGGTGCTGAGCCTATGGGTACTGAGTCTGGGGGTGCTGAGCCTGCGCGTGAGGAGACTGGAGGTACTACGCCTGAGGGTGCTGAGTCTGGGGGTGCTGAGCCTGGGGGTGCTGAGCCTGAGCGTGCGGAGCCTAGAGGTGCTGAGTCTGGGGGTGCTGAGCCTGAGGGTGCTGAGTCTGGGGGTGCGGCGCCTGAGAGTACTAAGCCAGCTTGTGCGCGGTCTCCTTGGAGTGGCCGCCTTCGTCCGCGTGCGCCTCTCTCCCCACAGCAGCTGCACGAGTGGTACGCTCGCCGTCAGGGTCGCGCTGCTGGAGCTAGGGGCTCTACCGCTGGAGGCGTTGCTGCTGACGCTGGCACTGGGAGTACTGCGGGTACTTTGTCTGCTGGAGGTTCTGGAGCCACTCGACGTGAGGTGCTCGTCCTGGAGGTACTGGAGCTGCTGGGGCTGGAGGTGTTACATCTGGGGGTGCTGCTGCTGGAGACCCTGGGACTGGAGGTGCCGGTGCTGGAGGTTCTGCGGCTGCTGGTCGTGCTGGCGCTCGAGGAGCTGGACCTGGAGCTGGAGAGTCTGAAGGTGCTGGAGGTTCTGGAGCTGCAGGAGGCACTAGAGCTCCTGGTGCTGGTGGCACTGCTGCGCAGCGACTGTTCTTCTCTCCGCCGTCACTGTCGTCTCTGCCGCCTCCTGACACAGTGCTTCGCCAGGTTCTTACCCTACCGTCTTCCACTGGCCTACCATTACAGTCAGACTCCCCTCTGCCTGCTCCCTCTCCTTACACTGAGCAGCCAGGAGGTCTTACTGAGCGTCGCGAGCCTGCGTCCCGTCCTGTCTCGCCTGTTCGCACTGGTCGCACTGGTCGCACTGGTCGTGTTAGTCGTGAGCGTCCTCCTCCTGTCCCTCGCACGCACGTTATGGCACATCGTCCTTCCTCTGTTCCATAGCGTGTTCCTCTGCCGTCTTCTTTGCCTGACATTCCGGACCCTGAGTCTGACCGGTTTCGTGCTGAGCACCCTACTGTCACGCGTCTGCTCGCCACTGTTGTCACTGACCTGTCGTTTGAGTCTGCTGCTGCGTCTGCCTTAGTCGCTGAGCTTGTTGACTTTGCTGTTGCCTGCCTACATGCTGGCCGACCTGGGAGAGCGGCCTCGTTCTCCTCCGGTTCTGTACGTCGACAACAAGGCCGCCATTGCCTTGTGTCAGGAGCACAGACTGGAGCACAGAACGAAGCACATCGCTCTACGTTACTTCCTGGCTCGAGAGTTGCAGCAGCGTGGTCAGCTTCGTCTTGCACACGTGGCCACTCGGGCCAACACTACTGATATATTCACCAAGGCACTTCCGTCTGGTGACCATCAGCGCTTTTGTACTTTGTTGGGCCTTGTGCCTACGTTTCCACACTTGCTGTAGACTCTACTTGTACTGTGATCTATATATATATATACCTGCATGCTTGCATTTGCTAGGTAGTGATCACTGTGCTGTTCCTGTTGCATATATACAGGCCTTGTGGCCCTTTGCTTGTGCTCAGTGTGTGTGGTGACATTGTGATCCACCCTGAGCTTGCTTTGCTTTTCTTGACTGGTCTTGTGACCTCTTGTTCTCCCCCACTTTGCCTATGGGGGTGTGTCAAACATTGTATATGTTATATTTGTGGGTAGGCTGTAGTGGGGTAGACATTGTGGGGTATAACCCCTTAGGGTTTTCCTCTTGTACCAATTCACTCGATAGTCCAACCACTTTTCCGTGCCTAAGTTCTCGAGAAAAACTGCTCAAGTGTAGTGGAGTAGGCACTAGCCATGTGGACAACAGTAGATGCATATCAATAGTTGTGCCACTGAAAGCTGCATCTTTATATGCCATACCGTGCAGTCTGCACACACAACTGCAAATTAACGGTGAGCTTATGACAGCGTAACACACAGCAGCATGCTACAATGCGCAAAGTTGTCGTCGCCTTCAGAGGGTGCTACCGTTAACTCCCGTATATAAGACCCGGGGGTATTATGATAATCGCACCCAAAAAAATGGGGGGGTCTATACATATGACATACTTTTTATAAGACCCGGGTCTGTTCAAATTGACTTTTATAAGACACATGCTTTTGAGCTCAAACAAGTACCTTAATTTCGAATTTCTCTGTTTGTAGCACCTCCCAAAGATACTCGGCGTGGTCTCCACGAGTGTCAAACCCACGTCATCACGAAGTCTATCTGGGTGCCTCCTCCCATTGGCCACAAACACCACTTTGTGTCCACACTAGCGAGAAGGGCACCGTTTGATGGCGCGGAGTGTCGCCTCGGCCATCACATCCCATGAACGTTTCGTGCGGACCGCACAGCCCTGGTAAGGGTGGGATCCACAGACACCACTTTGTAAGGGCTGTCATTCACTTCCCCCTCCTATTTCTCCTCCCATTCTCTAGGGTGTGTCAGAATAGCTAGGCAGGAATGGAATGACTAGAATGAAGTTGGGTACAAATATGAAACCCTAAAGGGGTTGTAACCCATATTGGCTACCCCACTACAGCCTACACATATATAACATGCATATAATTTGACACACCCCCATAGGCAAAGTGGGGGAGAGCAAGGGGTCACAAGACCAGTAAAAAAAAGCAAAACAAGCTCAGGGTGGATCACAACGTCACCACACACGCTGAGCACACGCAAAAGGCCACAAGACCGGTCCACATGCAGAGTTATATATGCAACAGGAACGAGGAGGAGGGGGGGCGTGCGGTGGAAGGGCTGGCGTGGGGTGATGATGAGGGGGGAGCGGCGGTACGGGAGAGGGCGGAGCGAGGGAGTGGGGTTGGCAGTGCGGCGAGGGGAGGGCTGCTTGACGTGGCGGATGTGGGGCGCCGGGGGGTGGTGATGGACGGTAGCGAGGACAGGTGGAGCCATGGTGATATGCATGGGGGGCAGGGCGAGGGGAGGTATGGCATGAGAGGGGTAGCTGGTGGTATGCAGGATGAGGGAGGGGAGTGGGACGATGGGGAGGAGTGGGTGGAGGAGGAGTGGGATGAGGATGAGTGGGAGAGCCAAGGGGAGGAAGATGACAGAGATGATGGAGACAAGGTGAGGCGGTGTGAAATGGAACAGAAATGTGCTCACAGTGGAATGTGCTCACAGTGGAATGTACATCCTCGTGTGTTGCCTGGCTGGCAGGGCTTTTCTCATCGGGTGTTTGGAGGCACTGGCAAGGTGGCACGGCCACACGCGAACCCGTGACAGCAGCGCTGTGTCGCGCTTCTCAGCGCTGGGAGGCCATTGGAGAAGGCGTGGACGAGGTGTAGAGAGGGGTACCGGATGTGTGGCTTGTGTGCCACGTAGTGTGTGCCGGCACCTACCGTATGTGGGCATCAGTTTGCTGTGGATGTGCCTCCTGTTAGGGTAGCTCGTGTTAGGCGTATTCCTATCCTCCTATCAATCTGACCTATCAAGCTCACACTGAAAAATCCCCTAAACCCAAAACCTCTCGCTACTTTTACCAGGCAAAAGGTACAATCTTGAAAGGAGGTGGCTTGATAGGAGGCTGTAGGAATACGCCCTTATTGAGTGTCCCTTTGCTATTGGTGGACATTACCGTCTTCGCCCAGATCGTAGACATATGTTTCTTATCTCGTACACAGGCAAAACTGCATGGGTTGCAGGCCTCTCGTTATCAGGGTAAAATACCCTTTTTGCACTGACTGGCGGCCGCTTTTTTTCAGTTACCCTTTCACAGGCAGGGTAGTGGATTTTTTACCCTAGGCCAGAAAGTGTAAGATTTTTAATACCCTTTGAAAAACAGCGTAACGGAAATATTTCTCTGACTGTACAGTGTACAAGACTAGTTACACTGATCCGAACAGACCGTAGCGAGACGAAACACTATAGCAAAATCCTCCCGACACTTAGACTCGAACCGGAGACCTTCTTGATCTACCTCGGACCAATTGAGCCAACAACTACCATACATTACGCTTTAGCACAAGTTATATATGTATATTGTTTTAAATACCCTGACTAAACAGACTTATATTTTTTTACCCTGCATTTGTCAGGGAAACAAAAAAATTACCCTGAGCATCAGGGTTGACTATACCTAGGACCCTGATTACTAAGGGTCGCCCAAAACGAATCTGAAGGCTTGATGGGTTGTCTTGTAATTGGGACGGTTTAGGGTGTCATATAAGTCTTATAAATGGACAAAAAACCATTTAGAAGATACCCCCTCGTTATACAATTGCCCCTAATCCCTACCCCGTGCACACAAATAGGTGTCTTATAATGAGGCTAGCCTGTTTATAAGAGACACCCGTATAATAGACAACCCCTGTCTACTATTCAACACTGTCTACTATCCGGGTGAAGACAGTATCATCCTTGTCAGTGCATTTCCCACTCTCAGCCATTCTCAAGAGCACCAGCTGTCAGAGCAGTAGCTAGAAAGTTAGAACAAAAGAAGAGGCGTTTCACTAGCAGCAGATAGGATACATACGGCAAACCCTAATCTGGGCTGTACTCACTATAGTGTACCCCACTGCAGACTAGACCGTCATCGCCCGGATATAAGACATATATGTCTTATCTCGTACACGGGAAAAAATGCTTGAGTTATCTTGTAAACGGGATGGTTTAGGGTGTCTTATAAGTCTTATAAATGGACAAAGAACCGTTTAGAAGATACCCCCTCGCTATACATTTGCCCCTAACTCCTACACTTTCTTAACCCGTACACACAAATAGGTGTCTTATAATGAGGCTAGCCTGTTTATAAGAGACACCCGTATAATAGACAACCCCTGTCTACTATTCAACACTGTCTTATATCCAGGCGATGACGGAATTATAGCATTCTGACACCGGCCAACGCAAACACGGGAAATACCGAGATCCTTTCGGTGACCATGCTACCGTCACCCCCCCGATATACCCCCATGGGGGGGTGTAATCAAACATGTTTTTTTAGGGGGGTGGGCTTATAATCGAGTAAAATTATAAGCGTCGGCGTTAATTGTCAAGCTGTATAAGTTATATGCTTGTGTACAACCCATAAAGGGTACAACCCAATGTTAGGGTTAGCATATGTACCCAACTCTGTTTCAATCTAACTCATTCCTGCTGCTAGATTCTAACATGGTTTCAGAGCACTAAGGTCCGTAGGACCGTTTTTTTTTTCGGGCCCACCTACCGCTGCGGTTACCGCGCTACCCCACGTACCTGCCTGCCTTGCCTTGCCTTGTGACGTGCTGCACTACGCGCGCCGTCCAGCAGCCCTAGCGCTGCCTCCTGCTGCCCTAGGCCAGCGCGCTGCCCCTAGAGGCCCGTAAGGCCCGCGCGCCGCCCCTACACGCCCTTCAGGCCCGCGCAGCCCGCGCCGAGCCGCGCGCAGCCCGCTGCTGCCGCGCGCTGCCCGCACCGAGCCCGCGCAGCCCGCACCGAGCTGCGCCCAGCCCGCTGCAGCCGCGCGCAGCTCGCACCGAGCCGCGCGCAGCCGCGCGCAGCCCGCACCGAGCCGCGCGCAGCCCGCACCGAGCCGCGCGCAGCCCGCTGCAGCCACGCGCAGCCCGCACCGAGCCGCGCGCAGCCCGCTGCTGCCGCGCGCAGCCCGCGCCGAGCCCACGCAGCCCGCGTCGAGCCACGCGCGGCCTGCTCCTACCTCGCGAGGCCCGCGCGCGGCCCGCAGCAGCCCGCGCCGAGCCGCGCGCGGCCTGCTACTGCCTCGCGCGGCCCGCGCGCGGCCCGCAGCAGCCCGCGCCGAGCCGCGCGCGGCCCGCTACTGCCTAGCGCGGCCGCGCGCGGCCTGCAGCAGCCCAGCGCGCTGTCAGCGCAGCCCGCGCCGAGCCGCGCGCGTCCCTCTGCCTCGGCCCCGACCTGCCGCTGATGCGGCCCCGCCCTGCAGCTGCCACGGCCCCGACCTGCCGCTGATGCGGCCCTCGCCTGCAGCTGCCACGGCCCCGACCTGCCGCTGACGCGGCCCCACCCTGCAACTGCCGCTGAAGCGGCCCCGCCCTGCAGCTGCTTCGGCTCTCCACTGCAGCCGGTGTTGCGGCCCCGACGTCGCCGCTGTCGTGCGCCTACTCGGCCGCCGCCCGTCGAGCGCCGGCCCTGCTCGCCCGGCGAGCGCCTGCTCTTCCAGCCTTTGGTGAGCGCCTGCCTGCCTGCCTGCCGGCCTGCCTGTCTGCCTGCCTGCCTGCCGGCCTGCCGGCCTGCCTGCCTGCCTGCCTGCCGGCCTGCCTGTCTGTCTGCCGGCCTGCCTGCCTGTCGGCCTGCCGCGCCTGCCCTGCCCGCGCTACTGCTGCTGCTACTGCTACTGGCAGGTGGCCAGATGCCGGCCTGTCTGTCTGTCTGCCTGCCGGCCTGCCTGCCTGTCGGCCTGCCGCGCCTGCCCTGCCCGCGCTACTGCTGCTGCTACTGCTACTGGCAGGTGGCCAGATGCAGCTCCAGCGACGTTCACGTGAGTCTCTCACGCCCCAGCAGCTTAGTGAGTGGTATACTAGCTGGGGTTGTCGCGGTAGCCGTCGTAGCTGTCCCCCTGGAGCTGGTCAGTTGGGAGCGTCTGGCAGTGGCCAGCTGCAGCTGCAGCGGCATCCACGCGAGACACTTACGTCCCGGCAGCTCCACGAGTGGTACGCTCAGTGTAGCAGGTCTACGCGTACAGTTCGCTGCCCGTACGTCATTCGCACAGGTGATCGGGTTGGTCAGCCTTGCGGGACGCTTGGTCACACACAGTCCCGCTGCTTCGCCCGTCTGAGCGACGACTGGCGTACAGTGTTTGGCGACGAGGCTGAGCTCCCCACCTGGCTGGAGCTGCTTGGACAGAGGGTAGATATCTTTGCTCTTGACTATGATGCTATTCTCACTGCCATGTATGCATTGCCTACTAGTGCTGACCGTGCCTGTTACCTGTGCGTACCGCCTGACCCTGGTATAGAGCCTGCTGCTCTCGATGCTGGTGAGGCTGCTGCTCTAGGTGCTAGTGCTGTCAGAGGTCCACTGGTGATCCCCGATTGATCCTAGGGAAGGGTTACAGGCACGGCGGCCTGGGGGGTTATGGGCGCACTCACCCGCTACACAAACAAGCCCTTTTATCCCAGTGGTTAGTGGCTGGGATTCTGACATGGTATTAGAGCGAAGGTCTCGGGTTCGATTCCCGGTGTGTGCACTTCGGGCATCCCAGTGCGGGGGGGTGTCAGAGGTCCACTGGGGATCCCCGATGATCCTAGGGAAGGGTTACAGGCACGTCGGCCTGGGGGGTTATGGGCGCACTCACCCGCTATATAAACAAGCCCTTTTATCCCAGTGGTTAGTGACTGGGATTCTGACAAGTGCGTCTCCTGCTCTAGGTACTGGTGAGGCTGCTGCTCTAGGTGCTAGTACGTCTCCTGCTCTCGGTGCTGGTGAGGCTGCGGCTCCAGGTGCTGGTGAGTCTGCTCTCTCTGGTACTGCGCCTGCTGCGGTCTTGCACACCTTCACCCTTGACTCAGGAGCTTCCCGCTCCTTCTTTCGCGACTGCACCACACTCACGCCGCTTAGTCGGCCGGTTGCAGTCTCCCTGGCGGATCCTTCTGGGGGTCCTGTCCTTGCCCACTACTCCACGGTTCTACCGTGTCCGGCCGCCCCGTCTGGCTCGCTGTCAGGTCTTTACCTCCCCTCGTTCTCTACGAACTTGGTGAGTGGTGCTGACCTCCAGGATGGGGGGGTTCACCAGTTCACTCCTGCGAGTCAGCGAGTGACTCACTGTACGTGTGCTCGGACGGGCCGACACCTGGCCACATTTACCCGTGCGCCTGGCTCGAGTCTGTACACACTCACCACTGAGTCCCTTCAGGTAGCTGCGTCTGCGTCTGTGTCTGGTCAGCTGGCGGCCCCCTGCGAGTGTCGCGCTTTGTCGCACGACACTCTCTCGTGGCACCACCGCCTTGCCCACCCCTCCCTGCCTCGCCTTCGTAGCATGCACTCTCGCTCCCTGGTTTCTGGTCTTCCCAGGTCTCTGCCTGCCCTACCTCCCTCGCCTGCGCCGCCCTGCATTCCTTGCGTCGAGGGGCGGCAGCGCGCCGCTCCTCACTCCTCCTCGTTCCCTCCCACAGAGGCTCCTCTGCAGACTCTCCACCTGGACGTGTGGGGCCCAGCCCGCGTCCGTGGACAAGGCCACGAGCGGTACTTCCTGCTGGTCGTCGACGACTACACGCGTTACACCACGATCTTCCCCTTGCGCAGCAAGGGGGACGTCCCTGATGTTTTGATCCCTTGGATCCGCGCTGTTCATCTCCTGTCCTGCGTCTGCACTCTGACAGAGGCGGTGAGTTCACCTCAGACCTCTTGGCAGCCTACTGTGCGGAGCACGGCATCACCCAGTCATTCACGCTTCCGGCCTCTCCGCAGCAGAATGGGGTTGCTGAGCGCCGCATTGGCTTAGTCATGGAGGTCGCTCGTACCTCCATGATCCATGCGGCTGCCCCCCATTTTCTGTGGCCGTTTGCGGTCCGGTACGCCGCGCATCAGCTCAACCTCTGGCCCCGTGTCTCCTTGCCGGAGACCTCGCCCACACTGCTGTGGACGGGGAAGGTGGGCGATGCGTCGCGTTTCCGGGTCTGGGGTGCTCGTGCCTTTGTCCGCGATACCACTGCGGACAAGCTCTCCGCCCGCGCTGTCCCCTGTGTCTTCCTTGGCTTTGTCCCTGACGCGCCTGGTTGGCAGTTTTACCACCCCACCTCGCGCCGTGTCTTTGCGTCTCAGGACGTCACGTTCGACGAGTCGGTTCCCTTTTACCGTCTCTTCCCCTACCGCACTGCCTCGCTCCCCCCCCCGCCGCTCTTCCTCGCTCCAGGTGCTCCCCAGGTAGACCCCCTCCCCGCTCCCGGTCCTGCTCCTTCAGGTGTGTCTCAGGTAGACCCTCCTCCCTTGACTGCGCCGGTTGAGGTCACTGGTGACTCAGGTCCTGCTCGGGGTGCTGAGCCTGGGGGTGCTGAGCCTGGGGGTACTGAGCCTGGGGGTGCGGAGCTTGAGGGTGTGGGGCCTGGAGGTGCTGAGCTTGGCAGTACTGAGTCTGGGGGTGCTGCACCTGGGGTTGCTGAGGCGTCTGGTGAGCAGTCTCCCTGGAGCGGCCGTCTCCGCTGGTGCCTCGCCGCTGCCCTCTCGTCGTCCACTCCCCCTCTCCTCCCTGCAGCTGGTTGAGTGGTACCTTGGCCGTCAGGGCCGCGCTGCTGGAGGTTCTGGAGCTGCTGAGGGTACTGACACTGGGGGTTCTGGAGCTGCTGAGGGTGCTGGCGCCGGAGGTTCTGGAGCTGCTAAGGGTACTGGCGCTGGAGGTTCTGGAGCTGCTGGAGGTACTGGTGCTGAGGGTGCTGGCGCAGGAGGTTATGGAGAAGTTTGGAGTGCTGGTGCTGAGGGTTCTGAGTCTGCTGTTGCGCGGTCTCCTTGGAGTAGCCGCCTTCGTCCACGTGTGCCTCTCACCTCGCAGCAGCTGCACGACTGGTACGGTCGCCGTCAGGGTCGCGCTGCTGGAGCCCGGGGCTCTGCTGCTGGAGGTACTTCTGCTGACGTCCCTGGAGCTAGGAGTGGTGCTGGTACTTTGTCTACTGGAGGTGCTGGAGTCGCTGGTCCCGGAGGTGCTCGTACTGGAGGTACTGGAGCTGCTGGGGCTGGGGGTGCTGCGTCTGGAGGTGCTGCTGCTGGAGACACCGAGGCTGGAGACCCTGGGACTGGAGGTGCTGGTTCTGGGGGTGCTGCTGCTGGAGACATTGAGGCTGGAGACCCTGGGACTGGAGGTGCTGGTTCTGGGGGTGCTGCTGCTGGAGGCACTGGGGTTGGAGACCCTGGGCCTGGAGGTGTCGGTTCTGGGGCTGGAGCTTCTGGAGCTGCTGGAGGTGCTGGAGCTGCTGGAGGTACTGGAGCTGCTGGAGCTGCCAGTCCTGGTGGAGCTGCGCCAACACGACTGTTCTTCGCTCCGCCGTCTCCGTCGTCTCTGCCGCCGCCTGACTCTGTTCTTCGTCAGGTTCTTACTCTCCCGTCATCTACTGGTCTTCCGTTACAGCCTGGCTCACCGCTGCCTGCTCCTTCTCCTTGTCAGTGATAACGGACTGGAATGATGAACTAGCAAGGATTGTGAGTACAAATATGAAACCCTAATGTTGTGACCCCCCTATAGGCTAACCCACTACAGCCTACACAAATACAACATGTATAATGTTTGACACACCCCCATAGGCAAAGTGGGGGAGACCTAGGGGTCACAAGACCAGTCAAGGCAAAGCAAGGCAAAGCAAGCTCAGGGTGGATCTCGAGGATTCCACACAAATTCCGAGCACAAGCTAGTGGTCACAAGACCAGTTCACATGCAGGTTTATAGCAGAGCAAGAGATACAGTGATCACAACCTAGCAAGAATAAACATGCAGGTATAGATATATATAGTGATCACAGTACAAGCAAAGTCAAGAGGTAAGTAAGTGAGGTCCAGTAGGCACAAGGCCTAGTAGAGTGCAGAAGCGCTGATGGTCACGAGGCTGAAGCGCCTTGGTGAACACATCAGCAAGGTTGGCCTCAGTGGCCACGTAGCGAATACAAAGCTGACCACGCTGCTGCAGCTCACGAGCAAGGAAGTACCGCAGGGCGATGTGCTTCGTTCTGTGCTCCAGTCTGTGCTCCTCACACAAGGCAATGGAAGCCTTGTTGTCGACGTACAGTACTGGAGGAGAACGAGGCCGCTCTCCGAGGTCGGTCAGCAGGTAGGTCAGCCAGCGTAGCTCCTGGGCAGCCATGGCTGTAGCGTAGATCTCAGCCTCGCAACTGGAGCCGAGAACAGAAGAAGAGCGTGTAGAGCGCCAAGAAACTGAGCCAGAGCCAAGGCTGAAGGTGTAACCCTGAGACGACCGCTGAGTAGCCTGGTCGTCTGCCCAAGAAGCGTCTGAGTGTCCAGTAAGTACAACTCGGTCTCGCCCTCCAAGCACTAGCCCCATGCCCAACGTACTGCACAAGTAGCGCAACACCCTCTTAGCGGCATCCATGTGCTCCTTCCTGTGACGGCCAGGAGCGACATAGCGTGCAAGGATGCTAAGAGGGTATGCAAGGTCAGGTCGAGTGCAAGTCATCAGGTACATGAGGCAGCCCACAAGCTCTGGATACGGGCCACTCGGCTCTACGGACTCATCCGAAGGCAGAGCTGAGAGCGAGTGACCGGTAGGCAGAGGAGTGGACTGAGGCGAGGAGTACGTGAAGCGGAAGTGCTGGAGAACCTGCTGCACCATGTGTGACTGAGTCAGGGTGATGGTGCGCCGTGCTCTGTCCCGGGTGATCCGCAAGCCAAGATAGCTTGTCAGCTCACCCAGGTCTGTGCACGTGTGTCTCCTCTGCAGCTCCGACTTCACGTAGGCGAGTCCTGCAGTGTCAGCAGTGGCAAAGACCAAGTCGTCGACGTACACGAGGATGTAGAACGGCGGCAGCGAAGTGTCGGTGCGCAGGAACAGCGACGGGTCAGCTGTAGAAGGCGCGAAACCAGGAGCTGCAAGTGTAGTCCTCAGTGTGTCGTGCCACTCACGCGGAGCCTGGCGGAGACCGTAGACCGGCCGCTGAAGCCTCCACTGGGTACCAGGAGGAAACGACCCAGTGAAGCCAGGTGGGCGGCGCAGCCAGATCTCCTCGTGCAGGCTGCCCTGCAAGAAAGCAGTGCTGAAGTCAAGTGAGTGAAGCTCGTAGTCGCGGTGAGCGGCTATGTGCAGCAGCACCCGAAGAGTAGTCATCTTTGGGGTGGGGGAGAAGGTCTGGAAGAAGTCAACTCCCTCTCGCTGACTGAAGCCTCGAGCCACGTAACGCGCCTTGAAGACAGGCGGAGAACCCGGCAGCCGCTTCACCCTGAAAATCCACATGCCACTGACGATGTTCGCCCCAGGAGGGGGAACCTCGTCGACGTAGGTGCGTGTGGACTTCCAGGAAGCCATCTCGGCGTCCATGGCTGTCTGCCACTGAGAGGAGTAGGGACCCGCCATCGCCTCAGCGTAAGTGCGCGGGGTCGGGATGTCTGGTGCATCCGGGTCTCCCTCAGGGGCAACTAGCAAGGACACGAGACGGGGCAAAGCAGCAGCAAGACACTGGAACTCCTCCTGTGTGTCCTCAAGGACGTCCGTGCCAAGAGCACACTCACCCTCGACGGACGGAGGACAGACAGACTCAGACTCAGACTCAGCAACAAGGCTAGCAGCGTAGTCTAGACGACAGGCAGCAGCAAAGTCAACCAACTCAGCGACCAGAGCAGACGCAGCCGAGGACTCAAAGGTAGGGTCAGTGACAACAGTAGCGAGGAGACGCGTGACAGTAGGGTGCTCAGCACGATACCGGTCAGACTCAGGGTCCGGAACGTCAGGCAAAGAGGACGCAGGAGGAGACGGTAGAGGGACACGCTGAGGAGCAGTAGACGGACGCAGAGTCATGTAGTGAGTGCCCGGGACAGGAGGAGGACGCTCACGACGGACACGACTACCAGTGCGAGCAGGACGAACAGGCGACGCAGGACGAGACTCAGGCTCACGACGCTCTGTAAGACCTCCTGTGGGACCAGTGTAAGGAGAGGGAGCAGGGAGAGGCGAGGTAGGCGGTAACTGTGACTGCGGCTGGACAGGCGGAGGACACTCTACGGAGGGAGGAGGACAGGGAGGAGGAGCCTGCCCAAGAACCTGCTGAAGGAGCGGTACGAAGTACGGTCGCGGCCGCGCAGCGTCTCCAGAAGCAGAGGAGACTCCAGCGGCCGGGTCCTCAGTACCAGTAGGAGCTCCAGCGTCCGGGTCCACAGCACCAGCAGCAGCTCCACCGGCCGGGTCCTCAGCACCAGTAGTAGCTCCAACGCCCGGGTCCTCAGCAGCAGCAGCAGCGCCACCGCTCGGGTCCTCAGCTCCAGCAGCAGCTCCACCGTCCGAGTCCTCAGCACCAGCAGCAGCTCCACCGTCCGGGTCCTCAGCACCAGCAGCAGCGCCACCGCCCGGGTCCTCAGCTCCAGCAGCAGCTCCAACGTCCGAGTCCTCAGCACCAGCAGCAGCTCCACCAGGCGGGTCCGCAGCACCAGCAGCAGCTCCCACGTCCGGGTCCTCAGCACCAGCAGCAGCGCCACCCCCAGGGTCCGCAGCACCAGGAGCACCACTCCGAAGACTGCAGCGCCGTGTGTACCACTCGCGGATCTGCTGAATGGGGGGGAGCTCCTGGGTAGGAGGGGAAGTACCGGGACGAGCTCCAGCAGCACCTCTCCGGAGGCGGCAGTACTCGAGGTACCTCTCCTGCAGCTGCTGGGAGGAGAGGGCTCCTCTAGGTGTAGCACGCTCAGGCTCAGCACCCCTAGACTCAGCACCCCCAGACTCAGCACCCCCAGGCTCAGCACCTCCAGGCTCCGCACCTCCAGGCTCCGCACCCCCAGGCTCCGCACCCCCAGACTCAGCACTCCCAGGCTCAGCACCCCCAGACGCAGCACCCCCAGGCTCAGCACCCCCAGACGCAGCACCCCCAGGCTCAGCACCCCTAGCAGGACGAGAGTCAACAGCTACCTCGACAGGCTCACCCGGGTCTACCTGGGACACACCTGAGGGAGCGGCACCCTGAGGGGGGAGGGGGTCTGGTACCTCAGCACCTGGAGCGAGGAAGAGAGGCGGGGGGGGGAGCGGGGCAGTGCGGTAGGGGAAGAGGCGGTAGTAGGGGACGGACTCGTCAAAAGTGACGTCCTGAGAGGCCAGGACACGACGCGAGGTGGGGTGGTAGAACTGCCAGCCAGGGGCGTCCGGGACAAAGCCAAGGAAGACGCAGGGGACAGCGCGACGGAAGAGCTTGTCCGCGGACGTGTCGCGGACAAAAGCTCGGGATCCCCAGACCCGAAAACGCGACGCATCGCCAGCCTCTCCCGTCCAACGCAGTGTCGGAGAAGTCTCGGGCAAGGAGACACGGGGCCAGAGGTTGAGCTGATGCGCAGCGTATCGGACTGCAAACGGCCACAGAAAATGGGGGGCAGCCGCATGGCTCAAGGAGGTACGAGCGACCTCCATGACCAGACCAATGCGGCGCTCAGCAACCCCATTCTGCTGTGGAGAGGCCGGAAGCGTGTACGACTGCTCAATGCCCTCTTGCTGACAGAAGGCCTCCAATAGGCCAGAGGAAAACTCCCCACCTCTGTCAGAGTGCAGACGCAGGATAGGGAAGTCGGAGCGGAAACGCTCACGGAGCTGGAGACGAGATCTGCGGATCCAAGGGATCAAGACATCAGGGACGTCACCCTTGGCGCGCAAGGGGAAGACCGTGGTGTAGCGCAAGAAGTCGTCAACAACAATCAGGAAGTACCTCTCCTGACCCTGACCACGGACGCGGGCTGGGCCCCACACGTCCATGTGGAGCGTCTGCAAGGGAGCAGTCGTCGGGGGAAAGGAGGAGGAGTGAGGAGCGGCGCGCTGCCGTCCCTCGACACAGGGAATACAGGGAGGAGCAGGCGAGTCGGGAAGGGGAGGGAGCACCCTGGGAAGACCAGCAACAAGGTCCCGTTTGTGCATGGCCCGAAGGCGCTGCACAGACGGGTGACCAAGGCGGTGGTGCCAAAGAACAGTCTCATGCGTCAGAGAGCGACACGAGCAGGGGGCGGACAGCTGACCTGACGCAGACGCAGACGCGGACGCAGCTACCTGAGGGGACTCAGTGGTCAGTGTGTAAAGGTCCGACCCCGGCTCCCGAGTGAAGGTAGCCAGGTGGCGACCCGTCCGAGCACACGTGCAGTGTGTCACGCGCTCGTAGGCAGGGGTGAACTGGTGAACACCCCCGTCCTGGAGCGCACTACCTGCCACCAAGTTCGTAGAGAACGAGGGGAGGTAGAGACCTGACAGCGTGCCGGACGGGACCGCCGGACAAGGAAGGACAGTGGAGGAGGTCGCAATGACCGGACCCCCAGAGGGGTCAGCAAGGGAGACAGCAACTGGCCGAGCGAGTGGCTCAAGGACAGTGCGGTCACGAAAGAAGGAGCGAGAAGCACCTGAGTCCAGTGTGAAGGTGTGCAGTGCTGCAGTCGACTCAGTACCAGGGGGCACGGACGCACGAGCACCTAGGGCTGCAGCCTCACCAGGACCTGTGGGAGCAGACGCACTAGCACCTAGAGCGGCAGCCGGACTGGCCTGAATGCCCGGGTCGGGCGGAACACGCAAGTACTGAGCACCCTCTCCACTAATAGACATCGCATACATGGCAGTGAGAATAGCATCAAAGTCTAAAGCCCAAATATCAACACCCCTCTTTTCCAGATCAGCCCAGCGCGGCAGCTCAGTGGCAGCAGGAAACTGAGTGCGCCACGCGTCGTTAAGGCGCACGAAGCAGCGCTGCGTGGGGTGCGGCCTCCCACACTGCTGGCCGCTGCGGTCACCTGTGCGAATGACGTACGTGCAGGTAAAGCTACGCTGCGCATACCACTCACGGGCGGCCTGAAGCGTCGGGGCGGGCTGCTGACTCTGGCCTCCGCCAGTGCCTCCACGACCACCACCCCCACCGCCGCCGCCCCGGCCACCTCCACCCCTGCCGCCGCCACGACCACCTCCGCCTCCGCTGCCGCCTCCACCACCACTCCCACCGCTGCTGTCTCCTCCCCCACTGCCGCCACTAGTCTCCCCAGCCGCGCCTCCACTCCCACCGCCTCCACCCCCACCTCCTCCGCCGCCACCCCCACCCCTGCCCCCCTTGTTCCTGCGGCGCCCGCTCGAAGCAGACGCGGTCCCGACCTTCTCAGCACCAAGAAGGTCGACAGCAGCAGCAGAGGCGACAGAGGGGAGGAGGGGGGAAGGGGAACACCCCTCAAAGAACGGGGTGCGGGGGTCGCCACGAGAGGTGCCTACAGCGACGATGCTCGCCTCAGCTGCAAGCAGTTCCTTCTCGAGGAGGGCAACAGTGAGCTCAGTGGGGGAGCGAGAGAGGAAGTGGTCCCTGACTGCGCGCAGAGAGTCAGGGAGGCGGGTGACGATGTGGTAGAGAGTGATCCAGAGCGGGGGGGGGTTGCTAGTGAGAAACTCGGCAGGCATAGCAGCGCGAAAGCGGGCCTCACTAGTCTTAAGGTGGGTGATGAGGTCTGCGACAGTGTGAAAGGAGGCTAGGTCGGGGAACAGGTAGGGGAGAGTGAGGCGGCCTAGCGTGGCAGAAGCGGGTGAGGAGTAGCGGGCAACTACAGCGGTGTAGAGGTCCTTAGCAGTCTTGCACTGGCCGAAGTGCTCGCGCTCGTCTAGCGGCAGGGAGTTGCGAATAGCAAAGCGAGCGTGCGCATCACGGGTCTGCCACTGGGAACGCAGAGTGCTGTCAGCAGACGAGTCAGGGGCAGTGGCATGGCCTAGGGCGTGGTCGTACAGTGAGATATCTTCCTTGGCAGTGAGCTGTAGGAACAGGTGCAGGTCATCTAGCCAGGTTTCGAACTTCACTGGACGGCCCTCGGCATCGAAAGCTAGAACTGGAGGACTAGCCATAGTGACAGTAGCAGTAGCAGTAGTAGCAGTAGTAACAGTAGTAGTAGGTAGCGTGGCAGCAGGAGCTGCAACGGCGCACTGGTGGCAGCTGCAGTGGTAGCAGTGTGCGCGGTAGGTAGAAAATAAACAGCAGTGAGATCGAGTGCCTCGCGGGCAGCGGCTGCAGAAGCGCACGGGCGGCAGCGGCGCACGGGGAACGGCGGTGCACAGGCAGCGGCGGCGCTCGGGAGGCAGCGGTGCGCAAGCAGCAGCGGAAGCAGCGGCGTACAAGCGGTTGCGGGCAGCGGGGCGTGTGCGAGCAGGCGACGGGCGGCTGCGGGGCGTGCGCGAGCAGCTGCGACGGCGGGCTGCGGGCCTGCGGGGCGTGCGCGAGCAGGCGACGGGCGGCTGCGGGGCGTGTGCGAGCAGGCGACGGGCGGCTGCGGGGCGTGCGCGAGCAGGCGACGGGCGGCTGCGGGCGGGCGGCCGCTGCGACGGCGGGCTGCGGGCCTGCGGGGCGTGCGCGAGCAGGCGACGGGCGGCTGCGGGCGGGCGGCCGCTGCGACGGCGGGCTGCGGGCCTGCGGGGCGTGCGCGAGCAGGCGACGGGCGGCTGCGGGCGGGCGGCCGCTGCGACGGCGGGCTGCGGGCCTGCGGGGCGTGCGCGAGCAGGCGACGGGCGGCTGCGGGGCGTGCGCGAGCAGGCGACGGGCCGCGCACGTAACTAGCGGGCCGCGCGCGTAAGAAACAAAGCCGCGCGCGCGAAAAAAAAGGACCCGCGCGCGAGTAGCTAGCGGATCGTGCGCGCGCGGTAGGGAAATGCGCTCGAGGGCGCGAGGCCTTAAGGGGCCGTAAGAACCGAGGCGCTCTAAGGCGCAGGTAGGTAGGTAGGTAGGTATATAGTGGTGGGCCCTAAGAACGGTCCTAGCGAAGGACCTGCTCTGAAACCATGTCAGTGATAACGGACAGGAATGATGAACTAACAAGGATTGTGAGTACAAATATGAAACCCTAATGTTGTGACCCCCCTATAGGCTAACCCACTACAGCCTACACAAATACAACATGTATAATGTTTGACACTCCTTACACTGAGCAGACAGGTAGTCTTGCTGAGCGTCGTGAGCCTGCGTCGCGTCCTGTCTCGCCTGTTCGTCCTAGTCGTACCGGTCGTCGTGTTCCTCGTCCGCGTCAGCCGGCTGTCCCCGGCACACGCCTTGTAGCCCTGCGTCGGTCCCCTACTCCGGTGCGTATTCCTCTTCCGTCTCCCCCTGCGTCCTCTTTGCCTGACGTCGCGGACCCTGAGTCTGACCGGTTTCGTGCTGAGCACCCTACTGTCACGCGTCTGCTAGCCGCTGTTGTCACTGACCCGTCGTTTGAGTCTGCTGCTGCGTCTGCCCTGGTCGCTGAGCTTGTTGACTTTGCTGCTGCCTGTCGTCTAGACTACGCTGCTAGTCTTGTTGCTGAGTCAGAGTCTGTCTGTCCTCCATCCGTCGGGGGTGAGTGTGCTCTTGGCACGGACGTCCTTGAGGACAGGCACGAGGACCTTGAGTGTCTTGCAGCCGCTGCGCCTCATCTCGTGGCCATGCTGCTTGCCCCTGAGGGAGACCCGGATGCTATAGACATCCCCACACCGCGCTCTTACGCTGAGGCGATCACGGGTCTCTACTCCTCTCAGTGGCAAGCAGCCATGGACGCAGAGATGGCATCCTGGAAGTCCACAGGCACTTACGTCGATGAGGTTCCCCCTCCTGGGGCGAACATCGTCGATGGCATGTGGATTTTCAGGGTGAAGCGGCCGCCAGGTTCTCCGCCTGTCTTCAAGGCGCGTTACGTTGCTCGAGGCTTCAGTCAGCGAGAGGGAGTTGACTTCTTCCAGACCTTCTCCCCCACCCCGAAGATGACTACTCTTCGGGTGCTGCTGCACGTTGCCGCTCAGCGTGACTACGAGCTTCACTCCCTTGACTTCAGCACAGCTTTCCTGCAGGGCAGCCTGCACGAGGAGATCTGGCTGCGCCGCCCACCTGGCTTCACTGGGTCGTTCCCTCCTGGTACCCAGTGGAGCCTCCGCCGGCCAGTCTACGGTCTCCGCCAGGCACCCCGTGAGTGGCACGACACACTGAGGACTACCCTTGCGGCTCTTGGGTTTGCGCCTTCGACTGCTGACCCTTCACTGTTTCTACGCACCGACACTTCGCTGCCGCCGTTCTATATCCTCGTGTATGTCGACGACTTGGTCTTTGCTACTGCTGACACTGAGGCCCTCGCCCTGGTGAAGTCCGAGCTGCAGAAGAGACACACGTGCACAGACCTGGGTGAGCTGCGCAGCTACCTTGGCTTGCAGATCACCCGGGACCGAGCACGCCGCACCATCACACTGACTCAGTCACACATGGTGCAGCAGGTCCTTCAGCGTTTCGGCTTCACCTGGTCCTCAGCACAGGCCACTCCTCTGGCTATAGGTCACTCGCTCTCAGCTCTGCCTTCGGATGAGTCCGTAGAGCCGAGTGGTCCTTACCCAGAGCTAGTGGGCTGCCTCATGTACCTGATGACTTGCACTCGTCCTGACCTTGCGTACCCTCTTGGCCTTCTGGCTCGCTACGTGGCTCCTGGTCGGCACCGAAAGGTGCACTGGGATGCTGCGAAGAGGGTACTGCGCTACTTGTGCAGTACATCGGGCATGGGGCTCGTGCTTGGAGGACGGCGAGAGGTGGTCCTCACTGGGCACTCAGACGCTTCTTGGGTTGACGACCAGGCTACGCAGCGGTCGTCACAGGGTTACACTTTCAGCCTTGGCTCTGGTTCTGTTTCTTGGCGTTCTACTCGCTCGTCTTCTGTTCTCAGCTCCAGTTGTGAGGCTGAGATCTACGCCACCGCCATGGCTGCTCAGGAGTTACGCTGGCTCACCTACCTGCTGACCGACCTGGGAGAGCGGCCTCGTTCTCCTCCAGTTCTGTACGTCGACAACAAGGCTGCCATTGCCTTGTGTGAGGAGCACAGACTGGAGCACAGAACGAAGCACATCGCTCTACGTTACTTCCTGGCTCGAGAGTTGCAGCAGCGTGGTCAGCTTCGTCTTGCACACGTGGCCACTCGGGCCAACACTGCTGATATATTCACCAAGGCACTTCCGTCTGGTGATCATCAGCGCTTTTGTACTTTGTTAGGCCTTGTGCCTACGTTTCCACACTTGCTGTAGTCTTTTGTGTGTACTGTGCTCTATATTTATACCTGCATGCTTGCTCTTGCTAGGTATTGATCACTGTACTGCTCTTGTTGCTTATATATATCTCTGCATGTGGACTGGCCTTGTGGCCCTTTGCTTGTGCTCAGTTTGTGTGGTGACGTTGTGATCCACCCTGAGCTTGTTTTGTGTTTCTTGACTGGTCTTGTGACCCCTTGTTCTCCCCCAGTTTGCCTATGGGGGTGTGTCAAGCTGTATAAGTTATATGCTTGTGTAGGCTGTAGTGGGGTAGCCCATAAAGGGTACAACCCAATGTTAGGGTTAGCATATGTACCCAACTCTGTTTCAATCCAACTCATTCCTGCTGCTAGATTCTAACATTTATATTATGTCAATAATGAAATTTGTTTTTCAATATACGAAATCGAAGCATTCGGATTCACCTAAGTCGCGAACGTTCAAAACTGTGAATGTTTTCCGCGTGAAAATGCCAACAAGGCGTGGCTTTACGCCTTCCTTCCACGCCTTGTTGGCCAGGCCAGGTTCATCGAACGTGAACCTGGCCCATGCCAGTGCACACGCACTTCGCATCACGATTGCCCAATCAGGGTTGCATGCGGTCCAGGGCACGTCATGGTTCAGCCACGACGTGCCCATCCAGAGCAAGATTCCCCGCCACCGAGGCAAAGAGCTGCCCAGCTCAGCTCCTCTGCGGGGAACCTTGACAGTGGCCACCCTTTCCCCGCAGAGGAGGCCGGGCTGTGAAACTGGAAGGGTCTCGGGCGAGGGCTTCATACGGCCCTCATTCTCAACTTTTATTTCAGTGTTCTTCTTTGGTTTGGCCTGCCGTGGCCATGGCGGGCCTTCCAGGCACGCATTTCTTGTTCCGCCGCCAACCTGCTGCTAGCGAAAATAGAGACACCCGTGACTACTCTCAGTCGCAGAGGCGCCCTGCGCCCGTCCCTCCAACACACCCAGTCGCGCCTCCCGTTCCTCCCACTCCTCCAACGCCTCCTAACCCTCCCACTCCCCCGGCGCCTCCGGTTCCTCCCGCTCCTCCGTCCCCTTCTGAGCCGCTTGTCTTCGGTGTTCCACGTCAGGGGGTTCTGTAGCTTCTCCTCCCTCCTGGCTACTCGGCGTTTGACGCTTACCTGTCCGAGCCCGACCGCACCGGTGGCGCATCATCATCCTCCGCACCGTCGCCACACTGGGGAACGCCGGCTGATTCCCCGTTGGACCAATCCGCGATTGGTGCCGAAGACGATGTGGAGTTCTGGGCTGCCGACGGTCTTCCCGAGCACCTGCCTATCCCACCTTCCCCCCCTCCTAATAAGAAACGGCCCCACCCTTCTCGCGAGAATCGCGATGCTCGTCCTCCCTCCCCCAGGCACAAGCCTTCAACTCACAAGCGCCAGTCTTACACCTCGCAGGAGAAGCTGCAGTGGATCCTGAAGCTTGAGTCCAGGGAGATGAGCGTGCAGCGGATCTCTCGCGAATCCAGCATCTCCCGAAGGTCACTCGCGGAGAGGAAGACTCGGAAGGCTGAGCAGGAGGGCGCGCATGCTGCTCGCAAGCGCCTTCATGGGCGCGGAAGGAGCTCGTGGTATCGCGACATGGAGGCGGAAGTCTACATGAGGTTTCTTGCCCATCGTAAAAAGTGTCTTGCCGTCTTGGTCGCACGCCTGCAGAAGTGGTCGCACGAGGTGATGAAAGAACTGCATCCAGAGGTAAAGTCGGCCGGCTCTCAGCGGTGGACTCAGCGATTTCGCCGCCGCTGGAACCTGACAACCTGAGCAAAGACCAGGGTCGGGCAGAAGCTTGCGGCTAGTTCTTTTTTTTTATCCGTCGTTTACGGTTTACAGTTTTGTCTGATCGTGTCTGACGGTTATTTCCCAACGCTCCACTCATCCTGTGTTTGTTTGTCCTCTCGTTTCATCCCATCCATACCCAACAAACTGCGAGAATGATGTCAGGAACTTCTGGAAGTTTGTGCGTCACACCCGCCGCCAATACAAGATCGACCCGCAGTGGATTATTAACGCGGACCAGACGCCACTCTGGCTCGAGATGCCAGCCGAACGCACCGTCGAAGAGGTTGGCTTGCGCTCTGTGCCCATCCGCAGCGGCGGCTATCAGAAAGAGCGAGTTACGGTGATGCTCGCCTGCACCGCCAACGGTGAGAAGCTGAAGCCGTGGGTCTTCTTCAAACGGAAGACCGTCCCCAAAGGGAATTTCCCTTCAGGTAAGCTTTACCACCCACTGCTGCATGTTTATTGTAGTTTTTACTATGATTGTACGTGCGTGTGTTGCTGTGCAGATGTCACCGTGTCTGTCCATCCCATCGGTTGGATGGACACGGACGGTGTCGTTGCGTGGCTCGACGGGGCGGTCAAGCCGTACGTCAACCCCAAGTTCGGAGTCTGCCCCCCCAAAGTGATGCTCGTCCTGGATTCGTACCATGGGCACCTGACTACAGAGGTGAAGCAGAAGTTCAGCGAGCTGAATCTGGTCCCTGCTGTTATCCCTGCTGGCTGCACCTCGGAGATTCAACCCCTAGATGTCGCGGTGAATCGCTCCTTCAAGGCCGCCGTTCGCCAGCTCTACCAGGAGTGGTTCGAGAGTGAGGGGGTCGACACCTTGACGAAGAAAGGTGAGACATGCCGCCCATGTGTTTGTGTTTGTCGTTTTTTTAACCGTACTGACTCTGGTTCTTGAATTTCGTGGCAGGCAACATCAAGAAACCTCCACCCGAGCTGACGCTCAAGTGGAACTCCGCGGCTTGGAAGTCCGTGCCCAAAGAGCTGATTCAACGGGCGTTCCTCACCTGCGGCATCAGCAACGCCCTGGATGGGTCCCAGGACAAGCTCTGCCTGCAACACAGGCGAGACGAGCTCGAGGGTGACGAGGTAGACATAGATGATGAGATTGCAGCAGATGGCTTCTTCTGCAACAACGTAGAGGAACCTGAGTCGGACTCTGAGGCCGACCCAGATGACCCCATCGCAGCTGATTACTAGAGAAGATGTGTAGAAAATGATGTAGCCTGTGTTTGAGGCTCGTAGGTAGATGTATGGTAGTATTAGTTGCAACTAACTGTAGATAAAGCGTGAAATTATTTTAGTGAGAGTGACTTGTTGTGTAAATTGAAAAAAATGACAAAAATATATATAAAAAATATTTATAAATAGGGTGGCGGTTGTAATGTGTAAGGCACAAGTATGCGACTATAATCCGTAGCCTTTAAGTACCGGTGCGCTTATAATCGAGGAGCGGATATAAGCGCCATATGCCAATTAAAAACGCCAGGCGCTTATCCTAGGGTGGCACTTATATCCGGGGGGTGACGGTACCAGTGGGACCGAGCATCCGACCTTCCTCCAGCTCCCTCAAAAGCAAGCAGCAGCGATGCCAGGCGCCCTACCACCTCCTCATACTCCGCCTCGCTGCCCCTCGCTGCACCTCCCCCACGTGTCTTGAGCGCTACCCTCGCCCTCGCCACCAATGCCAGCGCGGGATGCCATGCATGGCTGGACAAACTTATGAACAAATTGGAATCGGAACAATTCGAGGTCCGTCAATGCTAACGAACTACCTTCAACGACGCCGTCCAATTGGCACAAATCTATGGATGCACCGTTGCAGTGGGGGGCAACAAACAAGAACAAGCAACAAACTAGAGATGCCACTCAGGGCCACTACCCTCATCAGCCAACCACTCTTTTCTTCCTTGCTCCTCCTCCCCTCCTTGCTCCTCCCTTCCTTGCTTCTCCCCCATATGTGCCTCCTCATTCTTCCCATCACCCTTCAACCCTATAGCCATCTTCACCCCCTCCTTCTCCCCCTCCGCATAACCACCCTTCCCCTTGTCCCCTGTCCGTGTCAGCAGGAAGAGAACCCTAAACTGGGATCAGGGGGGTGGTGGGGAAAGCAGGCGGGCCACCAGGGCCACACCACGATGGATGGCTGCCACTTGGCGGTTGTTCTGCGCCGCCTTGCCCACCACGAGCGCCGCCATGCTGCACACCTTGCTGATCCCATGCTCCAGCAGCGCCCCCAACGGTGTCAGCCCGCCCAGCTTGTGCAGATCTGCCACCATACACATGCATATGCGTAGTTTAGCAGGCCAGGCAGGGTATGCCGTGCAGTAAGGTATGCCGTGCAGTAAGGTACGACGGCTGGTTGCTGCAATGATGGGGATGATGGGCCCTGTATTGGATCCGCCTACAAGGGCTGAAAGGCACTCACACCAAACAACATATGCTGAGATGGCACACATTGCAGATGTTATAGTCACAATAGACTCAAATGTGCCTAAAATGATAGATAGAGTGCACAGTCGGATTTCTGCACAGCGGCTTTAAACGTTCATAGCGTTCTGGTCACAGCTCCAAATGACCTGACTCATATTGGATCTGGAGCGTCTTGACGTCGTCTACAACAGGTTATTTATATCGCACGATTTCATCAAGTATTGACGACGCAACATCAGTTTGAACGAACGGCACTATGGTAGCCACAAGAGCACAAGTTAGGAAGAGTTATCAGTTGGGAATGACTCCCAGCTCCTACAAACCCCAAGAGCCGAGGCATAGTGATGTGGAACAGTGCCATACTGTCCCCAACCAAGAAGGGTCTCGAAACTACCCTCCACAAGGGCCTACGTCGAGTGAAATGTTACACTAGACAAAATAATGTAACGATTCTTACTATCTTGAAGTGTACCCATTTCGTGGGCTTCGAGATCACTTGAATCTTGAAACCAAGGCTCTGGTTCTTCACCATAAACTCATCCTTGAGTTCTTGATGGGTCTGCTGCACACACCTGCGACACACCACACGTTCGACACACGACAAAATAGAAACAGCACACGAGACACACAACAAATTAGAAAGCGCGCGCGAGACACAAATGACCGCGTAACACGCGACTAGCGATAACTCGCTATTGACTCGACACACACATTCGACATCATGACTCATCATTCACACACTTTTGTATGCATGAAATATAAATATATTATTTGATTCCATTCCATGCACACACACGTTCACGCGCACGGACAACAAGCCAAGTGCAAACCTTAGGGTTGCACCAACAAACTCCCTTTCGGATTGTTGGCCTTAGGATCTTGCTCTCTCAGTTCAGAGCCATCCCAGCCAGCTTGAAATCCAATGCTGCTACTCCACCAGCGTTTTGGTCACCATGTCGCTGGCTGCCCCGTCGTCTTCACGTAGCGCAACTCAACTTCACCCGCGGCCACCATGCTCCTCGTCCAGTGCCACTTCACCCTCATGTGCTTGGTCAGGCCGTGCAACACAGGGTTCTTATACAATGGCACCCTGGCTGTCAACAAGCGCCGCTGCCACACAATCTCCCGTACGGCACGGAAGAGTGCCATGTACTCGGACTCCACTGAGCTTAAAGCTTGGTCCACGTGCTTCTTGATTTCTCAAGCAAATGGGCCTCCACCAACACATCAAATAAAGCCTCCCACACTTCTCATATCCTCTGGTTTCGATGCATAAGAAGCGTCGGAGAAGGCAGTGAGGAACAAACGCCCGGGTTCAACACTGTCCGCACCCTTTTGGCGCCTTTGCTCCGCCACCGGGTATTGCAGCTCAACAGTCGATGTTTGGCCAAGATACTTGGCCACCCTCATTCCAGCTGCTACCTGCTCCTCATTAGGGCATTGCACAACCCTAGCCAGCTACCCGGTAGCAAAGGCAACGTCCGGTCGGGTATTTACCGCGGCGTACATGAGGCTGCCCACCAACGAGTGAAAACGATGCCTCTCCTCTTCTCCAAAGCTCTCCTCCTCCTGTCCCTTCACACACTTGAACCAAGAAAAGAAAAAGGAGTAGCCACATGGCCTTCACTCTGCCCAAAATTGGCAACCAAGGCCTCAAGGTACTTGCGTTGATGCACTCTCATTGACCGCTTCTCCACGTCACGTTCGATATGAAGCCCGAAGTAGAAGTTCACTTCACCAAGGGCCTTGCACTTGAACTTGTCCTGAAGCTTCAGCATCACCTCCTTTAGGAGATCAGAGGAGGGTGAGAAGATGAGGATGTCATCCACGTACACCACCATGAAGCTCCTCTGCTCCCCCTCGCCAAGCATGAACAAGGAGTGATCGGCCGTTGAGGGAGTGAAGCCGATCTTCTCCAATACCTCTCGCAGCTTCAGGTACCACTGCCTAGGGGCCTGCTTCAGCCCATAGAGGGCCTTCTTCAGCTTCAAAACTCTGCCACTGCCATCATCAAACCCCTCAGGCTGTGGCAAGAAAATCTCTTCTTCGAGAATGCCGTTGAGGAACGCGGTTGTCACGTCCATCTGCTTCACCACCCATCCTTTGATGGCAGCCCCCACGAATAGGGTTCGCAGCGTCGTCGGCTTCACCATAGGAGCAAACAACTCCTTAAGTCCGCCTTCTTCTTCTGCTGGTACCCCTTGGCCACAAATCTAGACTTGTAGCGCTCGATCTTGCCGTCGGCGTCGGACTTGATCTTGAAGAGCCACTTGGACGTAATCGCCTTACGCCCCTCCGGTAGCTCCACCAATTCCCATGTGTTGTTCTCCTCAATGCTCTTCAGCTTGCTCTCCATGGCCTTCTTCCACTCCTCAGCATCACTACTCTCCAAGGCCTCCTTGAGAGTTGCTGGTTCTCCCGGCATCTCCACCGGAGAGAAGAATGCGAAGGCACACTCCTCGTAGTCACTCTCCTCGTCATCTCCAACCATCATTGCTGCTCCGACCAAGGCTGACTCGCCCGGCTTTCCCGGTGCATCATATGTCAGCCTATTAGGGGTTCTCGCCTCTTGCCCCTTCCTTCCTCCTCAGCTGCAGGGACTTGAAGGCCTTGGCGTTGCTGTGGGGTGACTCGAATCCGTGGAGCGCTCGTAGTGCGAGAAGGAAGTGTCGGTGCACTCTCGCTCACTTACTGCACCTCCTCCCCCTCGTCCTCTGCATTATTGGCCTCCTCTCCCCCATTGACGAGAGGAGATTGCCTTGTGACTATGCTGCCACTGCTCAGCTCCAAAGGCAGCTCCACATGCTCCAAGTCAGAACTTTTCACTTCCCCAAACCGCACGCCTATCTTCGCCTCATTTTCCGCCTTCCAATCCTTGTACATCAGGTTCTCCATGAACTTGAAGTCCCAAAGAAGCCATCCCTTGCTGTTTTGAGCCATGCCAAAGTGCACAGCCCATATCGCCTTGGCACCAAGCTTGTTGTGCCGAAGATGTTTAGGTACGAGTGCCATGCACATGCATTCGAACACCCGAAGCATATCCACCTTTGGCTTCCTTCCTATCCACTCCACATAGGGCACCCAATTTTCTGCTCCCATATGATTCAAGGCTCTGTTCTTGGCCACATAAGCACTCCGCACCACATGCTAAAGTAGTCGGGTAGGCCAGCTTCAATAAGCAACCCGGGTGCCGTTTCCGTGATCGTCCGGTTCGCTCGCTCAGCGATGCCGTTCATTGCAGGGGAGTATGGCATGGTAAGGGAGTGCCTTATGCCATTCTTCTTCAGCCACAAAGAGAACTCCTTGCTCAGGAACTCTCCCCCTGGATCGGTGCAGATTGACTTGACTAGCCGGCTTTGTTGCCGCTCCACCATCGGCAACCAATCGGTCTTCACCGTTTCAGCCACGTCGCTCTTCTTGGCCAGCACGTACACCCAGGTCATGCGGGTGTAGACGTTGACAATGGTGAGGAAGTACTCCACTCCAGCAGCTCCAAGCTTCAAGGGGCCCACCACGTCCATCACCACCTCATCAAGCGGTGCCTTAGCTGTTGCCTCCGGACTTGAGAACGGGAAACGGGTGAACTTGGCTTGCATGCACGTCGGGCAGCCAAGTACCTCATCGGGCTCCCCCTTCACACGTATGCCAGCAACCATCTCATTCTTCACTAGCTGCTGCAAGATGGGCAGGGCCACATGCCCCATTCGCCGATGCAAAGTCAACCAATCACACTCCCCCGTAGCCGAAGTCGGATTGGAGAATGCCGCACTCGCAATAGTGCCCCACATGCTCTCTCTGTACTCCTCCTCCGCTGCTGCCTTGGGGTTCTCCTCACCCTTTTGCTGCTCCTTGGCTGCTGCACTTTTCTCCTTATGATCACGTAACTTGCTGGTCACTCCAGGTTCGCTCTTCTTAAGCTCGTTATCCTTGGCGCGATCGTTCGCGCCATCGCCGCTACCAACCGCTTCACCCTTGGTGCTGACGCTTGCTGCCACTTGCCTCTCCTTAGGCATAGGGACTATAGGGATATGCCACATCTCGTTGTAGACATCCCTATCCTCGTGAAGGTCCCAAAGAATCCGCTCGCCAATCCTTGCGGTGTAGGTCTTGGCTCTTTTCGAGCTCGTGTCCATGCCGGCCTTTTGCAACCGCCGCACGGAAATCAGGTTGGCAGCAAGGTTGGGCACCCAAAGCACGTTCTTGAGGCCCACCATCTTCCCATCAGCACCATCGAACATGGCCTTGCCCATGCCTTTCACCTCTGCTCGCTGCTCTAAAGCCGATGTGACATGCTTCACCGGTGACGGCTCGAGTTCGGTGAGCGAGTCTGCGCGAGGTGTCATGCTATAGGTAGCGCCGCTATCGAACACCCGATAGTCCAGGGAGTGTAAGATGACCTTTCCTACAGCTGTTGGCTCCTCAAAACCTTCATATCTCTCTGGTCCAGCCGGTGCTTGCGTCGACACAAAGAAGAATTGACCCGGGAAACGATCGTCGCTCGGGTCCTTGTTGTTATCTCCACTCTTCATGTTTGCAGCACCACCTCCGCGACCGCCACGGCCTCCACGGCCTCTTCCTCTCCCTCCTCCTGCTCCTCTACCCTCTTGGCCTTGTAGCAATCGCGCCACATGTGTCCGCTCTTGTGGCAATAGTGACACTCGCCGTCGAATCGGCCGCGAACGCGTCCGTAGCTCTTCTCGTTGCTGCCGTATCCGCCATTCCCGCGGCCTCCACTGAAGTTGCTGCCATCCAACCTTCCTCCCCCTCGTCCGCTACCTCTTCCTCGGCCATATCCACGGCCGACGCTCGCTGCCCCAGCGCCATCCAGTCCCGCCAACTCACGGCGGCGGAAATCCTCTTGAAGGATTGCTTGCTTCACGTCTTCGAGCGAGAGGTGGGGCAGGTACGCTTCAAGTTGATGATGAGCGATAACCATGACTCGGGGAGTAGGGCCAGCAACTTGGTCTTCTTCTGGAGCTCACTTTAGTTGAGTTCCGCTCCTTCAAGCCGCGTCAACAAGTCGAAGAATTTCTGCACCCCTTCTTCCACGGGTTCATCTTCTTCAATTCGTAGTGTCGCCATTTGCCGTTCCAACACCACAGCTACCGCCGCTGTTGCAGGAGCGTGTACCGCCGCCCATGCCTTTGGTCCCTTCTCTGGTTCACGCTGGAATGGCTTGATGTGACGGATTTGGCTGCTCCCCAACGCTTGCCCAAGTAGGAGATAGCCTTGTGCGCGCTTCCGCACCTACGGGCTCTTCTCCGGGTCGTTTTCGGGGTGCTTCTCCGTTCCTTCCATCACCTCCAACAGGTCATAGTGGTCAAATATATTCTCCATCCTGAAGGACCACTCAGCAAAGTTGTCACCATTGAACTTGTCAAGCCCGAACACTCTTGGTTCATCCCTCGATGGGCCAAGACTTCGTTGCATGGGATCACGGGGTTAACCTTGTGCCTGAGCTTCACCATTGCCTCCAGCACCTCTGCCACCCCTTTCTTCAGGTCCAGCCGTAGTCGAAGCTGCTCCAAAGGCGCTCTGATACCTCTTGTTATAGTCACAACAGGCTTGAATGTGCCTACAACGAAAAATAGAGTGCATAGTTGTATTTCTGCACAGGAGCTTAAAACGTTAGATCGCACGATTTCAGCAAGTATTGACGACGTGACATTAGTTTGAACGAACGGCACTATGGCAGCCATTGTAGTCTTAGAACACAAGTTACGAAGAGTTATAAGTTGGGAATGACTCCCAGCTCCTACAAACCCCAAGAGCCGAGGTACAGTGATGGGGAACAGTGCCACACTGTCTCCAACCAAGAAGGGTCTCGAAACTACCCTCCACAAGGGCCTACACCAAGTGAAATGTTACACTACACAAAGTAATGTAACGATTCTCACTATCCCATTTCGCGGGCTTCGAGATCACTTGAATCTTGAAACCAAGGCTCTGGTTCTTCACCATAAACTCATTATTGAGTTCTTGATGGGTCTGCTGCACACACCTGCGACATGCCGAACGTTCGACACACGACAAAATAGAAACCGCGCACGAGACACACGACAAAATAGAAACCGCGCGCGAGACACAAATGACCGCGTAACACGCGACTAGCGATAACTCGCTATTGACTCGACACACAGATTCGACATCATGACTCATCACTCACACACTATTATGAGCATGAAATATATATATATATATTATATATTTATAATGTATACATGTTATAAATATATACCATTCCATACACACACACACGCACACGGACAACAAGCCGAGTGCAAACTGTAGGGTTGCACCAACTGCAGACATTCAACGACATGTTGCTACGATGAACCACAACCATGAAGCAAGAAACAAGGGAAGTTGTGATTAGGCGATGTCTGAACTGCTAGGAAGGGTGGAGCTTCGTGGGAGTATATTGAGGGGGAGAGGGTGAAGAGAAGGGGAGAGAGGTGGAGGAGTGGATGGGTGCACAGGGAAGGGACTAGGAGGTGGAATGGAGTTACCAGATCAGCCCCGTCATGTGTGTAGTGCCAACATCGGCAAGCAAGGTGCACATGGGGGGTAAGGTGAGCAGCGCACTGCTGGCGGCATGCATGGGCTCCTGTAGTGCCCCCCCACCACGCGCTCATGTTCCTTCCCCTCCGCCTCCTCTCTTCCCCCTTGCCCTCCTGGCGGCCCCCCATGAGTGGCAGTGGCAGGGGGGGCGAGGAGGGCGATGGCACAGCACATGAGGTCGCTGCGGGATGGCATAGCCATGGCGTCCACCACGTGTTGCACGGTGGCCGGGTTTAGGGGCGCTCGCAGGAGGGGTGCATGGGGGGTTGCATGGGAATGTGGTGCGCGTGGGATGGAAACATTGCATGCAGAAGAGCAGCGACGCAGAACGTGTGCGACGTGAGGAAGGCAAGGTGAGGCAAGGCACGGTAGCTCACGTGGATGTGTTGTCTCTTCATCTTCAGCTCCTCCGCTGTGAGCTCCGCCACCTCCTTGACTCCCGGCTTCAACGCCTCCGGGTCTGACCGCTGTGCTCATATGCAGGAGAGGGTAAGAGGGGGAGGGGGGGGTAGAGGGGGGGAATGGGGAAGGGGAGGAGGGGGGAGCACACAGGAGGGGCATGCATATGCGACATCCAGCATGAGCGCGCTCGCACATTTGCATGGCTACATGGGAATACTGTCAGTGCCCGAAGACCCATAGCCGAACTGCCTCATGCATACCTATGGCCCACTACAGCATCTCATCCATGCCCTCGAATCCCCCTCTGCCCGTTCCTCCCGCTCTCCTCCCCCCAATCCCTGCCCACCCTGTTAGAGATTAAGAACCGAGTCTATGAAGATAATTTCTCAAAATCGTGGGACCTAATTTCTGGACATAAATGTTGACTTCACAAGAAATGCTGTCGAGAAATATGAATCGTAGCTCAAGTATGTTGTAGCCCTTGACCGTGGCTATCTTTCCCAATTTGAATCGTATCAAAAGATGGAGTATAACTCGAGTTATGAATATCGGCGCACAGAGTGGTATGCTGCCACAGAAAATTGACTCAATCACAATTACCTCACAAGAACCACACAAGGATTCGAGTAGTTAGAAAGGAGGTAGAAGGGGATGAGGAGGACGAGAGGGAAGGTCCCAAGGGAGTCCTCAACCAAGCAAATCCATAAGCACACAGTTTCCGTCCCTATTGGCAACCCAACTTTGACCTTTGTCACTTTCCCAACCTCCACAATCCACCTCACCCCAACTTGGCCACACTTGCAAACCTGGTTTGGCTTCTCCCAATCACTTGGTAGTAAGGGCGCGTAACCATTTTGCATTTTATGATTTTGACGGACAGTCCGCTTAAAACGAAGCGGACGGTCCACTTACTGAAAACGGGACCGTCCGAAGTGAAAATTTGCAACTTCGGACTGTCCGAAGGCAGTTGTGACACTTTTCTTCTATTGTACAGTTTCGCGACAATTGTACAAGCATTACGTGATTAACGGTTTTCGTGTTTTTCGTTGTCGAATCATTGTTCTAAAAAGTTGTCTCTGGTTGGTCGATGTAAATTTGCGAAATCCTATTACATGTTTTTGTTGGTGGACGAGATGCACAAGAATTTTTACGTCGTGCACCAATCGGATGCAAGGAAATTCGGACAGTCCGTTTGAGATTCGGACTGTCCACGGTTCAGATTTCGGACCGTAGAAAATGGGAAAAAGTGTCACGACTGTCCGTTAAGTTGGCGATGTCGCCAACACCTTAACGAACACACTTACGACATAGTGCGAGAACTGTTACCTTTTCGCCACCCGGACGGTCCACGGTTCGAACCGTCGGGTGCAAAATGGTTACGCGCCCTAATCTACAGTGATGGGGACGTATTTCTCAACCTGCAAAAGTTTGTGCCCCATATTGAGTCACTTCGCAAATTCCAATAGTCACCGCGGCACAACCATAACTTGCTCCAATCGTGGCGATTCTTGGTTCGTCGGAAAGCTATTGAGCAGAGGAGTCATTTCACATGTCTGCTAGAGAATATCATTCACACACACTTACAGAATCCAAACCACACCGAAGACAGATTCTTGCACACGCTCACACCACGCATGCAACGCACGAACATATGATGGGAGGCGGACAGACGTCAATACATATGATTGCATCACATAACACACCTTCCCCCGTCGCCCGTTCGCCTGGGGACCACCACTTCCACGTCAGCACGCGCCATCAACAGAATAGTGCTGTTTGCTAGGCCAATTGACAGAAAAGACACGCCAGGGTAGGTCTCACCCACGTCAGCCGGGCTGCGCGACGAATTACGGTACAGCGACGAGGACAAAACGGCGGGTGGGGCTACAATCGACGTGTTGCCGTCAGGAGGAGGGGGCACTAACACGATCCCTTGCACCCTTGACCCTTTCTGCAACCACCTTCCAATTTTCACCAAAGACTCGTATTGTTACTCTGTCACTGAAGGTTTTGCACCCTGTGTTGTCAAGCTGAAATTGGCTTATCAAATTCAAAGAAAGCTTCTCCACTACAAACACATTTTCAGTTTCAGCTCCCCGTATTTTTCTTTGAGCAACAATTCTCCTTCTCCCTTTATACTCAGCTTCCCTTCATCTCCTAACAAATTGTAAGGTACACTGGAATCCCTTCATCTAGTAAGCTACTCACGCTGATAGGTCATATGCTGAGTGCAACCACTATCCACTTCACCAAACCCCTTTGCTAACAAACACACTTTAGATGCTATTGCCACGTTTGCCTTATGCGCTACTCCCAAATTGGCATCCCCTTTATTGTTTTCAGCTTCCGCTGCTTTTGCTTTTCTTATTTGTTCTGTAGAGGTGCCCTTGATAGTTCCTACGATCGGGGTTCGAGTAGCAATTGGCTACCCTATGCCCAATTTTCTGGCAATAGTGACATGCCTTGGAAAAACCACCTTTTCGCAACTTGTTATCTCCTCGACCCCCCCCCCCCCCCCCCCCCCCCCCCCCCCCCCCAGCACCCCCTTTTGCAGCCCCTTCTTCTGTAAGCCACTCCATTTTCCCTTGAAATTCCTACTCCTTGGGTTGTCGTAGCAGTCTATCGACTTATGACCCTTCTTTCCAGAAAACATGCCCCAAAACCTCCAGCACCTTTTGCAGCCCCTTCTTCTGTAAGCCACTCCAATTTCCCTTGAAATTCCTACTCCTTGGGTTGTCATAGCAGTCTATCGACTTGTGACCCTTCTTACCATGCTGAAAACATGCCCCAAAACCTCTATATCCCTTTCCTCCCACTACTGTGTTTACCAGAGCATCTATGGCTGGTCCACACATGCTGCTTTCTTAATTGATCAGCTTTCACCAACTCCAAAGCTTGAAGCATCTCCAACAGTTTTGTGATGTTCTCGGGTGGTTGTAGGTTAGTACTTCTATCTCTGCTTCCCACTCCTTGGGCAGCCCACTGATAAGGTACACCATCATTTTTCTTTCAGTTTCAATTGCCCCCATAGACCTGACGTCATCATTGTACCCCTTTGCTCGATTGATATAGTCGAAGACCTTCCTCAGCTCCATGCTCAATAAAAGTAGTTCTCTCTGAATGAAAGCCTCGTTCGTTCCTCTATAGTCGAGGTAATCTGCTTCCATGTACTCATAGGCACATTTGGCAGAGTTCTTGTCTCCGGCAAATTGATCCAACCCCACAATTGAGAAAGCTTGCTTTCTTATCCTTATAATTTGGTATCATTCTCATTGCAACTGGTTGGTGCATCTTTCTCATTGCAACTGGCTTATTACAACATATGCATCGTTCTTAAACACATGCTAGTACATGCAAATATTACTAGCTATAGAGTCGTCCGTCCAAGCAGCAGTGGTCTTGTAGTTGGTCCGGGGTGGGTGGTGGGGATGTTGATTGAGCCGTTGGAAAACGAGAAACGTGGGTGGAGGGAATGAACTCCAACCCACGGTTTTTGTAGTTGGAGAAGGGCGTTTAGCGCGCTTCGACGATGCCAAATATTCGGTACAGGCAGCTTCGCTTTCACAATACATAATTTTGGAAAACACCAATGTGTTAAAAAAATATAATATTGAGAAGACTCGCTTTCTTATCCTTATAATTTGGTATCATTCTCATTGCAACTGGGGCCTCCGAGACATAGGCAGCGGTGGCTTCCGGTTGCGTGCGAGTTCCTCTACGTGCTGTTCCGAAGGCAATGCGTGTGTCGGGTCCTGTAGGTCGCGGGATGCCTTGATGAGATGTTCGACGTATGGCGTGACGTACATCTCTTTGGCTGTGTCGCTTCGCCACCTGCCCAACCTCTTGAAAATTCTGTCCGGAACGCCGATGTTGGCTGCTACGGTTGCCGCGCCCTTTCGGAAGGAGTGCGTGCCGAGCTGCTGCTCCCGAAATCCGACTTTTGCGAATGCTTCTTTACACCAGTTCCGAATTGTTGGTTACGAGGGTAGCTTGGCCTGGCGCTCGTTGCCTGAAGCATGGCCAAAAACGCGAATCAGCGACCCCTTTGAGTGCGGGCCGAAGAAAGCGAGTTGGATGAAGCGTTGGGTGCAGTGCACGGGGCAACAGGGGTCCAAGGTTGCTGCGATGGGGATCCAAGTTCCACGACCAGCCTGGTCCGTCTTTGAATGTGGAATGAGGATCCACATGACTTTGTCGTTGAATTGGATGTCTTGCCATTGGATAGCAACCAGGTCGGAGTATCGCAGAAATCCGGAGTACATAAGGATACGGATCAACCCCTTCTGAAATTCGGCAGGATTATCCGACTGCAAGTAGTTCGCGGACATGTCCCGAACTTGTTGGATCGATACTGGCTCCTTCAAACGACTAGGGTCGTTTCGCGAAGTCCCACATTTGGGTGGTAAATGGTCCAATGCTCGGGCATTTGCTTCCAGTCATGCGATGGGCGAAGCTGACTGATGAGCACGTGAGATGTGCTATAGACAAGGTTGCTTTGCGTTGGATTGCATGCACCAAGTATAGCGCGAGGGTCATGTCGGATGTGGGAAGAAAGGGAAGATCCACCTTTGTGCAGAAGGCCCGAAACTTGGTCCAGTACGGTTCGTATGTACGGATCGTCGAATTGGCTCGCGACTGCGTAAGCATGTTGATGAGTTGGTTGTATAGCTTTGAGAGCAGATCTGAACACAAGGCGCGCACACTCTCAATTAGTCGAATACCACCCGAAGTGCAATAATTGGGCTGTGTGGTAATCCGGTGCCTGAAAAAGCTGCGGAATGTGTTCCAGCTGCCAGACATTGGCTGCTGTGTGTCAAGCGAATGTGTGCGTGGATGTGCGGTGCCTAGTTGCGTAGGGAGGGTTGAAGGAGTGGCCACCAGTTTGCACCCGACCAGTGTGGGATGATAATTGTGAGCGATGCATGGGTGCGCTGTGCGTGATGGAGGACGGCTGGTACTAGATGGGGCGGGGGGAAAGCAAAGCTGTTTTCTGACGTCCATTTGAGCGAGAATGCATCGACTGCGGTGGCCTGTGGATGGGGAATCTTCGTGCAGAAGCCTTGTCAACGGGAGTAGTGTTTGGCCCCGTCCTCGCTTGGGGGAAGCTGACCTCGGTACCCGCGGGAGACCGCAGGACTGCAGGGCCGCGAGACCGCTGGGCCGCAGGAAGCCGCGGGACCGCGGGGCCGCAAGAGGCCGCAGGAGACCACGGGAGGCCGCGGGAGGCCGCGGGAGGCCGCGGGAGGCCGCAGGAGACCGCGGGGCCACGTGAGGCCGTGGGGCGACCACGGGACCGCGGGACCGTGGTGGGCCGCGGGGCTACGGGGGACGACCGTGGGACCGGTCAACTAGGATACCCGGGCGACATATGCGAAAGTCGCGGGGGGTGGTTTCCGCGAGGATGACCGACCTCGGGGGTGGTATCCCGAGGTCGACGTGGCTGGTGGGCGCCGTCACGAGTGGAGTGTCTGCGCACGCACATGTGACGGGGAGTTGGGCGCCAACCAGCTGCACGCACCTGCGAAGCTGGTGCACCGTTGTCAGGCGGGTGCAACGCTGTGCAGCCGACTTGCTGCAGCGTTGGCACACCGCGGATTTGCAACGAAGCCGCGACTCTGCTCTGCTGGAGCGCGGTCGACCAAGTCGTGCTGGCACGCGGTCGACCGTGCTGCGCTGGCAGTCGACCAGCAGCCTTGCTAGGTCTGATGTAGTCTGTGTTGCCAATGTTGATGCAATCATTCTGAATCATTGTTGTGAACTTTTGCTAGTGAAACTCTTGCCAAATTTCCTTGTGAAACAGCAAGCAGTGCAAGCGCAAGTGAACGACTAACAAACGAACGCTACGATCACTCTTGCCCCGTGCCTAGCCCGTAGTCTAGCTCCCGTTGTAATTGTTATCTCCGCATGGTGCTGTGAGCGTGAACGATACCGCGAAGACACCTTCGGTTTAGCCGACTTGCATTCACCCAGCTTGTTCGTAGACTGGCAGCCTTGCTAGACACCATGGTGGACCCCGTAGTTGAGGCGGGCATCGTGGATACCCTGGAGGCACGGCTGGAGGACGCGAGGAGACGTCATGCGGCGAACGAGTATGGAACTCTCCCGCTGGCGGTCGTCGAGGCTGGCATCCGCGCCGTGTGGGCGACGGAGCACCCTTCCCAACCGACGTCTCCTCGACCGGTGAACAACGAGGGCGGCGTCGACGTGGGCGTCAACGCGGATGGTGGCCAAGTCGGTAGCACCGCGGGAGGCACGTCCAGGCAGCGAGGGGTGATTCACGCCGATGAAGTCGGCGGCGTTCAGGCGCGAGGGATGCAGTCATCGGCAGCTGCAGGGGCCCCGCGGAGCTGCGTCGGAGGCAGACGAAGTGAATTGGCGCCGATGTCGGCGACACACGTGACCGCGGGAGGAATTGCGCCGAGCTACGGCTACTTCAAGTTTACGCCGGACAGGATCTCGGTCACCCCCGTGCTGGTCGGTCGTCCCGACATGATCACGTGGAAGGAAGCCATCAAACCCCAGCTGGAGATGGCCGGGCTGATGGGCTTCGCCCGCGGGACCGTGGCGACGCCGGAGGAGCACTACCCCGACCTGAGAGCAGAGTTTCGCGCCGTGCAGTTGCTGACCTTCACGGTCATCTCGCGGTGCTGCTCGCCGGGCGTACAGATCGCCCTGAAGTCGTGCAGGGAGTACCTTGACGCTGGCCACCAGGCGTGGCATTTCATCGAGTCGACTTACCAAGTCACCGACGACTTGTTCATCGCCCAGCTTGAGGGGCAGCTGACGCACCTGCGTATGGGCGACCAGGAGACCGCGACCGACTACTGCAACCGAGCTCGGCGAATTCTCGCCACCATTCGGATGGCTGGCGCGGAGTACTCAACGGCGTCGTACGTCACACACGTCATGCAGGGACTTCCGAGCAGCTACAACCTGCTGAAGCGGCTGTCGATGGCGCCGAGCACGCGGGCAACGCTCAACGAGGACACATTGACCTCGTACATCCTGCAGGACGAGGCGATGCAGGAGGCCGAGCGGTCCCAGGAGCTCCTAGCGCAAGCGAACTTCGTCGCCGGTTCCTGGTACGAGGACCGCGGGACCGCGGGACCGGCGAAACAAGGTGGTCGACCGGGACAGCGCGGGCAGTCGGGTGGCAGTCATCGCGGTGGCGCGAAGCCGGCGAAGGACGCCGACAAGATGAAGTCAGCTAAGGAGAGCGGTCGTAGAGGAGGAGGTCGACGTCGGGAATGCTGGCTGTGCGGCGACCCCGATCACCTCTCCTTCGAGTGCCCCGACCGCAGTGACTCGGAGGACGACGACACCAAGGGAGGTCGCAGGAGGTCGGCCAGCAGTCGTCCGCCTCGAGGAAACCAGCCGCGCAAGGAGGAGCAGTCGACCAAGTCGACCTTGGCGAAGGACGCCGACTCCTCTGCTAGCGGCAAGGGGCGAGGCGACGGGGAGGCGTCGTGCTCGCTGGTCGGCGTCGTGGAGCCGACCGTCTCACTGGCGCCGGAGGCTGGTGAGGATTTCCAGGCAATGGCGGCAGCCGTGCAGGCGAACCCGGCGGTGGTCCTGCTGGACAGCGGCTGCTCGCACCACCTTATCGGGACCAAGGACGCCTTCGTCGACCTGGGGCCGAGCGGCGACATGAAGCACGTGCGTGGCTTCAATGGGGCGCTGCAGGATGTTCGCGGCCATGGCACGGTTGTGATGCAAGGGGAGGCCGGGAAGCGGGTTCTCATCTCCGACGTGCTGTACGTCCTGGGCGTGCACGTGAACCTAGAGTCAGCCGATCAGTGGAAGGAGAACGGCGTGAAGCTGCAGGACGATGGCGATAGGATGCTGCTCATCTCGGCGACCGGCGATCTTCTCGGCCGAGCAACGTACTCCGGCCGGGTCCTCTGCACCGATCTACGTCCCTGCTCGGCGACCACTAAGGTGGAGGACATGGCCCTGCGGGCAATCGTCTCTACGACGAAGGCGACGCCGGACAGGCTGCACGCGAGGCTCGCGCACGTCGGCATGGACACCATCCGGAGCTCGGCGAAGCACGAGGTAGCCACCGGGCTGGACCTCAAGTCGGCGTCCGGCGCCACTTCGCCCTGCGTCTCGTGCGTCGGCGGGAAGCTGGCGCGGCACTCCTTCCCCGACAAGGGCTCGGACGCCAAGGACGCCCTAGCCGTCGTGCACATCGACCTGTGCGGGCCGTTTCGCGTGGCTGCCAAGGATGGCAGCCTGTACTTCTTGCTGCTGAAGGACCGCAAGACCCGCTACGTGTGGGTGCGGCCGGTGGCCAGGAAGTCGGACGTGCTGCTGGAGTTCCAGAAGTGGCTGGTGTTGGTGGAGCGGCAGGCGAAGAAGTCGGTGCTGATGCTGCGCTCTGACCGAGGAGGGGAGTTCCTCGGCAAGGAGTTCACCGCCTTCGTGGACGGCAAGGGGATCGTCCACGACCACACCTGCCCGTACACCCCGCAGCAGAACGGCATGGCGGAGCGGGAGATGCGCACAGTGGTAGAGTCGGTGCGGACGATGCTGCTGCACATGGGCGTGCAACACCACTGGTGGCACCTCGCTCTGCGGCAAGCCGTCTGGGTCCGCAACTGCCTTGAGCGGTTGGCGCTGCCACCGGGGACGACGCCGTACCAGCTCCTCACCGGGCAGAAGCCCGACTTGTCGATGGCGCGGGTGTGGGGCTGCATGGCACAATTCCTTGTCCCTGAGCAGCAGCGCGGTGGGAAGCTGAAGCCGAAGGCCCGATGGGGCCTTCACCTCGTTGTGTCGGAGGAGAGCAAAGGCTGGGAGCTCCTCGACATCGCCGACAACCGGGTGGTCACCACGTCGGATGTGGTGTTCTACGAAACCATGTCGCTGGAGGTGTGGAAGTCGCAACTCAGGCCAGCGGCGGGGCGGACGCGGGCCAACCCGCCGACGGACACCTCGACCGCGAGGCTGCCCCTGCTCGCCGAGGCCAGTGAGCATGCTGATGAGGACGCGGAGGGCGTCCACCCTTCCTCCCCTTCCTCTGCCCCTCCCCTCGTCGCAGACCTGCACGGGCTGACCCCGGTAACGGCCTCCGGCGATGAGGGGAGTAGTGGGGCGTCGCCTCTGGCGCCGGCCAAGTGCATTGCAGGTGGCCGACGTGACACCACGCGAGTCGGCGTAGAAGTGAAGTGGTCACAGACGGGGGAGAAGATGAAGCAGGCCGCGGGACCGCAGCTCTCGGTGACAGGGGAGCAGCTGCCAGGGGAGCAGGCAGACGCGAAGCCGACCAGGGAGCACTCGGTAGGGAAGAAGTCGTCCGAGACTGAGGGCAGTGACGCCGGGGATGACGACGGGGAGCATTCTGGCACCGGCCGCGGAACCGCGGGACCGCGGGGGGCCGCGGGACTGCGGGACTGCAAGGAGTATACCGACAGCAATGTGGTTGAAGTCCAAACAGGGCCACGGCATACAAGCCGACTTCGACGGCCGCCATATTTTTTCGTCCCTACTGCCTTCACCACGGTGTACGACGTTGATGATGACGACCTGGCGTACGACGACGCCGCGGACGATGAGGAGTTCCCGGAGCTCGACCCCGACATGCACGCCGATCCCGAGCACCGTTGGGACATCTCGACGATGATGGTGAAGGAGGCGCTGGCGAGCTGGAAGGGGAAGGCGGTGAAGGCTGCCATGGAGGAGGAGATCCGCAGCCTCATCAGCAATGGCACCTGGGAGCTGGTCGAACGCCCACCGGGGGTGAACATCATGAAGAACTGGTGGGTGCTGACGACCAAGTACCGCATCGACGACACCGTCGAGCGCGAAAAGGCGAGGCTGGTCGTGAAAGGCTTCACGCAGGTGTATGGCGCCGACTACGACGAGACGTACGCGCCGGTGAGCAGCTACGTCACGCTGAGGATCTTCCTCAGCATTGTCGCCGTCCTCAACTTCAACTTGATGCAGCTGGACATGAAGAACACATCTTTGCAGAGCAAGCTCGACCGCGTGCTTTACATGTACCAGCCGGACTACTTCAACGACGGGACCGGCCGGGTGTGCAAGCTACTGAAGAGCCTCTACGGGCTGAAGCAGTCGCCGCTGCTGTGGTACAAGGCTCTCAACGAAGTGTTGGTTTGCACCGGGTGGAAGAAGAGCCAAGTCGATGAGGCTCTGTACTTAAGGTTGGCGATGACAAGGTGACCTGCTGGGTGCTGGTCTACGTCGACGACCTCCTCGCCGCGAGCAGCAGCACCGCGATGCTGAAGGAGCTGCTGGAAGCCGCCTTCGAGCTGCGCGAGATCTCGCCGGTGCAGAAGTACCTCGGCCTGGAGATCGTGCGCGACAGGCCGGCGAGGAAGCTGTGGCTGCACCAACAGGGCTGCGCCGATAAGCTGCGGAGGCATTTCATCGATGAGGAGCAGGGCGGTCGGACCCCGAAGACGCCGGTCTCCGTCGACGCCTACGCGGAGCTGACGTTCGACGACGAGGAGGCGCAGGAGCGTCAGGAGGAGGAGTACCGGCAGAAGGTCGGCTCGCTGCAGTTCGCGGCGACGACGACGAGGCCGGACATCGCCTTCGCCTGCAGCAAGCTGGGGAGCGGCCTCACGGTGAGGAGCGACCAGCACTGGCGCGAGGTCGACCGCTGCCTCGCCTACCTCGCCAATACACGCGACACCGCCCTGGAGTTCGGCGGAGGTCCGAAGTCACTGGAGTTGGTCGGCTACGTGGACGCCGACGACGCCGGTGACAAGCAGAACAGGACGAGCACGGGCGGCTACGTGTTCGTCTACGGAGGGGCCGCAGTCTCCTGGTCGAGCCAGCGCATCAAGTGCGCGACGCTGTCGTCGACCGAGTCGGAGTACGTGGCGGCTGTCGAAGTCGGCAAGGAGGGAGGTCGCCTTCACATCCTCCTTGCGGAGTTCCGGCAGCTGGACGCCGGGAAGCCGACTGTCCTCCGGGTGGACAACAAGTCGGCCATCACAGTCGCCGAGGGCATGGGGTTGACGGGCAACCTCAAGCACATGGAGCGGCGACAGGCCTGGCTGCAGCACATGGTGAAGCGCGGGAAGTTTTCGCTGGAGTACATCCGGACTACTGAGCAGCCGGCTAACTTCCTGACAAAGGCGCTGCACTATCCGGCCTTCAACTGGTGCTCCATCGCGATCGGTCAAGTGCGTCTGGCCGAAGTCGGCGACGGTGACAACGACGTGCAGCAGTAGGTGCCATGCCCTCTTGCATGGCTGGTGCGGTGACCGGCGTGCTGTGCGTTGTGTGCACGTCGACAGGCTATTCTCCGAGCAGTGCTGCCATTTGGGCTGAGGGGGCCCAAGCGTGAAAACTGCAGGGGAGTGTCAACGGGAGTAGTGTTTGGCCCCGTCCTCGCTTGGGCGGAGCCAACCTCGGTACTGCGGGAGCCGCGGGGTACCACGGGAGCCGCGGGGTACCCCGGGACTGCAGGACCACAAGAGCCGCAGGTACTGCGGGAGGCCGCGAGACTACGGGGCCGCGAGATCGCTAGGCCGCAGGAGGCCGTGGGACCGCAGGGCCGCGGGAGGCCGCGGGAGACCGCGGGGCCGCGAGAGGCCGTGGGGCGACCACGGGACCGCGGGACCGTGGTGGGCCGCGGGGCCGCGGGGGACGACCGTGGGACTGGTCAACCAGGATACCCGGGCGACGTGTGCGAAAGTCGCCGGGGGTGGTTTCCGCGAGGACGACCGCGGGGGTTGGTATCCTGAGGTCGACGTGGCTGGTGGGCGCCGTCACAAGTGGAGTGTCTTCGCTGGACGTGTGACGGGGAGTTGGGCGCCAACCAGCTGCACGCACCTGCGAAGCTGGTGCACCGTTGTCAGGCGGGTGCAACGCTGTGCAGCCGACCTGCTGCAGCGTTGGCACACCGCGGACTTGCAACGTTGGCAAGCCGCGACTCTGCTCTGCTGGAGCGCGGTCGACCAAGTCGTGCTAGCACGCGGTCGACCGTGCTGCGCTGGCAGTCGACCAGCAGCCTTGCTAGGTCTGATGTAGTCTGTGTTGCCAATGTTGATGCAATCATTCTGGATCATTGTTGTCAACTTTTGCTAGTGAAACTCTTGCCAAATTTCCTTGTGAACCAGCAAGCAGTGCAAGCACAAGTTAACGACTAAGGAACGAACGAACGCTACGATCACTCTTGCCCCGTGCCTAGCCCGTAGTCTAGCTCCCGTTGTAATGGTTATCTCCGCAAGCGTGGCAGTTGAGAGTTGCAGGAGTTCGCAAAGAGGTCGATGGAATGGGGACCCCAGCGACGTTCTAAGATGCAGAACCACTGCTTCTTCAATGAGTAATCGTCATGATCGACTTCTTTTGAAAGCTCATCAGTGTGTGAGTTTAGCTCGTGTGGGATCCATTCGATGATTAGGCGCGTGTCGAGCTCCATGCATATCCGAATGATGCATTGGCAGGCCGTTGCGAGGTCGGGGCTGCGCGAGCCATCTTTGCGAAGGATGAAGAAGACACCTTGATTGTCCACCCGCACAAGAACATGTTTGTGCATGATCTTGTTCGAGTATGTTTGGAGTGCCCAAGGCACTCCTTCAATCTCCCTCCGCATGTTGGACATCGCTTGCAGCAGCTCTGGCATGGTTGCGCTAGCTTCTTCAAGGCCGCAAGGGAATGTGGTCAAAGTGGCGCCCCAACTGTGAGTGCTAGCATCCACATGGATTACAGCATCGTAGCTGTTCCGAACGTAAAACGGTGCACCGTTGAACCTATCAAATTCTTCGAGCCAAAAGTTGAGCTCCTCGGCTGCGGATGGGGGGATGATCACGCTGCTTTTCCATGAAGGTGCGTCATTGATCACTTGTAGCATGGCGTCGCTGAATGCACGAGCTATTGCGCCTAGCACGACGCTCATTGGCGCGAGCCTGCCAGTGATTCTGGCCACCTGGCGGACTGAGATGGGTCGGCATGCCTTGCTTGCACCCAACAGGTTCAGAATGGTTGCATGTAGTGATGCTCGTCGTTCGGGACCGATGGAGAATCGGCAGGTTGCCGTGTCTAGCTCCACACCCAAGAATCGAAGGTGTTGCGACGGTGACAGCTGTGATTTCTTCGCGTTTACCTTCGTGACAGCTTTAAGGTCAAGTATTACACGATGGCAAGTGGCTTGTGCGTGGGCTTTTGATTGGCAAAGGAATAGAATATCGTCTACGTATGGTATTACTCGTATGCCTTGTTCCCGCCAGTGTCGGACTAGCTGCTTGATGAGATGCGTGAAGACAAATGGGGCTGTCGCAAGACCAAACGGCAATGAAAAAAAGAGAACCGAGAAACTTCCAGCACGAGGGATGGATGTCGATGTGGTGGTACCCGGATTTGAGGTCAATAGGGAACAACCCGGCCCCCAGCGCACGCCACGTTTGCCACGCGGCTGAGTCCTTCGTACTTGAATTTTGGGACAATGAGGTTTGCGTTGACTTTTCTCAGGTCAAGGATGAGCCTACATTTTTCTCTCTGCTCGACCACGTTAAGTGGGCTTATGCACGTAAGCTCGCTTGCGGCTGTCTCGACTGCAGCTCCGGTCTGTGTGAGCGGCCTAGGGGAAGGTTCCAGGCTCAAGAGAAGCTGTACCAGCCTCGGATAAATCCTTCTAACCCTACTCAGGTGATACCTGATATTGAAGCTGCATCTTCGAGCGCAGGACCTAGGGATGACATATTCGACGTACCCTACGATCCTGTAAGCAACACCATCTACAGCTACTCGGAGCGGCAGCAGCCACTAGTACTCGAGGTGATCTGCAACGGGCGACGCCTCCAGACACTGGTGGACAGTGGTGCGTCCCACTCGGTGTGCGACTGCGGGACGTTGGAGAAAATTTAAGAATCCTCAGAAGAAACCTAGTTTACAGCAACGATGGTGGACGGTACGAAACTTCCCATCCACGGCGAGTCAACACTGCAGCTGCAGATAGGAGCGTTAAGGTTGAAGCCGACGTTGCCGATCACGAACATCAAGGGATTATATTTCATCTTGGGGCGTGATTTTCTGAAGCAGTTCAACCCCGAGATCGACTGGGTCAACTGGAAGGCGTGTATCTACAACGACGGGAAACGTGTGAAGCTGCAAAGGTGGACGGATACAGGGGATACTCCTCATCAGCAAGCCATGGAGCAGCTACAGACAGCACTGACTACAGCGCCAGTACTCATCCTACCGAATCTAGACAGAAAATACATGGTGGAAGCAGACGCTAGTGACCAAGCAGTCGGAGCAGTACTGATGCAGAATCACGGACGCGGTTTGCAGCCCATCGCCTATCTGAGTAAGAAGCTACACGGAGCAGAACTGAACTACCCTATCCATAACAAGGAAGCCTTAGCGATAGTCACAACCTTCAAGGCGTGGAGGTGTTACCTAGAGGGAGCCAAGACTACAGTTTACACTGACCACTGCAGCCTCAAATACCTGAAGTCGCAGCCGACGCTCTCACGACGACAGGTGCGGTGGGTAGACTTCTTGGAGACCCACTTCCACTACGACATCGTCTACAAGCCCGGGCTACACAACAAAGCTGACGTGTTGAGCCGCCCCGGTCATGTAGCAGGCATCCAACTCGACGGGATGAACCCTCTGCTCAAGGGTCTATTCCAACATGGGTACTCCGTGGACGGCGAGATCGCTACAGCAGAGAAACAGAAGCTGTTACAGTGGGAGAAGGACCTAGCTGTAAGAAAGGGATCAGGAAAGATTTGGGTACCGAACTATGCCCCGCTCCGACAGATCTTACTGGAGGAATTTCACGATGTGGCATACGCGGGACATTTCGGGAGCAACAAGACGTTAGCGGGAATAGCAAAGTATTATTACTGGCCCCGGATGGCAACAGACGTGCAGCAGTTGGGGACAAAGCTTGCGATGTCTTCAGCGTACCACCCCCAGACTGACAGACAGACAGAGCGACTCAATCAGGTGGTTGAACAGTTACTGCACACAGCTTGCAAAGACGACGTCAGCCACTGGGATTCACAGTTACCGACACTTGAGTTCGCTTACAATAACGCGTCGCATGCGGCCACAGGGAAATCTCCATTCTTCCTGTGCTACGGACGGGAACCACTTACACCACAGCAGCCAACCACACCGGCACACGTCCAAGCCGCACACGACTTCGTCACCACCATGCAGCAGTTATGGGAGAAGACTCAGCGACGTCTTTCCACGATGCAGAACTCCCAGAAGCAGTATGCCGATCGCCAGCGACGTGATCACTCAGTAGCAGTTGGAGATCAGGTGCTTCTTGACACGCACAACTTGAACCTGTCTCACCTACCGTCCAAGCTCCGGCCTCGCTTCTGTGGTCCTTTTCGCATTGAGGCACAGGTGACACCAGTAACATTCCGCTTGCGCTTACCTACTACGTGGAAGCTTCACAACGCTTTCCATGTTCAGCTACAAAAGCCCTACAAGGACCCCAACCAACAGTTCCGAGGACGCCAGCTACCGCCACCATCACCTGTTCTCATACAGGATGAACCAGAGTACGAGGTGGAAAAAGTTCTCGCTCATCGACGCAGACGCGGCAACACGCTCGAGTTCCTGATACGCTGGAAGGAATATGACCCATCGGAGGACCGTGGGGTTGCAGAAGCTGATATGGGCAACGCACGCCGTGCTCTCAAGTACTATCTTGTCAAGCAGGGTGTTTCTCACGCCACCCAGCTTTGAGGGGGGGACGTGTGAGAGTACGACGGCTTATGCTGGCTTTGCTAGCTTGCCTGGACTTTATTATGTTATTACTAGCTTAGCTTTATTTTATCTTGCATGCTTTTGCTTGATTTCCTAGATTCGTTGCCTTTACTATAGTTATTATAGTTGTAGGCACCGAACTAGGTTGAGTGCACCGAATTCTAGGCTTTTCGGTTGCCACCGAATTGCCTTCTACCGAATTCGGGAAGGACCCGTTCGGGATGCTTCGCGACCCGCGGAACCTTCTAGTAACACCCGGGTTACTGCCTTTGTGTCGAGCCTATATATAGCCTTGCCTTGTACCCAGGTGAATCATTCAATAGAATCATCTTTCCTGAACCAGATCCTCACACCAATCTTATATTGTTGTTTTCTAATTTCCTTCGTCTGTCAGTGTGTTTCCTGTTTTCCAATGGCGGCAAAGCTTCAAGGGAGTTGATGGGAGCTTCATGCTGCAAACTTCAACCGATTTTAGCACTTGGGCACTTTCAAGTCAACGACCAACGATTTGTTGCGCTTTGGCCTCCAGCACCAACTAACTAGGAAGTGTTTTTTTTTTTTTTGGTTTTGTTTCGGTTTTTGCTTTCATTTTCGCTTTCCTTTTCCATCATTCGTCCTTCATTTCGTGTATTTCATTGTCCGTCTCATACGTATGGTGTCATAGAATATAAAGGTAAATGCATAATATTCTGTTACATGGTTTGTGAGTAGATTGTGTAATTCAATTTTACCAATGAGCAGTTGGCTTTCAGAGGGTGACGCGGAGTTGGTGGTACTGGGAAGTGCGGAGTACACTCGGGAGACACGAGGAGCCTCGAGAAGTAGGAAATTGGAACTGGCCAATCCCAAGCATAGGCAGCTTGAGCCTAACCAGTTCGCTTAGAAATTAGAGACACAGGAGGGTCGGAATAAATAGCCTAGCACAACCAACCGAATCTTGTTCTCTTGTTTGTTTGCTCTCGATAGTGGATATATGTTACTGATTTACAACTAAATCTAGCCCCAAGTGACTAGGCCACTGTGAGCAGCCATCTGTGGGAGCCTGTATCTCTCACAAACGAGAAAATAAGATCGGACAGAATGGACTGCTACGAGCTACGTTGGCAGCAGATGGACTTGTGTCGGGAATTGCCGTCGTCACGGAGGATGCGCTCACTGGAGCGTGGGAGATCGCCGGCGCGTTCGCCACATAGCGCGTACGGTACGGATCGGGCAATGCCCGTGGGCGTGCGTCGTGAAGGAGGCGGGCCTAATCTGCACGCCAGATTGGAGCCCAGGCCGCGGGCGTCGAACAGTGATCCGTGGGATATGGCAAGAGGCCAGCGCGGAATGGGCGAAAGATGTCGTGATGAGAACATGGAGCTGGACTCGTCGGATTTGGCAAAGGAGGCCGACAGAGAGGACGAAGCAGATGATATCCAAATTGCTTGGGATGACGAGAAAGGAGTCGCAGAAGAAGAGCGCGACGAAGGGAGCAAGGACGCGGAAGCAAGTAGCTAGCCGGGGGGGATGTGCGGAGACGGCATGAGGCATCGCGGGAACACGGCGGCAGATCGCCCGCAAGGGAGGCAAGAGGCACCGCGGAGAAGGATGCGAAGAACGCGGAAGGGCGGCCGGAGCAAAACGATCGATGGATGACACACGTCGGAGTAGCGCAAGGCGCCGTTGGATTGCGGATGCACGTCGCTCGGCGGATGAACTGGGTGGGGGCAGCGTAAGGCGCCGCTGAAGCGCGGATGCAGGTTGCTTGACAGATGAAATGGGTGGGGGAAGCGTAAGGCGCCGCGGAAGTGGGGATGCAGATCATTCGGTGGACGAAATGCTTGAGAGTGGCCCGAGGCGCCACGGGAGTAATGTGCGGGAATGGTGCGAGGCACTGCGGGAGTGCGGATGCAGATGGTTTGGCGTGCGTGATGCGCGAAAATGGCGTGGGACGCCGCGAGAGTGCAGGTGGAGAAGGTTTAACGGATGTAATGCGCGGGAATGGCATGAGGCGCCGCAGGAGAGCCGATGCAGATGGTTTGGGGGGTGAAATGCGCGGGAATGGCGCGAAGTGTTGCGGAAGCGCGGATGGAGATGGTTCGGCGGGCGAAATGCGCAGGACTGGCGCGAGGCATCATGGGAGCGCGGATTCAGACGATTGGGTGGGCGAAATGCCTTAGAATGATGTGAGGCGCCGCGGGTACGCGGATGCAGATCGCTCGCCAAGCAGGTTGCACGAAAGTGACGGGAAGAGAGGACCATGGCAATAATGGCCTCGTTGAATGGGGAAGAGAGGACCATGGCCGCTGAGAGAAGGGAGAGCAAGGGGATTACGAGGAAAGAGACGGGTGGCGCTCACCAGAAAGAGGAAGGGAGCGTGAGGAGGGACGTGTCAGGGAAGTTGCACCAGCGATCGCTTGACGCCACGAGGGCAGAATGGAGGACGAGAGGGAACCAACGGTGATTGGAAGATGAGGAGCGAGAAAGGCAGTAACAGGAATACTCACCTGATAGGAAGGAAAGGTAGTGGGAAGTAGCAAAGAAGCGGAGAGAGGCTTACGAGAGAGAGCGAGGAAGGAGTCTGAGTCCAAGGGGCCTAAGAGGGCCATGGAAATCAGAAGGAGGATCCGGAGGAGCCAGCGCGGCGAGGGATAGAACGTGTGCTGTGTAGGACAAGCTCTGGCAGCAGGGGAATAAGGGAAAGGAGAGGAGGAGTTAGCCAAGCAGGATGAGGAGTGCTAGGGACGTGGGATTCAGGGAAGTGGGGCACGGTGGAACCACTACGGGTAGAAGTGTTAGTGCGCTTCACATGGAATGAAGGCACAAGCCCAAGCTTGAAGATTTACTTAATGCAGATTGGTAATGTCAAGTACCAGTCCGATCGGAGCAGGATGGATCCCATTGATTTCTTTCTGAGCCTGCCAAATGCACTGGGTGGGGAAGTAGAGGCATTGTACTGCACAAAGATAGGCGAGTGGCCGAGAAGGGCGAAGAAGATGACGAAGACCCGACGATGCTGTTCTTGGAGCGGTTGCGGAAGAAGTTCCCATTCACACCGCAGAGCGCATCAAGGAATTCCAAAATTTCAAGCGCAGGAACGATGATTCACTACTGACGTACCACGGGAGGCTAATGAACCTAGCAGAATATGTGGTGTGCACCGACTGTAGCATGCTCATCATCGAGTTTTTGAACGGACTGGACAAGGGGCTGGTAGTAGGGCTAAGAATGAGGGTCTACAAATTGGGAGCTGACGCAACACTAGAGGAGATGTTCGAGTTAGCGCAGAGGAAGTACGAGGTGTACCTGCCAAAGACAGCGGTAAGGAAGAATCCCACTTGGGCAGTCGCAATGTTACCACAAACAGGTTCGAGGGAGGAAAGCCAACAGGATAGAAGGACAGACACGAGGTACATGCTACAGGTGTGGAGAGCTGGGATAGCTGCAAGAATTCAACGTGTGTAGCAAGCCAGGACACCACCGCACGGAGTGCCTAGAAGCGCCAACCTGTAAGGAATACGGGAAGCTGGGGCATAAGGCAAAGGAGTGCTATCAAAGGACAGGTTGATTAAGAGATTACCCGAGGAGATTAATGCTCAGATTGGAAACTACAAACTCAATTGCAAGCGCTAAGAGGTAGAACAGAGAGGGAGTCGGGGTTGTACGTGAGGGAGGAAGAGGAGAAGGAGGAAGAGGAGCAGGAGCCAGAGTACTCCTATGCGGTACTGCATAGCCAATAAGACATGGGGCTGCGCAGTGGGGGTGGGGACGGGCAAAAAGAGCAAGTGAGTAAGGTGGGGGCATGGGCGTGTGAGCAAATAACACCAGCAATGAAAGAGAAGGACGAGAAGGTAGGGGCATGGGTGGGTAAACCAGTAGCAGCAGACACAGAAGTGAAGGACGAGGTGAGGGCATGGGCAGCAGTAGGAGGGGAAGAGAAGGACGAGGAGGGGACAGGAGCATGTGTGCCAGCAAAAGCGGAAGCAGAGGATAAGGACGAGCAGGTGGGGGCAGGAGTGTGTGTACCAGAAGCAGCAAAATCAGAGGAGAAGGACGAGCAGGTGGGGGCAGGAGCGTGTGTACCAGCAGCAGCGGAAACAGAGGAGAAGGACAAGCAGGTGGGGGCAGGAGCGTGAGTACCAGCAGCAACGGAAGCAGAAGGGAAGGAAGAGCAGGTGGGGACAGGAGCGTGTGTACCAGCAGCAGCGGAAGCAGAGGAGAAGGACGAACAGGTGGGGGCAGGAGCGTCAGCAGCAGTGGAAGCAGAGGAGAAGGACGAGCAGGTGGGGGCAGGAGCGTGTGAACCAGCAGCAGCGGAAGCAGAGGAGGACGAGCAGGTGGGGGCAGAAGCGTGTGAACCAGCACCAGCGGAAGCAGAGGAGAAGGGCGAGCAGGTGGGGACAAGTGCGTGTGAACCAGCACCAGCAGAAGCAGAGGAGAAGGACGAGCAGATGGGGGCAAAAGTGTAAGTACTAGCAGCAACGGAAGCGGAAAGGAAAGACGAGACTGTGGGGGCACGGAAGTGTGGACCAGCAGTAGCAGTAGCAAAAGACGAGAAGGTACTAGCACGGGCGTGCGGACTAAAGTTAAGAAAGCAAGCGTGGGGTAGGAAGATGGCGGAGCAGCATATGAAGAAGCAGTGGGAAGAACATCCAGAGCTGCTAGGGGAAGTAATGGTCAAAGAAGCCATGAGGGCAAGGGGACCCACGTGTAGGAAGATGGGAAGGGCCAGTGGGAGGCAAGGCCCAGGAGTAGAAGGAATCAAGGAGGGAGAACAAGGAAGGAAAAGGGGCCATGAAGACAGTGAGATGGATAAAGGGAGGAACATGGGAAGATGAGCCGATGCAGCCAGCAACCCTGGTGCTGCAAACCAGTGGGAATGAAAGAGGCTGAGAAGAAGGTGGCCTGGGAGGGAGGCAAGGCAGCAGGATACCTGAAGGAAGTGATACCGGCAGTGGTGGAGGACCTACATATGGCGCAGTTGCGGGGTGAGTGCAGCTATGAGCAGTGGTAGCAGCAGGGTGGCACAGGGACAAAGGAAGCTGTAGGGGTAGGGCAGGCAGAGAGGGTGCAAGCGGCATGAAGTGTGGGAGTGCTGGTGCTGCAAAAGGAGAAAAGAGAGCAAACTATGGAAGGGACCGGACCCACAAGACATGGACGAAGGGCAGCCGTCCTCAACTGGGAAGTTCTGTGACTCGGGCCTGAGCATCTCGAGCACGAGCACAGGAGGGGGCAGGTAGTGGTTGTGTACGTAGAAAGGAACCAAGGAGCAGGGACAAGATAGAAGCAAGGGTGAGAAGGAGAAGATAGCAAGAGTGTAAGGACAGAAGCAAGTAACGCATGAGGGGTTTTCCAACAGCTGTCACATAAAATTATTGTAAAAGCATTATATTCCATTACATGCTTTGTGAGGTGTAGACCGGTGTAGATTCTGTAATTCCGTTTTACTGAGGTGCAATTGGGTTTCAGGGGGTGACACGAACTTGGAGGTAGTGGGATGTGCGGAGTACACCGGGGAGCCACAAAGAGCCTTGAGAAGCAGGAAATTGGCAGTGGTCAATCCCAAGCACAGGAGGGCCTGATTAAGTAGCCTAGCACAACCAACCGAATCTTGTTCTCTTGTTTGTTTTCTCTCTGTTTACTCTCGATAGTTGATAGATGTTACTGATTTACGGCTAACTCCAGCCCAGGTGACTAGGCCACTGTGAGCAGCAATCTGTGGTAGTGGCTGAGTACGCAGAAGGGAACCAGGGAGCAAGGACAAGACAAAAGCAATGATGAGAATGAGAAAGCAGCATGAGTGTAAGGACAAAAGTAGGTAACGCATGAGGGGTTTTTTTTACAATGGCTCTAGTTTAGCAGATGATTCTCCGCGGGTTGGGTAGCATAGAGTCAGGTTGGGTAGAATAGCTCTCCTCTCTCTGCTAGCTTCAGCCCATACATAACATGGACACTCATTTTCCTATTCTGTTTTATTCGTTTTTTCTTTTGTTCTCTATCAGAGTTAGCTCTTTACTAACTTCGTGCCCTTATCTGTATTTCCTTCCCCCGCATCTCAGTAACAAGGGAGCGGGGCTTCACTCTTTAGCGGTGATGCTGCCGTGCCCCAAAGGAGCTTCAGCAGAGCTTCAACCATTAAAGGCAATACGTAGGCAACTTTCTATTTTTTTTTTTTTTGTAGAATCCTTGAATGGAAGCTTTATCTCCCTTGAACAGAATTGTTTCTTGCAAAAACCAATCTCCAGCCAATGACATCCCCCTTTGGTATTCAGCAGATAAGGAGCGTACCAACCCCCTTGGCGGCGGATCAATCCTTGGCGCACAGCAGGGCGGCACCCGGCGCGGCCGTCCCTTGCGGGGTGGCCTGCGCCGCCGTGGCCGCCACCCTTGGCCGCCGCCGCCCGCAGCCGCGAATTAATCAAGGGAGCAGACAAGGGAGAGAGAGGGGCCTAGAATCTTTGGTAGAGCGGTGGCAAGGGGTTGATTGGGATGGTGGGCGTCGTGGAGAGACAAGGGGCAAATGAGAGTGCATGCTCAGGCCAGGAAGGTGTGGCGTACGGTACTCGGGAAGCCTCAACGGGATTGTGATGGAATCTGGGCCTGACCAGCATGATTCTGGCGTTGGCATAGCTGGCCAGCCGGCGGCTTTGCACCGAAGTAGGTAACCCTAGAACTATAGGTATCCACACATTCCAGGTATCAGTTTCGTCGGGGTGCATTGTGCACCACAAGTCATTCCTTAGGGCGGGGTTAGCGCGCTCGTTTTTCACAATTGTACAGTTCATACTGAGCGGTTACTCTTGTTTCGTTACGGTTTTAATCTGTTGATGAAGAAAATCGCTGTAAAACGATTGGAATCTTTTTGCACCACGACGGATGAACTGTACAATCGTGTAAAACGAATGCACTGACCCCGCCCTTACTGGCATGGGTGAGGAGAGCTTAATTCTACGGGCTTTTCTACGCTGGAGCGGGTGTGGAGGGTCCTTCTTCTTAATGCATCTGGATTATCTCTACGTTCTACTCGTCGAACAGTCATACCATCAAAATCGTGATGCTGAGAAGGCGTGAGGGACGTGGCGGCTGCTGCAAAGAAGGGGGTGAAGGAGTGGGGAAGCTGTTGCTAAGGGGTGCTGCTAAGGAAGCTGCTAAAAGCTGCTAAGGAAGTTGCTAAGGGCTGCTAAGGAAGCTGCTAAGGGCTGCTAAGCAAGCTGCTAAAGAATCTGCTAAGGGCAGCTAAGGAAGCTGCCGGAGGCTGCTAAGGAAGCTGCTAAAGGGAATCTCCTAAGGGGAAGCTGTTAAAGCCCGCGGCCCAAATTGCGGGCCGCGCGGGTCAAGCTTTTAAAACTTGACGGACTAGTGTTTGCAAGGTTTGAAAAAAAACCAGCCTGCAATTTGGGACTTTCAGGAACCGAACCAACCCCGAGGGCGAAATACGAGGGGGGCTGGGTTTGGCGAAAAAAAAAAAAAAACGAATTAAACGAAATCAAAATTTATCGCCAAAACCCCGACCACAAAAACCCCCGCAAGTCAACCTTTTAAAGGTTGTGCAATTTGGGCTGCCAGCTTTAAGGAGAAGGAAGCTGCTAAGGGGAAGCTGGTGGCTGCTGGAGAGATGGGGTTGGGGCTATTAAGGGGTGAAGCTGAGAAGGGGTGAAGCAGGGAACAGGTTTTATGGATTTTTTTGCCGAGCACGGCAGGACCCTATTTTGAGAGTCTTAGCCCATCAGCAAGCCACCTAACGGGAAAGATTTTTGTCCTCCATGGCTTGTGCACGAGCCCACGGAATATATGTATTTATATTTATATATGAATAAATACAAAAAAACAAAAAAAAACAACTTATTAAATAAAAATGGTGGAGCACAGAAGGAGTGAAGGAGAGAAGGGGCAAACAAGAGAAGAGGAGAAGCTGAAAAGGGGTGAAGCAGAGAAGGGGTGAGGTCGAGAAGGAGAATGAGAAAATGGGTGAAGCAGAGAAGCGGTGAAGCAGGGGAGAGGTGAATCAAAGATGAGGTGGAGAGAAGGGGTGAAGTAGAGAAGGGTTGAAGCAGAGAAAGATATGAAAGATAGAATGGGTGAAGCAGAGGTGGTGTGAGGGAGAATGGGTTATGCAGAGAAGGGGGAAGGAGAAAGGGTGTAGCAGAGAATGAGAGAAGCATAGTAGGGGGTGAAGCAGAGAGAAGGGGGTAACTAGAGAAGGGGAGAAGCAAAGATGGTATGAAGGGGAGACAGGGTGAAGCAGAGAAGGGGTGAAGGAGAATGGTTGAAAAAGAGAAGGGGGTGAAGCAGAGAAGGGGGTGAAGCAGAGAAGGGGTGAGCAGAGAATGGGAGGAGATAAGGGGAGAAATAGAGAAGGTTTAAGAAGAGAAGGGGTGAATCAGAGAGAAGGGGTGAAATAGAGAGAAGGGGTCAATCAGAGAGAAGGGGCGAATCAGAGAGAAGGGGTGAAGCGGAGAGAGGGGGGAAAACATGAGAAAGGGCGAAAGAGATGAGGAGGGGAGAAGGAGTAGAGAAGGGGCGGATGGCGACACCGATATTTGCATCTGCTTTGCGTGCTGCAGCCGTTTGTTGAAAATTCTTGAGAAGCATGGCACCTTGAGCTTCTACTTTATCGTGCGAATCATCGTGCTCTCCCCGAGCCCACCCTCGCTGTCACCTCTTTCTCCTCCTGCCTATCCTCCTCATCTCATCGCACCTTTCCTTTCTTGCTGTTGAAGTGGTTAGCAAACCACGACCTATGTAACCCTACAAAGGCTGATTTTGACTAACAGAAAGCAGGGACCGGTGAATATGGAAGCTAACAATGCTGAGGTGGAGGAAGAAAAAACATGGCAAACGCAGGACCTTCGGTGCGAAGGAAATGGAAATGTGAAGATTTGGAGTGTCGAGGAAAAAATTCACGCTGGGTCAAATGCGTGTCTAAGAAAGTCCAAATTTCGAACTCGTTAGTGCGTGGTTAAATCTTGGAAATTGAGACGAGTACAACTCAACTCGTCATTGTGTACGACAACTGGGCGAAATCAGATTTCGAGTTGCTTATATCTCGTCTTTCTATTTTCTGTTTGGATGCCTTCTTCAATGAAATCACTCAGGAGTACCCTTGATGTTTGAGGCCCAAAATTAGGTTTTGCTATTAAGATTCTGAACAGTCTTTGTCAAACTCATACACTATAGTCTGTGTAGGCTGTAGTGGGGTAGCTCATATGGGGTACAACATTCTAGGGTTTGGTACTTGTACTCCTCATGCTGCTCAATGCATTCATTCTTGTTCTAACTTTTCACATGGTAACAGAGCAGTTTCCCTCGTGGGAACCGTTCCTAGGGCCCACCAACTTTTTTTTTTTTTCCTGCCCGGAGCGCGCTCCGCCCCTGTCCGAGTCGCGCTCCCCTCTAGCTGCCCTTAGCGGCCCCGTCGCGCCGCCCTTACGGCCCCGTCGCGTCGCCCTAGCGGCCCCGGCGCCGCCTCCACTGGCCCCGTCGCCCTACCCTCGCGACCCCGCGGCCCCACCCTCGCGACCCCGGCGTCGCCCCTCGCGGCTTAGCCGCCCGCGACCCCACCGCCGCCCGTAGCGGCCCCGTCGCCCTTCGCGCCGCCCGCGGCCTCGTCGCGGCAGCCGCCTGTGACCCCTTCGCCGCGGCCGCCCGCGACCCCGTCGCCGCAGCCGCCCGCAGCCCTGCTGTCGCAGCCGCCCGCGTCCCTGCCGCCGCGGCCGCCTGCGATCCCGTCGCCGCGGCCGCCCGCGACTCCGCCACAGCCGCCCGCGCCCCCGGTCATCGCAGCCGCCCGCGACCCCGTCGCCCCACCCGTGCGACCCCACCGCCGCCCTTCGCGGCCCCGTCGCCACACCTTCGCGGCCCCGCCGAGCAGCCGAGCCGCCGCGACGCCGCACCGCCGAGCCGCCGCTGCCGCTGAGCTGCAGAAGCCGCCGAGCCGCCGTTGCCGCCGAGCTGCCGAGCCGCCGAGCCGCCATTGCCGCCAAGCTGCCGAGCCGCCGAGACGCCACTGCCGCCGAGCTGTCGAGCCGCATAGCCGCCGAGCCGCCGTTCCTGCCGTCGTGGCCCTGTTCCCGCCGGCGCGCCTCGGTCCTTCTCGCCTGCCCGGTAAGAGCAGCGCCTCCGCCACTGCTCTGCCCTTGCCTGCTGCTCTCACTGCTCGTCTACTGCTGTCATGGCTTCCCCCAGTGTCCTCACCTTTGACGCTGAGGGTCGGGCCATTGACTTTGACGTCTGGGTAGATGACCTGCAGCTTTTCCTACTGAGCGACAGAGCAGACGGTCTCTCCCTCTTTGACCTCACTTCTGGTGCCTCTCCTGCCCCTGCTGCTGATGCTGACCCCACTGTTCGCTCTCAGTGGGCCACGCGCGATGCTGCTGCCCGCCTTGCTGTGCGCCGCCACTTGCCGACCGCTGAGCGTGCGCACTTTAGCCAGTACAAGAGTGCTAAGACCTTGTACGACGCTGTAGTTGCACGCTACTCTTCCCCTGCCACTGCTGCGCTTAGCCGCCTCATCCTACCGTACCTCTTCCCTGACCTCGCCGCTTTTCCCACTGTCGCTGACCTCATTACGCACCTTCGCACTAGTGACACTCGCTACCGCGCTGCGCTTCCTGCTGAGTTCTGCGCCAAGAACCCCCCCCCCCCATGTACATCACCCCCTACTGCATAGTCACCCGGCTCCCTGACACCCTTCGCCCGGTTAGGGACCACTTCCTCTCTGTTTGCCCCACCACCCTCACCGTTGACCTCCTCGAGGAGCGCCTGCTCGCGGCAGAGAAGAGCATAGTCGCAGTAGGTGCCTCTCGTGGTGACCCTCGTACCCCTGTCTTTGAGGGGTGCTCCCCCTCTCCCCTCTTGCCCTCTGTTGCCTCTGCTGCTGCGGCCGACCTCGTTGGTCTTGAGTCGGTCGCTGCGGCGTCTGCCCCTAGCGGGAGACGCCGCCCTGGCAAGGGCAAGGGGGGCAAGGGTGCTGGAGGAGCTGGCGGGGGCGGTGGAGGCGGAGGTGGAGGTGGTGGAGGGGGTGGGGGTGGCGGTGGGGGTGGTGGCGGGGGTGGGGGCGTCGGTGGCGGGACTGGAGGTGGAGGTGGAGGCGGCGGTGGCGGTGGGAGCGGAGGTGGCGGAGGTGGCGGTAGTGGAGGAGGTAGCGGCGGAGGCGGCGGAGCTGGTCGGGGTGGCGCTGCGCAGAGGGGTGGCTCCGGTGGTGGTGCGCGCCAGCAGCAGCAGCAGCAGCGTACCCGTGAGACCCCTTCCCCCCAGCAGCTTCGTGAGTGGTACGCTGCTCGTCAGCGGGGCGGGGGTGCTGGCCCCTGTACCTACGTTCTCCGTACCGGCGACCGGGCGGGTGAGCAGTGTGGGGGCGCGCACCCCACCCAGCGCTGCTTCGGTCGTCTGACAGACGCGTGGCGCCACCAGTTCCCCGACGCTACTGAGATCCCTCGCTGGGGCGAGCTGTCTAGGGCGGGTGTTGCAATCTATGATCTTGATTTTGATGCTATTCTTGCTGCCATGTATGCTGTGACTATTAGTGATGAGGGTGACTGTTACCGGTGTTTCCCGCCTGACCCAGGCATAGAGGCTGCTGCGCTAGGTACTTGTGAGGCTGCTGCTCTAGGTGCCAGTGCGTCTGCTGCCCCAGGTGCCGGTGAGTTTGCGCTCTCAGGTGCTGCGTCGTCCCCGGACACCCACACCTTCACCCTTGACTCGGGTGCTTCCCGCTCCTTCTTTCGAGACTGCACCACTCTCACACCGCTCAGTCGGCCTGTTGCGGTCTCCCTGGCGGACCCCTCTGGGGGTCCTGTCCTTGCTCACTACTCCACTGTCCTACCGTGTCCGGCGGTCCCGTCTGGCTTCCTATCGGGTCTCTACCTCCCCTCGTTCTCTACGAACTTGGTGGCGGGTGCTGACCTCCAGGATGCAGGGGTTGACCAGTTCACCCCTGCGCGTCAGCGGGTGACCCACTGCACTTGTGCGGACACGGGCCGCCACTTGGCCACGTTTGCTCGTCGGCCAGGGTCGAGCCTGTACACACTGACTACTGAGTCTCCTCCAGTCACTGAGTCTGCTCAGGTAGCAGCGTCGGGTCAGGTGTTTGCTGCGGCGTCCAGGTCTGGTCCTGAGTCTGCCCCCTGCTCGTGTCGTCTCCTGTCTCACCGGACTCTCCTCTGGCACCACCGTCTTGGTCACCCCTCCCTGCCTCGCCTTCGAGGCATGGCTTCCCGTCTTCTTGTTTCTGGTCTCCCCCGGTCCCTCCCTCCCCTTCCTCCGGGGCCTGCCCCCACCTGCGTTCCCTGCGTCGAGGGGCGGCAGCGCGCTGCTCCTCACTCCTCCGAGTTTCCTCCGACAGAGGCTCCGCTGCAGACGCTTCACATGGACGTGTGGGGCCCAGCCCGCGTCCGTGGGCAGGGTCAGGAGCGCTACTTCCTGCTGGTGGTTGACGACTACTCGCGTTACACCGCAGTCTTCCCCTTGCGCAGCAAGGGTGACGTCACTGAGGTGTTGATCGCCTGGATCCGCGCGGCTCGTCTCCAGCTCCAGGAGAGTTTCGGCTCCGACTTTCCTGTTCGGCGTCTGCACTCCGACCGAGGCGGAGAGTTCTCCTCTGACCTTCTGCGGACCTTCTGTCGCGCACGAGGCATCCGCCAGACCTTCACGCTTCCGGACTCTCCGCAGCAGAATGGGATTGCTGAGCGCCGCATCGGCATGATCATGGACGTCGCTCGTACGTCCATGATCCATGCGGCTGCTCCCCATTTTCTGTGGCCGTTTGCGGTTCGGTACGCGGCGCATCAGCTCAACCTTCACCCCCGGGTCTCCATGCCGGAGACCTCCCCTGCTTTGCTGTGGACGGGGAAGGTTGGTGATGCGTCGCGTTTCCGGGTCTGGGGATCTAGGGCGTTTGTCCGCGACTTGTCTGCGGACAAGCTGTCCTCTCGTGCTGTTCCCTGCGTCTTCCTTGGCTTTCCCCCTGACGCGCCAGGCTGGCAGTTCTACCACCCCACCTCGCGCCGTGTCTTCGCGTCCCAGGACGTCACCTTTGACGAGTCGGTTCCCTACTACCGTCTCTTCCCCTACCGCACTGCGTCCCTCCCTCCCCCGCCGCTCTTCCTTACACCAGGTCCCCCTCCGGTAGACCCCCTCCCCCCTCAGGGTCCTGCTCCCTCAGGTGTGTCCCAGGTAGATGCAGTTGAGCCAGTCGAGGTAGCTGTTGACTCTGGTGCTGCTGGTGGTGCTGAGCCTGGGGGTGCTGGGTCTGGGGGTGCTGCGACTGGGGGTGCTGAGCCTGCGGGTGCTGGGCCTGGGGGTGCTGCTCGGGGTGCTGAGCCTGGGGGTGCTGGGCCTGGGGGTGCTGAGCCTGGGGGTGCTGCGCCTGGGGGTGCTGAGCCTGGGGGTGCTGAGCCTGGGGGTGCTGAGTCTCGGAGTGCGGAGCCTGAGGGTGCTGGACCTGCTCGTCCGGCGTCTGGTGGTGCTGAGCCTGACAGTTCTTCGGGTGCTTCGTCCCGGCGGGAGCTGCTCTCTCCACAGGAGCTGCGTGAGTGGTTCGCCCGGCGCTGGCGACGTGCTGCTGGAGCTGGTGGTGCTGCAGGAGCTGGAGGTTCTACTGCTGCTGAGAGTGCTGGTGCCGAGGGTCCCAGAGGTGCTCGTACCGAGTGTACTGGAGCTGCTGGCCCTACGAGTGCTCCTCCTACTGGAGCTGGTGGTGCTGCTGGTGCTGCTGGTGCTGCTGGCGTTGGTGCTGCTGGTGCTCCTGGAGCTGGAGCTGCTGGTGCTGCTGGCGTTGGTGCTGCTGGAGCTCCTGGAGCTGGAGCTGCTGCGTCTTCGGGTGGTCCGGCTGGAGCTGGAGCTACTGGGGGTGTTGGCGCTGGGGGTGCTCCTGGCGCTGGTGCTGCTGAGGGTGCTGGAGTTGGAGCTGCTGGAGCTGAGGGTCCTCCTGGTGCTGGTGCTCCCGCTGGGGGTGCTAGTGCTGTTCCTGCTGGCACTGGTGGAGCTACGCGGCCGCGGCCGTACTTCGTTCCGCTCCTTGAGCAGGTTCTTGGTCTTCCGTCCTCTCTTGGTCCTGCTCCTGCCTTAGAGTGTCCGCCTCCTGTCCAGTCTGAGTCACAGTTACAGCCACCTTCCCCGCTTCCTTCTCCTTCTCCCTACACTGGTCCTACTGGAGGTCTTGCTGAGCGTCGTGAGCCTGCGTCTCGCCCTGCGTCGCCTGTCCGTGCTGCTCGCACTAGTGGTCGTGGTTCGCGCCAGCGTCCTCCCCCTGTCCCCGGCACGCACCGGATGTCTCTGCGTCCTTCCACTGCTCCGCTGCGTGCCCCTTTGCCTTCTCCTCCAGCGTCCTCTCTTCCTGACCTTCCTGACCCGGAGTCGGACTCCCTTCGTGCTGCGCGTCCTACTGTCACGCGTCTCCTTGCTACTGTCGTCACTGACCCTTCCTTTGAGTCTACTGCTGCGTCTGCCCTAGTTGCTGAGCTTGTCGACTTCGCTGCTCGCTGTCGCCTAGACTACGCTACCAGTCTCGTCGCTGAGTCTGAGTCTGTCTGTCCTCCGTCCGTCGGGGGTGAGTGTGCTCTTGGTACGGACGTCCTTGAGGACAGGCAGGAGGAGTTCCAGTGCTTGGCTGCTGCTTCACCTCATCTCGTGTCCATGCTGCTTGCCCCTGAGGGAGACCCGGATGCACTTGACATCCCGACTCCGCGCTCTTACGCGGAGGCGATAGAGGGTCCCTACTCCTCTCAGTGGCAGGCAGCCATGGACGCAGAGATGGCTTCCTGGAAGTCCACAGGCACCTACGTTGACGAGGTTCCCCCGCCTGGGGCGAACATCGTCAGTGGCATGTGGATTTTCAGGGTGAAGCGGCCGCCGGGTTCTCCGCCTGTCTTCAAGGCGCGTTACGTGGCTCGTGGCTTCAGTCAGCGGCAGGGAGTTGACTACTTTCAGACCTTCTCCCCCACCCCGAAGATGACCACTCTTCGGGTACTGCTGCACATAGCTGCTCACCGAGACTACGAGCTGCACTCTCTTGACTTCAGCACTGCTTTCTTGCAGGGCAGCCTGCACGAGGAGATCTGGCTGCGCCGCCCACCTGGCTTCACTGGGACGTTTCCTCCTGGCACCCAGTGGAGCCTCCGGCGGCCAGTCTACGGTCTCCGCCAGGCGCCTCGTGAGTGGCACGACACACTGAGGACTACACTTGCGGCCCTTGGGTTTGCTCCTTCTACTGCCGACCCGTCGCTGTTTCTGCGCACCGACACTTCTTTGCCGCCGTTCTACATCCTCGTGTACGTCGACGACTTGGTCTTTGCTACAGCTGACACTGCTGGACTTGCCTACGTGAAGTCTGAGCTGCAGAAGAGACACACGTGCACAGACTTGGGTGAACTGCGCAGCTACCTTGGCTTGCAGATCACCCGGGACAGAGCACAGCGCACCATTACCCTGACTCAGTCACACATGGTGCAGCAGGTCCTTCAGCGCTTCGGCTTCACGTACTCCTCGCCTCAGGCCACTCCTCTGCCTACACGCCACTCGCTCTCAGCTCTGCCTTCGGATGAGTCCGTAGAGTCGAGTGGCCCGTACCCAGAGCTTGTCGGCTGCCTCATGTACCTGATGTCCTGCACTCGACCTGACCTTGCATACCCTCTTAGCATTCTGGCACGCTTTGTTGCTCCTGGGAGACACAGACCAGAGCACATGGCTGCAGCGAAGAGGGTGTTGCGCTACTTGTGCAGTACGTCGGGCATGGGGCTTGTGCTTGGAGGGCATAGTTCAGTGGTCCTCACTGGTCACGCAGACGCTTCTTGGGCTGACGACCAGGCTACGCAGCGGTCGTCACAGGGTTACACCTTCAGCCTTGGTTCCGGCTCTGTTTCTTGGCGGTCTACCCGCTCGTCTTCTGTTCTCGGCTCCAGTTGTGAGGCTGAGATCTACGCAGGGGCCATGGCTGCACAGGAGCTACGCTGGCTCACCTACCTGCTGACTGACTTGGGAGAGCCGCCTCGTTCTCCTCCAGTGCTGTACGTAGACAACAAGGCCATGCTGGCCTTGTGTCATGAGCACAGACTGGAGCACAGAACGAAGCACATCGCTCTCCGCTACTTTCTTGCTCGTGAGCTGCAGCAGCGTGGTCAGCTGCGCCTTGCTTACGTGGCCTCTGAGGCCAACACTGCTGATATCTTCACTAAGGCACTCGCGCCTTGTGATCATCAGCGCTTCTGCACTCTGTTAGGTCTTGTACCTACCTTGCCTCACTTGCTTACTTCTTGACCTTGCTTGTACTGTTACATATATATACCTGCCTGTTTAGCTTTATATATATGTGACCTTGCATGTGAACTGGCCTTGTGGCCTTGAACTTGTGCTCAGAATGTGTGGTGACGTTGTGATCCACCCTGAGCTTGCTTTGCCTTGCTTTGCTTGACTGGTCTTGTGACCCCTTGTTCTCCCCCACTTTGCCTATGGGGGTGTGTCAAACTCATACACTATAGTCTGTGTAGGCTGTAGTGGGGTAGCTCATATGGGGTACAACATTCTAGGGTTTGGTACTTGTACTCCTCATGCTGCTCAATGCATTCATTCTCGTTCTAACTTTTCACAGTCTTCATAGTTTAGACTCAGGGCTACGCACAAGAGATGGTACCAGAGCTTGTGTCATGGTGTGTTCTAGCGTTTTAAGGATAGGCGAAATTATTCGGTGTAACAAGCAATCCCATATTGAGGAGATGTCCTGCTTCTTTATGAGCATTGGAGGCTCGAAACCGCAGGCTATCGTAATGGCGAAGTCAACAATTGGGCTTGCTGAGGCCAAAAGTTTTCATGGATACAATTATAGCACGTGAAATCTCAAGTTCATTCGCAGAGCAGAGGAAGTAGACTCGCTGCCTGTACTATCATCCTAAGAAGAGACGCGAACGGGTGTTATACCATTTGCAAAAGAGAAACCAGGAGAAATGCCATTGAAAAAGGGAGTAACCAAGGCCTTTTCATTATGCCATTTTGTTTTGGACAACGTCACATATTTTTTTTTTAACACATTCGTGTTTTTCAAAATTGTGTATTGTGAAAGCAAAGCTGCCTGTACAGAATGTTTCTCCCTCCACCCGCGCTAAACGCCCTTCTCCAACTACAAAAACCGTGGGTTGGAGTTCATTCCCTCCACCCACGTTTCTCGTTTTCCAACGGCTCAATCAACATTTCCGTTGTTTCTTGTTTCTTGGTTTAGTAGTTCTTTTCCCCGTCCAAGCTGGCTAGAACTCGCACTCTTCCCAGAGGCGAGTCACCCTCAACACTACTGCAAGACATTCTTAGCTACAATCACTCGCCGGCATTTAACTGCCGCAATGCGTCTGCCCCGACTTCCGGCTCCAACCGTAACGCCCTAGAATTGACGGGCGATCGCCGTAACAAGCGGCGGGCAGAGGAAGGATCGCCCGCCCCAACCGCCGTGGACGTGCTGTTGGGCGGGCTCGAGGTCAACAAAAACTCGAGCGCGGCCCAACAGCAGCACCCTTCGACCTCTGTGGCGCCTGTGGCGCCTGAGGCACGTGTGGCGCAAGTGGCAACGGCGGCGCCTGCAGCACCTGTGGCGCCACACGCGCCTGACGCGGAGCACACGCCGGCGCCTGTGGCTGGACCGTCGCGTCAGCGCCAGAGGCGCCGAACAGCGACTTCCTCTAACGCGACGACCCCGGCGTTGACCACCGCACTGACCCCGGACCAGGTCGCCGCACTTCTGTTCCTATTACAGCAGTAGCTACAGAAATTGCACAACCCGCGGCCTCTGCATCTGCTAAAAAGGAAAACGCAAAAAGAGAAAAAGGAGCGCGAGGAACAACGGCGAACCGGCACGACAAGGAAGCAGCGGCCAGCATTCCACCTGCACCAGCGGCCGACAACGACACCAACGGCTCTGACAACGGCAATGGTGAGGCTCCGGTCAATACCACAAATTTTAATTCCATGGAGCATCTTCCCCCCCTCCCCTCTACTACTAACACCACTTGGTCGACGGCAACGTTCAACCATGCGGATGTGCGGGCGGAAGCGGAGATCCTAGAGGACATAAGGGCGTACCTGAAACACGCAGAATACAAGCTGCAGCACGGCGACTTGGCGGGCGGACTTGAAATGGTCGTCGACATTTTCGCGCACTTCAACATGTTTCAAGTCGAAGACGCCTCCGGCGACCTGCAGAAAAGCCTTCTCACTTCGCGGCCGTCGCAGGCGTGGCTGCCATGGACCGAGCGGCGGGCGCTCACGCTCGCTCCCACCGCGGTGGAACCCATGGCGCCATGGCGTTCGCCCCAGAGCGTGGCCCTCCAACCTCGGGCAATTTCCAAGGCTTTCGTGGTTCGTGTTTCCGCTGCGGCCAGCCAGGCCACGTCGCCAATGCCTGCCCTTGGAATGGGCACGGGAGCCAAGGACCCGCACTGGTTGTTTAGGGGTCGGGCTATGGTGAAGCGCGCCACCACGCGCGATGCACGGTGCACTCTTGAGTGCTTAGACCGTGGGCAGCCTAGTAGGGCTTGCGGTGGCCATGGGCCAGCCCTAGGATAGGGTAGTAAAGTATGGCCATATGCCGAGCTTTGGGGAAGAGGAAGAATGCCTCTCGGTCCCCTAGAATAGGGTAGTAAAAGGTGGCCGTAGGCCTAGCTTTGGGGAGGAGGAAGAATGACTCTCGGTCCCCCATATGCACCAATTGATGGGATGAGAAGCATGCTAGTAGGCATCTCCCGCCAAGCGATAGCCACAGCGCTAGAAGACCCGCTGCTCTCACCACTTCTGCCCATGGTCAAACCGACTTACGGCAGTTCGTCACAATTACACCTAGACGCAGGGTTTAACAGCGCGCCTCTGAGTAGTGAACGAGGGGTTCGCCAAGGGGACCCTCTCGATCCCCTCCTATTCGCCTCGGGCATTCAGCCTGCACTCCGTGCAACAGCAACAGCTTTCCCGAGCGTGCTCTGTTTCCTCGGCGATTGCACTTCTGCAGTAGCGGCTTTCAACCATTTCACTGACCAGTTAGTGCATCTAGGACTATGGCACAACCCCGCGAAATGCACAACCTGGAGTCGGCAGCCACTAGATTCACGTGCATCACTGCCGCCGAGAGTTCCTTTCCGGGATGAAGGCATACGATTACTAGGGAGTTTCCTAGGCTCGCACACAGAAGCAAGCGGCTTCCTTACCGAGCAGCTCCGTAGTATGTAGAAGCATCTTCCCCTACTAGAGCAAGCCGACCCACAAGTGGCTTCTCTCATGCATACCCGCTGCATATCTCGACGTGTGGCGTACCTGACGCGAACAACGCCAATCGATCTCCTAGATCTAGACACCTGGTCGCTGTGGGGCAGGAGCCTCTTAGTCACACTACTGACGGTGTGCGGTATCCGCTTCCCAACCAGCAACAACGAGCAGAAGAGCGTCTGGGAGCAAGCCTCCCTCCCGCTGTCGCTCGGTGGGGTCGGCCTCACAGGCCCCACCGTGGAAGGAATGTTTGATTACCTAGCGAGCTTCACGCAGGCAGCTCACCTTCTCACGTCGCTGCCACTGCCTCCTGACGCCATGTTACGTGAAGCGAACAATCACATGGTGCTACCACGGGACCCTGACACACATCTGCACAGGTGGTTATCAGAATGTGAGCGGTCACTGCCGATGGACGCGCAGGAACTACTACAGAAAGAGTGGCTGCATCCGTCGGGAGTGAAGCTGCAACACGCCTAGTCACTGATATGTGCAGGGGTACAGATATGCAGCGCACGTGCTAGCAACAAGGAAGATGGGTCTGAACCCGCTCTCTGGGCACACATGGAGAATGCTTTCTCTCAGTGGGTATGGGGCGGGGGACTGGCTTCTAGCCATTCCTATCGCGCCCACACGACGGCTCGGCCCAGAACACATTGCTAACGCCGTGCGATTCCGCCTCGGCCTCCCCTTCTCTGCACCGGCAAAATGTGACTACTCTGCCCACACGGCTATTACCGATCCCCGGCTTCCCAACCACCTTTTTCGCTGCGGGACCGGTAAGGCCAGAATCAACACCCATAATGAGCTCCGCGGCGCATGCATTAGCATGGCTAAAGACGCGGGGTTTATTGTGCACGGAGAGTCAGCTGCTTACTGCCCTATAGAGGAGCAAACGACGGATCTTACCTTAAGGGACAAGAGCTCGGAGGCGGTGTATATCTGTGACGTCACAATAAGAGATCCCATTAGCACGAGGGACCCTGATGCACGGAAAGTTCGAGATGGGCAGCTAGAGAGCAGGCAGACAAGAAGCGGAAGCAATACAAGGCCCGGCCTGACTCAGTGGGTTTTTTTCCCATTGGAAGTGAACACATATGGCTGTCGTGTGCAGAGGGGCCGAAATTCCTCAAGCTCTTGGCAGACACGGCTGCCCGGCGGCCCGTTTCAAGCCTCTCCAAGCCTCTCAAGCCACCCTAGGCATAGTATAAAGGCCATAGAGGCCGTGAGTCCTCTTCATTATTCGTTTTTAAGTTGAGTTGCTCTCCTAACCGACCGGCTCGCGCCGGCCATCTTCGGCGGCCGACGCTCGACAGCGCGGCCTTCGGCCGCGCGTGAGGGGTGGCAAGCAATACGCACGACAAGCCACTATAGGCATTCATACAAGCATGGAACACACCACACAAGCCTAGGTGAAGCATGGAGCGCCTGGGAGCGGAAGCTACAACCGGCCCGCCACCCGCGCAGCAAACGACGCCGCAAACTACATCTGATCGGCGTCTACGACGGCAAGAAGCCCCGTCAACGAGCGATGAAGCTCGCGCACCACCACTGTGGTTGCGCCGATCGAATCGATTGGAGTCCCTGCACGCAAATAGCACTGCAAACCACGTACAGCCGTCCCAAGTTACCCAACGCCCGCAACTCCACCCCGTGCGGGCGCAGCCAACACGGGCGCCAAGAGCTCGGCAAGCCGATCAGCGGCATCCAAGCACTCGTCCCGGGGGCCGCCATCCAGAGACACCCCCTGAGACAGAGCCGCGTGACCGCACACCTGAATCAAGTGTACAACACGCAAACCCTCAGAGAGGCGCCATAGTTGCTACAGAGTCGACGCAGGCACCTCTGCAGAAGGAAGTGGCCCCACCAGCACCGGTACAGGCAGAGCAGCAGCTGGAGGAGCAGGATCAATGGGGAGGAGCGACGGATACTACGCCGTCACAGGCCCTCCTGCCGCTGTCACGAATTCAACACTCGCCACAGGAGGCGCCCACGGCAGTCGCAGGCGAGACCCGGGAGCGGCAGCAGACGCGGCGGGAGCAAGAGGAGGATGAACGGCAGACCGGAGAGGAGGTGCCGCTGACGCATGGGGCAGGAGCGACACGAGGCGAGTGGCTCTGGCTCGCCTGCCCGGTCTGCTCCTCACGCACCGCAGCAGAAACGGTGTGCTGCAGATCCGCCATCGTCACGGGCTGTTCATACGCCCAACCGCCACCACGACCGCGCCCTCCCCACCACCCACCACGACCGCCACGAGTTGCGTGCCAGTTCGCCTGAGAACCACGGTGCCGAGGGGAATCGTGGCGCTGCCGCGACGCCGCGCGCTCGTCACGAGGCGCAGGGGAATGGGTCCAAGGCTGTCGGCGGCCCGGAGACGGCGGACGTTGAGCAGGGGAGGCGGCGACAGGCGGATCAGGATCGGGAGCTACCTGGACAGCCGTCGGGACGGCCACCGCCTGCGCCACAACCGGGGCCTGGCCGCCAGTGGTGGCGGACACCGCCACGGGCGACAAAGCAGAAGCCGCGGCAGGTGCAACAGGGTCAACACCGGCGGGCGTTGATTCAGGGACCCTCGACACAGGCGAAGCAGCAGCGGGATGGGGAATAGCAGGCCCATCTGCAGTGTTTGCAAGAACAGCCGACGGAACAACAGGTGCAGGAGCCTCGGCGGGAGGCGGAGGGCCCGACCCAACAACACGGGCAGACGGAGCAGGCAGAGGCGACGCTGGCGCCGCGCTCATCATGGGGCGTGGGTCCGGAGGCGGAGAGACACTAGCGGCAGAGGGCGCTGGCTTCGGGGCAGGTGGGACTGGCGGCTTCAGCGCAGCGACCCCCGAGGCAGACGCAGGCGGGACTTTCCGCTCACCGGTGACACAGCGGCAGCGTGCGATGGCGATGGCCACGGCTCGCCAGCAATCACCATCGCGAGGGAGGCAAGGACGAGGAGAGGGACGTCAGGAAGGACACTGGGTAGATGGGGGCCTGAAGAACGCGTTCCAGTTTGCAGGGCGACGGGCTTTAACGCTAAATGATATTGAAAGCAATGAGCGAAATGACCCGTCTTATAGGGAGGAGGCACGTGAGGAAAGCAGCAGCAGTGATGTAGAAGGCGATTTGGACGAGAGAGAGCAGTCGGGAAGGAGAAGTGGGAGGAACCAAAGAGGAGCAGTTGGGCAACCGAGAAATCCAAGAGTGGCCCAGAGGGGGGACGAGGGTGAACCGCACGGTAGAAATTGTACGGTTGGAAATCCGACCCGGCCGGCCCAGGGGACATCGGGCCGCGCCCAGACAAACGGAGCCGCACATCGCCAATCCAACGTGCAACCACAACCACCCCGCTATTTTTCGCCAGACAAACTGGCGATGCAGCAGAACAGATTCGCAGCAGTTGCAAATTGGGACCTCGCGCCTCTCTGCGACACTCGTCAGCCCCCGCTGTCACGCCGCCTACCGCCAAATAAGTGTCAGCTGTTTTCGCTGACTTTGCTGATGCCACTTCTACACCTGTCGCGAAACCCAAATTCCATTGCAGGTTGGCGCCTGTTACTATTTCTCCCACGCCTTATCCTGCGCCAACCCTCACCAAAACGACCTGACTGGGCCAAAATTAAGGCTCGGATCTGATCATTCCAACGTGGCGAATGGGATCAGCTCTACACTGAAGCCACGGAAGCTGTCAACACGCCCCTGCCACCACGTCACCAACTTGACGAGACTGGGGTCATCAGTAGAGCCGAAGGCCTGGCTAAGCGGGGGAGTCTGCATCGGGCCGTACTGGCCCTTGAGTCAACGCCAGTATGCACCCCCAGCCCCGAAATTCTGACCGAACTGCGCCAAAAACACCCGCCAGATGGCAGCGAGCCTCTGGCATGGCCACCCCACGACCAACCATAAAGCCTGACCATTTCCCACGCTGACTTCGTCAAATTGTTGAGCCGCTGCGAGAATGGGGTGGGTGCCGGCCCGTCCGGCACCACATTCGAACACCTGCGCGACGCCGCAGTAACAAACGCGTCCGTCTGCACACATCTGCACGCATTGGTCAACACCCTCATGGGAGGAAAATTACCCGAGCAAGTAGCAGAGCTACTCACGTCATCACGCTTGGTGGCGCTAGCCAGGCCGGAAGGGAGTGCCCGACCTATACCGATTGGTGAGTGCCTGACTCGCCTGGCAGCAAAGGCGGCTCTGACAGTCATGGGAGAAGCTGCGCGGGATTCTTCCTCCCGTTACAGTACGGCGTTGCAGTGCCGGGGGGAGCCGAAGCAATCATACACACAGCGCGTGCTTTCACTGATGCAAGGCTGGATTCACTGATTCTGCAAACTGATTTGAAAAATGCCTTCAATAGCATCTCACGGCAGGCGATTGTAACAACCGTACAGGACCCGTCTCTGTCGCCTCTGCTCCCGCTAGTCAAGCTAATGTACGGACAGCCGTCTCAACTACACCTAGACGCTGGTTTCGATACAGCACCACTTAGTAGTGAACGCGGGGTACGCCAAGGCGACCCCTTGGGGCCGCTACTCTTCGTTGCTGGCATCCACCCCGCGTTACGAGCAACAGAAGCAGCTCACCCCTGCGTGTTGTGTCTGGCATACGCAGACGACGTGAGTTTCATTAAAGAGAGCTGAAACAGTGGCGGCATTCACGCATTTTACGAACCAATTGGCCGGAGTAGGGCTAGAGCATAATCCTGCCAAATGTGTGGCGTGGAGTAGATCAGAGACCACGGACGAAACAGATCTGCCGCCCGGGGTGCCGTTTAGTCGTTCAGACTGCTAGGAAGTTTCCTGGGCACAACGGGGGGGCTGCCAGGTTTTCACAGAGCAACTACGGTCAATGGCGAAGCCGCTGCCACTACTTGAATGGACCGAACCACAGATTGCATCACTCCTACTGACCCGATGCATCTCCCCCGGGTAGCTTACCTCACGAGAACAACCGCACTCAATCTCTTTCCCGACGATGCTTGGTCACAATGGGGCCGCGACCTGCTCGCCACCCTCCTAGAGTCCTGCGGCATACGTTACCCATCTAGCCCGGCGGAGCAGACGCGTATTTGGGATCCTACAGTGGAGGGGGTGTTTGGTTTTCTTGCTAATTTTACCCAGGCGTCACTACTACTCAGCTCCCTGCCGCTCGCACCAGATGACGTTTTGACTGCTGCCAAAAATCACATGCTACTGCCCAGTGATACGGGTACAGCCCTCCACTCATGGCTGACGGAATGCGAAGCTGCACTGCCTGTAGAAGCACGGGAGATTTTGTTGAAGGAGCGATTAGAACCAGCGGGAGTAATGCTGCAGCACGCTCTCTTGGTACAAGTCCAGGGGAGCAGATACGCAAGGCAGGTTCGGGAGTCACGACACATGAGGCCAAACCCACTGTGCGGACACACACAACGGCTATTCTCTCTGACTGGCTATGGTGCTGGAGACTGGCTGCTGGCTATCCAAATCGAGCTCACGCGGAGAATTGGACCAGAGCACTTCGCAAATGCTGTTCGTTTCCGGCTGGGACTGCCTTTCGCAACGCCGTCTAAATGTGACTGCTCAAAACACATCGAGATCACAGACCCTAGACTGCCCAACCACCTTTTCCGCTGCGGCACGGGAAAACACAGGATCAACACGCACAACGAGCTGAGGGACGCCTGCGTGAACATGGCACGGGACGCAGGCTTCATCATGCACACAGAATCAGCTGCTTATTGTCCAGTGGATGAGCAGACAGCGGACCTAACGATGATGGACCGGAGCTCAGGCTTAGTATACATATGCGACGTAACCATCACGGATCCGATTAGTACCCGAAATAAGACGACGACAAAGAGCAGGGGATGGGCAGCAAGGGAACAGGCGGATAAGAAGATCCAACACTACGCTAGTCGGCCTGACACTGTTGGGTTTTTCCCCCTGGCCGTGGAGACGTACGGGTGCCCATGTGCGGAGGTGCCGGTGTTCCTGAAACTGTTGGCGGATTCTGCTGCTAGGCGACACTTCAACGACGAACCAACTCCTATCACGCAGCTAGATTCATCTACCTCTTTCGGCAGCGATGGTCAGTGGCGCTACAGCGGGCACAGTCGGTGGGGTACCTCATGAAGTCCTGTCAAGCAGCCATAGCAGAGCACCCACCTGTTGGGGGAACACAACACGAGCTCCACCTTGGTGATTGCCTCACAGTGATTGAGCCCCTAGTGGAGGTTTAAAGGGGCAAGCCATAGGTTGTTTGTTAGCTTGTTTGGTTATTCATATCATGCTTGTTTGGTTTCTGCATGTTGTGAATTTCTTAGCCTTGCATGTTTGTACCCTTTTTTGGCTTTATCAATGCACGGACCATTAGAGAGAGAGCAAGCAAGAGAAGAAGCACGCTCATGGTCCTAAGCATCGATCCTACGGTAAGGCAAAAAAACAAAAGAAGGGAAGAGGAGAGAGTATGAGAACGAGTTTGCCTAGGTGCGATAGGAGCCCTCTATGGCATGATGATAGACCGTCCGTATGGTTGCCACTGTTGACGGGTCATCTTTTGCGCATGCATGTATACGTCACACGCATTCACTGACTAAGGCATGCAACTTGTTGGTCCCGTTTCATTTCCATGCTGCAAATACACAGGAGCACAACAATACGAGGTGCCACGCGATGACGACCCGTATGAATTCGCCGTGACGGTCAAAACCGTCACACGGATGTGCGGTCGGCTTCGCTCGACCTTTGCGTGGTGGAGCTCATGGTGCCCTTGCAGCCTCGTCCTATCCATAATCGCCAATGGTTACTGGCTCTGTGTAGGCTTCATCTGTAAAAAACAACAAGAAGCCTTTAAACAGAGCTGCTGGGAGAGAATATTAACTCCTCGGAACGCTCGACCCTTGTTAGCGCTCCGGAGTAGGGTCCCCATATTACCCGGTACCGGTTTAATTCTTGACTCTCCCTTAATAAAGGCTTGAAACCCACGAGAAGTAATATTCTTACTTGTCGGGGTGTACGGCTGGAGTTTCCCAGTCGGTGCAGGGTCTTGTTTCGCGGAGTCTCCATTTGTCTCGGCGATTTCCCCTGGAGCCGGCTGGTCGTGACGTTTTAAACTCGCGCCATCATATTCTCCTTTTTTCGCCCTCTCCGAAGTTGCCACGTTGTCCGTTTTCTGCTTCGGGGGTGCCGCACTGTTCTTGTATCTCAGCTCCGCACGCCTTCCCTTCATTTCCCAACACGCCAAGATACGATGTCCTGTAGCGCCGCAAAATTTGTACGTCTCAGTTTTTGCTAGCCGCTGCTCCACATCGCCCTCGTCGTTCTCCATCGGTTCAGCAGTCGTGGGTGGTGCCAATCGCCCCATGCCACTAGTTGGCTTGTTGCGTCGTGTTCCGTAGTAGCTACTGTTCAACGAGGCGAACTGTTCGATCAGTGCTGCCCGAAACTGCGCCCACGTCCCTTCGCCTTGGACTATTCTGTTGTTGATCCACTCTAGAGCTGGGCCTTGTAACAGTGTTGCTGCGAGCCGTATGCGCATTGCGTCTTCTGTCGGGGTCGTGCATCCAACGGCTTCGAAGTAAATTTCGAGTTCAGCTACAAATCGACGAACGTCGTTCCCTTTAACTATAGGATCGAACGCCTCCGGTAGCCTCAGCTTCACTGCTTCGAGGTTAACTGTAGCTGCTGCCGTTGTCGCAGGTAGAATTGTCGGTGTCGCCGCTGCTGCTGCTGCTGCTGCTGTGGCGGTTGCCGACTGGTTCGCAAGGAGTTTCTCGAGTCGTGGGAGCGCCGCACGTATCTGCTTATGCTCGGCACGTAACTCCGCGATTTTCTGTACTGAAATATCTCTTTTTCCCTCCATTTGGCGATTTACAGAAAGAAGCGCGACGAAAATAATTGAATTTCGGGTGCTGGTCGACTTACTGCGAGTCGAGTTGACTGTAGAATCGACGAGCACAAATTCTGTAAGTCGCGTAAATCTTCCTTAGTCGAAATTCGCGTTCGATCTCTACCGTTGAGAAGAAACTCGATCCGACGCTCCAAATTCCAACTTTTTGGGGCGAAATTCTCTGGGCCGTTGAGATGAAACTCGATCGAACGGTCGAAACTCCAACCTTTCCACCAGAAAATCTGAGGGGTGTTCGAAAACCGAATCGAGGGGGCCTTAGAAAATTGCGCGGAACTGGTTTTACATACCCGTATCGGCGCCTTCGTCGTCGCCCCCGCGGTTTTTAAAGGCCGGAACTACGCGGTTGAAGACCTCGCGTGTAAACCCGCTCTGATTACCATGTGTGAGGATCTGGTTCAGGAAAGATGATTCTATTGAATGAATCACCTGGGTACAAGGCGAGGCTATATATAGGCTCGACACAAAGGCAGTAACCCGGGTGTTACTAAAAGGTTCCGCGGGTCGCGAAGCATCCCGAACGGGTCCTTCTCGAATTCGGTAGGAGGCAATTCGGTGGCAACCGAAAAGCCTAGAATTCGGTGCACTCAACCTAGTTCGGTGCCTACAACTATAATAACTATAGTAAAGGCAACGAATCTAGGAAATCAAGCAAAAGCATGCAAGATAAAATAAAGCTAAGCTAGTAATAACATAATAAAGTCCAGGCAAGCTAGCAAAGCCAGCATAAGCCGTCGTACTCTCACAATTGGAAAGCAAAAGAAAACTAATGTGAATAAGAAAGGCGAAAACTTGAGCGAAAATCGACGTAAAAACACAACAAGATGGTGAAGCGGACGTCCATCGTACGTATGGGCTGCTGGTGGCAGGGGGAGGAGACTGCAACTGTCATTATTTTACCCAAAACATGCGGAGGATCGTTTACCAGCCGCAGCCATACGTACAAGGGAGATGGTAGAAACAAGACGTAACGAATGATGGCGGAAACGGCAGTGAATGGTGTGGGCAATGATGGAAGCAAAAACAAAAACAAGAACGGGAAGGGAAGCAACACGTCCCAATCAGAGGTGGTGACGGAGCAGCGACACGTTCTTCACGGCAGCTCGTCGGCCGCGCGCCAGTCTCTAGCCAGCCACAGATTGAAATGCAGCGGCACGTCCCTCGTGGGGCTTTGTAGAGCGGTTCAATGGTTGGGGCTTTATAGAGCTTCTTTTGGGCTTGGGTATGACCAAGGACATTGACCATGCAAATATTGAAACAATGATGAGTTAGAATCTTTTTAAATATGGAACATTCAGAAAATTGTTTTGTGCAAAAAGGCCAAACAAGTACAAACTTAACCACAACATGCTTACCTCTCGAGATCAAGAGGTAGGCTGGGTTGGGGGTTAGTTGAAGTTTGGTGGTGGGCGAATGGTGGTCTCGAGAATCAGTGAAAATTAGTGAAGCCCACGAAGGTCATAGACCTGTGGGACGACGGTCTTGATGAGCGCTGAATGTTTGAGGAAGATGACGGTCTTTAACAACGTGGAAAAATAACGTCAACATGGGCATTCAAATATGAATTGCAGTTTTTCTGCTGCAAAATCATTCACGTTATAATAGAGTTCGTACCTCTGAAGATCGTAAGTTGGGCGGATGGGGGCGGACTGAAGGTTGGACATGGAGGTGGAAAAAGGTGGTGGCCAATCTGTCAACGGGAGTTGTATGTTGGCCCCGTCCTCGCTTGGGCGGTGCCGACTTCGTGGTCGGGTGTAGGGTGCAGCCGACCTGCAGCAGTGGGCGAGTTGGTCGACGAGGTTGGTCGACCTGCACGGGGAGCCACTGCATGGGCGCCGACTTCGGGAGGGCGCCAACTTCGGGTGGTCGACCTGGGAAGTCGACCAGACCTTCTGGTCGACCTGGTAAGTCGACCAGCCCTTCTGGTCGACCTGGGAAGTCGACCAGACCTTCTGGTCGACCTGGTAAGTCGACCAGCCCTTCTGGTCGACCTGGGAAGTCGACCAGACCTTCTGGTCGACCTGGTAAGTCGACCAGCCCTTCTGGTCGACCTGGGAAGTCGACCAGACCTTCTGGTCGACCTGGTAAGTCGACCAGCCCTTCTGGTCGACCTGGGAAGTCGACCAGACCTTCTGGTCGACCTGGAGTGACGTCGACTTGGAGCTGGTCGACCAGGGGGTAGTGGTCGACCTGGGGAGGTCGACTGGAGGTGGCCGTCGACTTGGGAGGTCGACCGGCACATACCAGAGGCAGTGGTCGACCTGGTGAGGTCGATTGGAAGTGGTCGTCGACCTGCGTGGTCGACGGGCACGCACAGGAGCATCTGGTCGACCTGGTTGCTCGGTCGACCAGGTTACCTGGGTGACGAGGTTCTACGGAGGCATGCAACATTCGCTTAGGTGATTTTGGCGAGGACGACCTCGGTGGTGGTATCCCGAGGTCGACGTGGCTGATCAGCAGCTGTCGTCAGCACGAAGTGGACTTGGTGTGTGCGCTGTGCAGGTGACGAGGCACTACACACCAATCATCTGCGAGCACCTGCGAAGCGGGTGCGATGCTGTACTGCGGGAGCAACGCTGTTGTCACGCCGTCGACTTGCAGCGGTGGCAAGCCGCGACTCTGCACTGCTGGAGCGCGGTCGACCAAGTCGTGCTGGCACACGGTCGACCGTGCTGCACTGGCAGTCGTCCTGCTTGCATGCTAGCTCTGATGTAGTCTTGCCTTGCCAACTTCATTGAACAATTGTTGTCAGCTTTCTTTAGTGAAACTCTTGCCAATTCTCCCTGTGAACTAGCAAGCTGTGTGTGCACTAGGAAAACGACTAAGGACCAAAGAACGCAGAGATCACACGAGCACCCGTGCCTAGCCCGTAGTCTAGCTCCCGTTGTAGTAGTTATCTCCGCATGGTGCGGTGAGCGTGGACGGCACCCGACTTACCTTTCAGTCTAGTCGACTTAGTTGCACCTTACCTAAGTTGTTCGTAGGCCGGCAGCTGTGCAGTAGTCACTATGGTGGACACCCTGGAGGCACGGCTGGAGAGCGCGAGGAGACGCCATGAGGCGAAGGAGTTCGGCGACCTCCCCTGGGCGGTCGTCGAGGCTGGCATCCGCTCCGTGTGGGCGACGGAGCACCCTCCTTCTCGGCCTGCATCTCCTCGACCGGTGAACACCGAGGGCGGCGTCGACGTGGGCGTCAACGCCGGTGGTGACCAAGTCGGCAGCAGTGCGGGAGGCATGTCGTCAAGGCAGCGTGGTGTGATTCACGCCGTTGAAGTCGGCGGCGTTCAGGTGCGAGGGATGCGGTCGTCGGCGGCTGCAGGCTCCTCGCAGGGTGATGTCGGAGGTCGACGAAGTGGGTCTCTGCCGATGTCGGCGACCCAGGTGACAGCAGGCGGGATTGCACCGAGCTACGGCTACTTCAAGTTCACGCCGGATAGGATCTTGGTCACTCCCCTGCTGGTTGGTCGACCCGACATCCTTACCTGGAAGGAAGCCATCGAGCCCCAGCTGGAGATGGCCGGGCTGATCAACTTTGCTCGTGGTACCGTGGCGACGCCGGATGACCCCGACTTGCGTGCGGAGTTTCGCGCCGTGCAGCTGCTGACCTTCACGGTCATATCGCGGTGCTGCTCGCCGGGCGTGCAAATCGCCCTGAAGTCGTGCAGGGAGCACCTCGACGCCGGCCACCGGGCGTGGCACTTCATCGAGTCGACTTACCAAGTCACCGACGACTTGTTCATCGCCCAGCTTGAAGGGCAGCTGACGCACCTGCGTATGGGCGACCAGGAGACGGCGACAGACTACTGCAACCGAGCTCGGCGGATTCTCGCCACCATCAGGATGGCCGGCGCAGAGTACTCGACGGCGTCGTACGTCACCCATGTCATGCAGGGACTCCCGAGCAGCTACAACCTGCTAAAGCGGATGTCGATGTCGCCGAGCACGCGGGCGACGCTCAACGAGGACACGTTGACCTCGTACATCCTGCAGGACGAGGCAATGCAGGAGGCCGAGCGGTCCCAAGAGCTCTTGGCGCAGGTAAACTACGTCGCCCCGGCGAAGCAAGGTGGTCGACCGGGGCAGCGCGGACAGTCTGGCAGCGGTGGTAGCAGTGGCTCGAAGCCGGCCAAGGAAGTCGACAAGAAGAAGTCGACCAAGGACAGCGGTCGAGGAGGAGGAAGTCGACGTCGGGAGTGCTGGCTGTGCAGCGACCCGACCACCTCTCCTTCGAGTGCCCCGACCGCGGTGACTCCGACGACGACGACGCCAAGGGAGGCCGTGGAAGGTCTGGCAGTCGTCGTCCTCGTCCAGGAGGAAACCAGCCGCGCAAGGAGAAGCAGTCGACCAAGTCGTCGACCTCGGCGAAGGACGCCGACTCCTCTGCGGGCGGAAAAGGGCGTGACGACAAGTCGGCGTCGTGCTCCCTGGTCGGCGTCGTGGAGCCGACCGTCTCGCTGGCGCCGGAGGCCGGCGAGGACTTCCAGGCGGTGGCGGCAGCTGTGCAGGCTAATCCGGCGGTGGTCCTGCTCGACAGCGGCTGCTCCCACCACCTGATGGGGACGAAGGACGCCTTTGTCGACTTGGGACCGAGCGGCGACGTGAAGTACGTGCGTGGCTTCAATGGGGCGCTGCAGGACGTCCAGGGTCTCGGCACTGTTGCCCTGCAAGGGGAGGCCGGGAAGTATTTGCTCATCCCCGACGTACTGTACGTCCCGGGTGTACGGGCGAACCTGCTCTCAGCCGGCCAGCTGAAGGAGAGCGGCGTGAAGCTGCAGGAGGATGGCGACGGGATGTTGCTCGTCTCGGCGGCGGGAGACGTCCTCGGTCGGGCGTCCTACACCGGGCGAGTCCTCTGCACCGACCTGCGTCCCTGCTCAACGAGGTCGACGTCGACCAGGACGGAGGCCGTGGCCCTGCGGGCGATTGTCTCGGCGACGAAGTCGACACCAAACAGGCTGCACGCGCGGCTGGCGCACGTCGGCATGGACACCATCCTGAGCTCAGCGAAGCACGAGGTCGCCACTGGGCTGGACCTCAAGTCGACGTCGGGCACCGACTCACCGTGTGTTTCGTGCGTCGGCGGGAAGCTGGCGCGGCACACCTTCCCCGACAAGGGCTCCGACGCCGACGACGTGCTGGCCGTCATGCACATCGACCTGTGCGGGCCATTCCGCGTGGCTGCCAAGGACAGCAGCCTGTACTTCCTGCTGCTAAAGGACCGCAAGACCCGCTACGTGTGGGTGCGGCCGGTCGCCAAGAAGTCCGACGTGCTGCGGGAGTTTGAGCAGTGGCTGGTGATGGCGGAGCGACAGACCAAGAAGTCGGTGCTAATGCTGCGCTCTGACCGGGGAGGGGAGTTCCTCGGAAAGGACTTCACCGCCCTCGTGGACGGCAAGGGGATCCTCCACGACCTCACCTGCCCATACACTCCGCAGCAGAACGGCATGGCGGAGCGGGAGATGAGGACGGTGGTGGAGTCGGTGCGGACGATGCTGCTGCACATGGGCGTCCAGCACCACTGGTGGCACCTCGCTTTGCGGCAGGCTGTCTGGGTCCGCAACTGCCTGGAGAGGTCGGCGACGCCGGGGACGACACCGTACCAGTTGCTCACCGGGAAGAAGCCCGACTTGTCGCTGGCGCGCGTGTGGGGCTGCATGGCGCAGTTCCTCGTCCCCGAGCAGCAGCGTGGTGGGAAGCTGAAGCCGAAGGCCAAGTGGGGCCTTCACCTTGGCGTGTCGGAGGCGAGCAAGGGCTGGGAGCTCCTCGACATCGCCGACAACCGGGTGGTCACCACGTCGGACGTGGTGTTCTACGAGGACATGTCGCTGGAGATGTGGATGTCGGAGCACGGGCCGGTGTCAGGACGGACACCGACAAACCCGCCAACCGACACCTCGCAGGCGACGCTGCCTCTGCTCGCGGAGGTCGGTGAGCTTGCTGCTGGGGACATCGAGGTCGACCATCCTCCTTCCCCTCCTCCCACGACCCATGTTTCTCCCCTCGTGGCCGACCTGCGTGGACTGACTCCGGTGTCGGCCTCCGGCGATGAGGGGAGTAGTGGGACGTCGCCTGCGGCCAAGAGCATCGCCGGTGGCCGACGTGACGGGCAGCAAGTCGACGTGGGAGTGAAGTCGACGTGGATAAGGGAGGAGCAGGTCGAGGAGGTGCAGCCGACTAGGGTGACGCCGACAGGGGAGCAGGCAGCAACAAGGCCGACCAAGGAGCAGTCGGCGACCTGGCAGTCGGCAGGGGAGCTGACCGCAGGGGAGGAATCGGTCGGGACGCCGACCGAGGTGCAGCAGGACGACGAGGACGATGAAGGGGAGCAGTTGGGCGACGAGGAGTCCACCGACAGTGACGTGGGAGAGGCCCAGGCTGGACCACGGCGTACAGGCCGCCTTCGGAGGCCTCCCGACTTCTTCGTCCCGGCTGCCTTCACCACGGTCTATGACGTGGTCGACGAGGACGACGACCTGCTGTACGACGACGCCGATGAGGATGAAGACCTGCTGGAGCTCGACCCCGACATGCACGCCGACCCCGAGCACCGTTGGGATATCTCCACGATGACGGTGAAGGAGGCGCTGGCTAGCTGGAAGGGTCCGGCGGTGAAGGCCGCCATGGAGGAGGAGATCCGTAGCCTCATCGGCATGGGGACGTGGGAGCTGGTCGAACGCCCACCCGGGGTCAACATCATGAAGAACCGGTGGGTGTTGACGACGAAGTACCGCATCAACGACACCGTCGAGCGTGAGAAGGCGAGGCTGGTCGTTAAGGGCTTCACACAGGTGAGCAGCTACGACGAGACGTACGCGCCGGTGAGCAGCTACGTCACGCTGCGGATTTTCCTCAGTATCGTCGCCGTGCTCAACCTCAACCTGATGCAGCTCGACATGAAGAATGCCTTCCTGCAGAGCAAGCTCGACCGGGTGCTGTACATGTCGCAGCCGGACTACTTCAACGACGGAACCGGCCGGGTGTGCAAGCTGCTGAAGAGCCTGTACAGGCTGAAGCAGTCGCCGGTGCTGTGGTACATGGCGCTCAATGACGTGCTGGCTGGCGCCGGTTGGAAGAAGAGCCAGGTCGACGAGGCCCTCTACTTCAAGGTCGGCGAGGACAAGGTGACCTGCTGGGTGCTGGTCTACGTCGACGACTTGCTCGCCGCCAGCAGCAGCCCCGAGATGCTGAAGGAGCTGAAGGAGCTACTGGAGGCCGCCTTCAAGCTGCGCGAGATCTCGCCGGTGCAGAAGTACCTCGGGCTGGAGATCGTGCGCGACAGGTCGGCGGGGAAGCTGTGGCTGCACCAGCAGGGCTACGCCGACAAGCTGCGTAGGCGTTTCCTCAATGAGGAGCAAGGCGGTCGGACCCCGAACACGCCGTTCTCGGTCGACGCCTACGCCGAGCTCACCTTCGACGACGAGGAGGCGCAGGAGCGACAGGAGGAGGAGTACCGGCAGAAGGTCGGCTCGCTGCAGTTCGCGGCGACGACGACGAGGCCGGACATCGCCTTCGCCTGCAGCAAGCTGGGGAGCGGCCTCACGGTGAGGAGTGACCAGCACTGGCGCGAGGTCGACCGCTGCCTTGCCTACCTCGCCAACACGCGTGACACCGCCCTGGAGTTCGGCGGTGGACCTGAGTCGCTGGAGCTGGTCGGCTACGTGGACGCCGACGATGCCGGCGACAAGCAGAACAGGACGAGCACGGGCAGCTACGTGTTCGTCTACGGAGGAGCCGCGGTCTCTTGGTCGAGCCAGCGCATCAAGTGCGCGACGCTGTCGTCGACCGAGTCAGAGTACGTGGCGGCCGTCGAAGCTGGCAAGGAGGGACGCCGACTTCGCTTCCTCCTGGCAGAGTTCCAGCAGCTAGATGCTGGGAGGCCGACGGTCCTAAGGGTGGACAACAAGTCGGCCATCACAGTCGCCGAGGGCATGGGGTTGACGGGCAACCTCAAGCACATGGAGCGGCGACAGGCCTGGCTGCAGCACATGGTGAAGCGGGGGAAGTTTGCGCTGCAGTACATCCCGACCGCTGAGCAGCCGGCCGACTTCTTGACGAAGGCGCTGCACTATCCGGCCTTCAACCGGTGCTCCGTTGCAATCGGCCAAGTACGTCTGGTCGACGTGGGCGACGGCGATGACGACGTGCAGCAGTAGGTGCCATGCCCTCTTGCATGGCTGGTGCGGTGGACAACGTGCTGTGGGTTGGGTGCACGTCGACGAGCTTGTCTCCGAGAAAAACTGTCGTGTGGGCTGGGGGCCCAAGCGTGAACGTGGCAGGGGAGTGTCAACGGGAGTTGTATGTTGGCCCCGTCCTCGCTTGGGCGGTGCCGACTTCGTGGTCGGGTGTAGGGTGCAGCCGACCTGCAGCAGTGGGCGAGTTGGTCGACGAGGTTGGTCGACCTGCACGGGGAGCCACTGCATGGGCGCCGACTTCGGGAGGGCGCCAACTTCGGGTGGTCGACCTGGGAAGTCGACCAGACCTTCTGGTCGACCTGGTAAGTCGACCAGCCCTTCTGGTCGACCTGGGAAGTCGACCAGACCTTCTGGTCGACCTGGTAAGTCGACCAGCCCTTCTGGTCGACCTGGGAAGTCGACCAGCCCTTCTGGTCGACCTGGTAAGTCGACCAGCCCTTCTGGTCGACCTGGGAAGTCGACCAGACCTTCTGGTCGACCTGGTAAGTCGACCAGCCCTTCTGGTCGACCTGGGAAGTCGACCAGACCTTCTGGTCGACCTGGTAAGTCGACCAGCCCTTCTGGTCGACCTGGGAAGTCGACCAGACCTTCTGGTCGACCTGGTAAGTCGACCAGCCCTTCTGGTCGACCTGGGAAGTCGACCAGACCTTCTGGTCGACCTGGAGTGACGTCGACTTGGAGCTGGTCGACCAGGGGGTAGTGGTCGACCTGGGGAGGTCGACTGGAGGTGGCCGTCGACTTGGGAGGTCGACCGGCACATACCAGAGGCAGTGGTCGACCTGGTGAGGTCGATTGGAAGTGGTCGTCGACCTGCGTGGTCGACGGGCACGCACAGGAGCATCTGGTCGACCTGGTTGCTCGGTCGACCAGGTTACCTGGGTGACGAGGTTCTACGGAGGCATGCGACGTTCGCTTAGGTGATTTTGGCGAGGACGACCTCGGTGGTGGTATCCCGAGGTCGACGTGGCTGATCAGCAGCTGTCGTCAGCACGAAGTGGACTTGGTGTGTGCGCTGTGCAGGTGACGAGGCACTGCACGCCAATCATCTGCGAGCACCTGCGAAGCGGGTGCGATGCTGTACTGCGGGAGCAACGTTGTTGTCACGCCGTCGACTTGCAGCGGTGGCAAGCTGCGACTCTGCACTGCTGGAGCGCGGTCGACCAAGTCGTGCTGGCACACGGTCGACCGTGCTGCACTGGCAGTCGTCCTGCTTGCATGCTAGCTCTGATGTAGTCTTGCCTTGCCAACTTCATTGAACAATTGTTGTCAGCTTTCTTTAGTGAAACTCTTGCCAATTCTCCCTGTGAACTAGCAAGCTGTGTGTGCACTAGGAAAACGACTAAGGACCAAAGAACGCAGAGATCACACGAGCACCCGTGCCTAGCCCGTAGTCTAGCTCCCGTTGTAGTAGTTATCTCCGCACAATCTCCAAAGTTGACCAGTGTTTGTTGATGGATTGAAGCCCAAGAGGAGCGTTGTAGCCGAAATTAGTCGCCCAACTGAAGCATTGTGAAGCCATTGGTCTGGAGTAGCAGCAATTCGAATGATGACCAAGACATTGTGACTGCCAGGAAACAACAAAGTAAGTCAAATTGTGGTCCAAAAGGGTGATCCATAAAATATGATGGTGTAAACATGAAGAAACGTTTGCGTAACAACTCTTACCTCTGAAGGTTGAGAAGTAGGCCGGGCAGGAGGCGGGGGCATAGATGGAAGCAGATTGAGGTTGGGCGCTGGGAGCGAATAAAGGTGGAGACTCCAGAGTCGACTAGTTGAAAGTAACTTGAAATTTGATGAAATCTGTGAGCTAGAGGTATAAATGCATTTTTTTTAATATATAGTTCTAGTCAATTAAACAGATGCGGTTCACGAGAGTAAGATTGACCTGCATGAAGGTGAACGCACGCCACACCGAAGCATCGAGACGAGTTTAAACCGACCCAACTTTCTGGTCGCGGTTCGTGAAGCGGTTGAAACCCTAACCTTTGCTATACCGTAGGGGGAGCGACTTTCCTTCTCGGGCAATTGTAGGCTGCTCCAGTTGGCGGGTGATTTTCTCTCCCAACTCTGTGAGGAGCCCCTCTGAAGTTTCCTCGCTCAAGGGGAGGATGGAGCAGAACAGTGCCTTCAGCGAGTCCAAACACCAAACTACTACACTAAGTGGCAGGTTGCAGCCACCTTGTGGTGTGGTCCACCACCACCACGTGTTCCATATGTTCTTTCAAGGTACGCAGATCATGTGGGATGTACAGTATATCCGTTTGTTTGGACGCTTAAATCATTACCAGCGTCTTTCAGTTGCTTAATAATGTGCCCGTAGTCCACAGATATTTTGTTTCCATACTTCAAGACCATCCATCATGACCGTCCGAAGCAAAACATTCTGAGTTTCGATTTCCCTAAACCTCTTCGGTCACCAAAGTATACAAACGACTCATCCAAAGCGCGCGTTGCCCGACGGATGATGCTCAGGTTTGCGTGCGCTATCAAGAAGTGTGAAGAGCAGAATGATTGACTAAAATCAATGATGAGTACAAGTACTAACCCTATTGAGTTATGCCCTCTATGGGCTACCCCACTATAGCCTAGACAACAAACATATATATGGTTTGACACACTCCCATGGGCGAACTGGGGGACAGCACGAACAACAAGAGGTTGCAAGGCCATGTAGTTGCGCTCGGGTGGCTGCATCTTGCGTGACTTGTACGCGGTAGGTTGCAGCCCATTTTGTCGAGCCTATCCCAAAAAACCCCGTTAGTGGTGAGCTAGAACGTCAAGGGTGCGTTATTCAGGCTGAACGACATTATTGTATACTCGTAACTACCATAGCGGGTGCGAAACAGAGTCTTGGGGGCAGTCATCGGCGAACATCCGAATTTGATGGTAGCCACCTCGCAAATCGATTTTCGAGAAATAGCGCGCTCCGCGAAGCTCGTCCACTAGTCGTCCCCTCGCGGAATCGGGTAACGCAAATTGATAGTGATCCGATTTAGCGCTCGATATTCGATGCAGATGTGCATGCCTCCTTCTTTCCTCGGCGGGAACAGTATCGGAGCAGCGAAATGTGACGTTCTCAGCCGGATAAAACCCTTCGAGAGCAGGTAATTGAACTGCTTCCGCAACTCGTCGAGCTCCGGTTGGCTGAGCCGCCACTGGGACCGAATAGTTGGTTGCGCACCGTGTCAGAATGTTATATTGTCTAGCCTGCAGTGGGGTACTCTATAGCGAGTACAGCCCAATCTAGGGTTTGCTATTTGTACTCAACTGCCTGCTAGTTCAAACCCTCTTTCTGTTCCTAACTTCTGCCTAACTTGTTTCGACATGCTATCAGAGCAGGTCGACCCCCTTGGGTCGATCCTGTGGGTGGGCCCACCACCTAACTGCTTCCGCTGCTGTTATGCTTCTCGCGCGCCTCGGGCGTGCGTCGTCTTCTTCCTGCCGTGCGCTCGGGGCGAAATTTTTTAGGGTTTTCATCCCGCCGTGCGCTCGGGGCGCGCGGCGGTTGCGCACGGCGGTTTCCTATCGTGGGGGACCCGCGCGCGCCCCCGCCCTGTCCGTCGCGTCGCCCTAGGGGACCCGCGCGCTGCCCCCGCTGCCCCGTCGGTGGTCGCGTCGCCCCGCCACCCCGTCGCGCCGCCCTGGGGAGCCGCGCGCGACCCCCCGCTGCCCCGTCGACAGTCGCGTCGACCAGCTGGAGCCGCGCGCGGCTCCCGATTCTCGTCGCGCCGCCCTGGGGAGCCGCGCGCGGCCCCCCGCTGCCCCGTCGCGGCGCCCTGGGGAGCCGCGCGCGGCCCCTCGCTGCCCCGTGGTGGCGCCCTGGGGGCCGCGCGCCGTCCCCCTCGCCGTCCCCCGCGCTCCTTCCCCCGTTCCGCCCGTTTTAGGGTTTGGGGGTGGGGAGTGTGGGGGTGGCGGTTGTGGGGGTGCCGGTTGTGTGCCCCGTCCCCTCCTCCTCCTCCTCCTTCGTCTCCCGCTGCTGCAGCTGCCGCTCAGGGGGGTGGTTGTGTGGGGAGCCGAAGGAGTGGTGCTAGGGGGGTGAAGGGGGAGTGGAGCTAGGGGCGCAGCAGGGGGTGTGTGTCGAGGGGTGTGGGACTGTTGGGGGAGATTGAGTGGAGGTTGCCGTCGTGTCGTCCGCAGCGCCTGTATTCCGGGGTTCTGATAGCCACCGGTAGCTCAGAGAGCCGGTTGCACCTGTCGCCCGTGGGTCCGTTGCTCCTGTCGCTGCTGATCAGACGCAGAGCCAGTTACTCCTGTATTCCGGGGCACTTGCTCCCGGTAGCCACTAGCGTTGCACCAGAGCCGTCTGTTGCCCGTGTGTCTGCAGCTTCAGTCGTCGCCTCCCATCTACTCTCCTCTCGCCAGCCCTCCTCCTCCTCACTTGCCCTCAGTGACTGCCTCTACCTTTGCTCATAATTTATGAACTATTGCTATTGTTGTGCTGATTACACCCCACTTTGGCTATGGGGGTGTGTCAGAATGTTATATTGTCTAGCCTGCAGTGGGGTACTCTATAGCGAGTACAGCCCAATCTAGGGTTTGCTATTTGTACTCAACTGCCTGCTAGTTCAAACCCTCTTTCTGTTCCTAACTTCTGCCTAACTTGTTTCGACACGCCGGGCTGCAACTCGATCCTGCGGTCTTCTGATCGCTGAGGTGGCAGCCCATCGGGGAGGTCATCCGCAAATATTTCGAGATACTTTTGAGCTATTCTCACCAGCTCCTCCGGGACAGCAGCGCAGAGCGTGTCCATGTCGGCGATTTTTTCCGGATGCAGCTACCTCGTACATCTGTACAGCGTATGCTTGCGCTCCCCGTGTTACCGTCGTCTTCATCATGATCGTGTTGATACGTGTTGTTATCAGCTCCGGCCCCGCCCATTTCGGAAGTGTCATGCATCCCTTGTTGCTGGGCACCGTGCATGTTCACGTCGTCCAGGCGATCATAGGATCAAATTGCTGTAGCCAATCTCGCCCCAGCAGCACATCGTAACCGTCGAGTATTGTTGCCAGCCTCTTCATCGTGAACCCGAAATCGTTGCCACACTTCATCTGAATTTTTCGCGCCTTGTCACGTATCGCCAGCGGTGTTGTAGCCTTGTGTCTATCTCCGGGAGACACCTGTCCAGCTTGACTCCGTTTTTTTTTGGCTGTTGCCAGATTGATGAGGCTGTGACTAGCCCCTCCGCCAACGGATAATTTCATTTTATGCCCGTATATCCTCCCCACGACCAGCACAGGGTGATCCACGTGTTCATCCACCTTATTCGTCCGGTTGCAGTCGATAGCCCATATCGGTAGGTGGCCCGACTGCTACTGACTCGTCTCTTTTCCTGATCCCTCTCCGTCAATCCTGTTCCCTTGTTTCAGCTTCGATCAGTCTTTCCTCCAGTGGCCCGGTTGGTTGCAATTAAAGCACGGTCTTGAGGCATGTCTCGAGGCATCCACACCGTTGATTGTGGGTGGTTGAGGTGATCCGCGAAAATGACTGCTCTCCCGAGAACTCATTATCGCCCATTGCATCAGCGCGTCCGTTGATTCGGCCATCTGGACGGCATCATTGAAGTCGCGTGGCCGCGTGCGTCGCACCTCAAATTGGATTACGTACTTGAGGCCTAAGACGTATTTGTCGAGCTGCTCCCTATCGCCCATGTCGTCCACTTGATCGGCCAAAACGCAAAATGTCGCTGTGTACTCTTGGACTAATGTAAACTACTTCCAGGCTCACAGCTTCATGCAGCAGAATCCGAGGCAGATACATGCTCGAATCTAGTTCGCAAGGCGGTGCCCCTTTCCTTCCATGTGTGTATCGCGGCCACTACGAAGGTCGATGTTGCTCGTTGCGTGACAAGTGTCGAGGTCCCGTTGCTCACACCTGATATCCCTGCCGGAGTTCTCAGTGACTGAAGCGTGTGTCGCCACCATTCCAACGCAGGTACCCATACGAGTGGAACTGCAGAATTATTGCGGGTGGCATCATCAGCAATTTGCACAGCATTAAAGAAAGCTTCTACTCCGAACAGCCATGGCAGTGACGATCTTGTCGCTCAGGTTGAACGTGGGCGGGTTTGTCGGTTGAATCTTGACAATTGTAGAAACTGCCACTTTTGCAGGTACTTTTGCTGCTGTTGCACCATCGCCGATGTTGTCACCGGTGCCTGTCTCGGCGCTGCCGTCGTGCCCACCACTCATCTGCAGTGTCCATGGAGCCTTCCAGCTTATTGAAGATGGCCTCGTTTGCTGTGGAGCTGCTACTTGCTTCATCCAAGGCGGGCGACTCCTGGCGCGCTTCACATCGCGCCTGGCGTAGCTCGGTGTTTTCCTCCTTCAGGTGCTCGACCTTCGTAGTCATGGTCTACACGATGGCCTACATCGCCCGGAAGTCTTGTAGAAACTCATTAAAATCGGCCTGTTCCATGTTTCTCAGGCTTCGCCTAATGGGCAAGGGGTTAGGAAGCAGCGATTTTTATGTCTTCGATGAAGGTGCGAACGCTAACGTAGTCAGTGTGTAATAATCTTATCTATTTCACACTTGACCGCTTTGCAGCCCATCAAATCTATCGCATTTTTGTCACTAAACTACCTCGAAAATGCGAGGGTAACCTAGGAAAGTAGCTCTGATACCAAGTGTTATGAGTTGTAATAGAAAGAGTGCGCAGGATTCAATATCGCAGAAGTGATAACTGCAACTGAGCAAATAATGGGACCTAGCATTGATGTAGGGAAGGCTAGCTAGTCCGAGATCGCAGGACCGTTCATGGTTGGGTGTAGGTTCGGGGTTGGGAAACCCGAAGGCGACGCGAGGGACGTTCGGAGGGCGGGGTCGTCGGACCGAGCCTGGAACTCCGTAAGTTGGAGTTGTACGCGCATGAAGTGTCTCAATAAGGAATTAGGCGAAATTCCTTACGGGCGCCAATATGGAAACCAGATGTTCAAACCAAATCCAAATGTAAAACAACTTTTTTTAATTTCACAGATATTGCCTTACCGGGTTGGGAAGAACTCAGTTATGAGTTGTACTAAATAGAGTGCGCAGCAGAATTTATAAAGAGAACGTGATCATAGAATGATGCAACAATGAGGAAAGCGAGTTAATATAGGGCGAAAACAAGCTAGGCGTGATGTGCGAGGTTTGGAAAAGTCGTGATTGGTGCGGGGCGACTCGGCGCTGGTTCGGTACGAAAGTGTAGGCCGAGCCACACTGACGCGAAGTGCTCGGGGCTGTCCTCGCTAGGAGCAGCCTCTACGATAATAAATTGTATATTCATTACACTCTCCCACCTTCTAAATAAGGTGTCCTTATACGAAGTCGAGTCTTGCAGTAGCATGAAAACTACATATCTTCTGTTGAAATTGATATGACGGTGTAGAAGCATGTTGACTTTCGAGCTGACGCGTCGGTGGGCGCATTGACCAGGCGAATTTTGAAGAGTTGGAATTTCAGCCTTCGATTTTGATTGGGCGATGGTGATTTGAACGATGGTGGCTGGTGTTCCTGACACGAGAATTAATATGGGCGAACAGGAACCGTCGATGGCGATGAAGCTGCCAGAGCCTGACGAGGCTGTGTGAACTGCTAAGTGCAGTGCGAAAAAAAAAAAAATACTTTTTCTCCACCTCTCTTGAAGAGAACGGTAGACCCCTAGTGTAGTACAGCAACTCGGGCAGAAACTCCAACCACCCTGTTTTGCTCGGTTTAGCAATTGCACTGTCAAAAATGTTGTCAGTGGCGAAATAGGGCTGTTGTGGCGCTTAGGCAAATGCCCAAGGTAAACCGAGCTGGAGTCCCTTGAAGATAAAATCGTGGTGTACCGAGACTCGACACCCTTGGAAAATATTATTTTCTGAAGAAACTTCTCGCTGTCATTTGTCGCGACTGTTGCTGCAGCATCTGTAGTCCAAAACCCCGTCCGTCGTCTTGTTGTTATGGCAGAATCATAATCCTCGATTGCTGCAGAATCTCCAGGCGTCAGCAGTTGCCACCCGAAAACTGCATTTTGCCGAAATCAAATCGTTGAAGAACTGTCCAAAAACTCCTCCGATCGTGCCGGATCGTTTTCTCTCGGCGTCGAAACGTCGCTGCTAATAGGAGAAGTCGTTGAAGCCTGGTAGCGAATTTCGGCGAGATGGTCGGGTCGAGTAACCCACCGGAAATTCACTTCAACTGATTCTGTAAGACCCGTTATAGGGATGTATGACATCAGCACCTCCGACAGTCTTGTCGTAACTCGCCGAGGCTTTTGTCCTGATTCTCCGAAAACTCCTGGGCAGAGGCGAGAAACAACTATTGCTCCTCCCCCTGACCACGCAAACATTTTTTTCAAAGTTGAACTTGACTGCAGATGACGTGAGCTTCGCTATCCGCGTTATTCTGAATCGCCGAACTCTCCCGGGTAGGGCGAAAAACAACTGTCGCCTCTCCCCCCTTGTGTAGCAAAACTTCTTCCTCGTTCTGTCGCTGGTACCCCCGAAGAGCTTCCGATTTGTACGGCTACTTTATTTCACGACGAGTGCTTTCGCGCGCTTAATCAAGCACCGCTGCAACTCCGCCGTGGGCGATATTGTCGTCGGCCCCGCCGACTCCTTTAAGAATCATCTTCGGAACTGCTTGTTGCACACAAAAATGTTGGAAACGAACTACACCGCGTAAATTTTTGTTGCCTGCAAGTTGTCCTCTGAAAGAACCGGTGTTTCTAGCACGCCCACCCGGTCACCATTGTTTTTCGTGCGGTTAACCCCCCCAACGACCCACTAACAGGAGGTGCTTTTTTGGCATGGAACCCAGTACTTATGGGTCTTCCGAGACCGATTTTCACGGACCCTAGCGCGCATCAACGTCGCAGCTCTCGCCGTAGAACTCACCCAAGTGAACTCCTAAGTAAATCACTTAAACAACTGTCGAGCAAACATTCACCCGTCTCCCACCGTCGAAATGTCACCCGAAAATCATGGTTGCGGCAACAAGCCCCGCAGTCTTTTCTACTGAGTAGCTCCGTTGTATTTGCGGTGCTTTGACGTTCACCCATCTCCACATTCGCCGGAAATCCACGCAGCAAATCCTAGGTATCATCGGCAATGCACACCTCGCCGTGCCTCCAGGTTTATAATAGCCGACCCTTCCGGCGTCCACCCAGTAGACCCCGAAATTCACTGTGGAAATGTGCACGGGCTCAACCTCACTCAGGAAGCTTGAGGAGGCACCCACAACTTTCCCTCCTATTTTTTTGTCTTCACCCTCCAACAATTGTGCTTGCCGTCATTCACCCAGCGTCCTCTTTCGTCAGATGAGGTATTCTCCGTGTTGCACGCGATTTTTCTGACGTTCGGTGAAGGCGCGAACGCTAACGAAGTCGGAGCGAGTTTATCATATCAAACTCTCAGCCGGCCGCTTTGCTGCCCACCGTGCCTATCGTGTTTTAAATCCATAGCCCGGAAGCTCCATCTTCGTCGCTACACCGACGTCGGGTAGACAGTTTAATTAGGAGAAACTCCGTCAGCTGCACCATTTTCTTCAGCTCCGACCTTTTTCGGCAGGGTAACGGTCGCCGATGGTCCGTTTTTGTCAGGGCCGAAACAGTGTCGCATTCTTGAAATTTTCTTGTACGCCCAGCTGTCGAACCGGCACAACCCGCGCCTTTCTAACCAGCACAGGGCTAAACACAGGGCCCCACGTTATTCATCCAGTGCCAACAGGGAATGTCGCCTTTTAGGCCGCCCTTCGAAGCTACCTGGTATAGGTATGTGAAACGCCGTATGACTTTGGCTGGTAGGGAGCTCGATCTGCTACCACCGCTTAGCTACGAAACCCGGCCTCAATAAAAAGTCTTCCCTGTAGGTCGTTTTCTCGCCTCCTGAAGCGTGGAATCCATTTCACTTGCCAGACCCGTATTTGTCGCAACTCCGTTTATTGTAGCCGGTAGACCAGGCGAAATTCGCAGGTCTAGACGCTGCGCCAAACCGTTGTCCCGTCGGTGTACTGCCCTGTCTGCGGCGCAACTTCCCTTGATCAGGGGGAACCTGTGTCGCCTGAAGTACAGTGTCGGCTGCTGCTGTTGCTCCGAAATTTTCGCCGACTTATGTTGCAGGCACAGAAGTAACCCTAACGCGAATAGATTAGTCGTAGGCGGCCTTTTCTGAACATTTCTGTGGTATAAAAAAAAACTTCCGACCCACACTGTGTCGCTCCTGCCAAAAAAACGCCCAAGACGCACCCTCTTGCAGCAACACCTGCCGCACCCGAGCGGGACGACCGTAGACCCCCGCTTTCTTCGCGCAATCGTCACGCCGCCTCTCCTCGCCGTCGGTTTTTCTGACGCAAATCACCTCGCGCCTGGCTGCTTGACCAGGAGTCGTTTTCCACGTGCTGCTACCCGAAATCTTCGCGTACAGTGACGTCGCATGTCACTTGCCGAAGACGTCCACAAGCTTGTGCGCCACTTGCCGCACGCAGCAGTTCCGAGTTCTTCGTGCGCAGTTGACGACCACATGAAGAACGTCAATTCGCACCACGTCGCTTCCGCCAATATCGGATGTTGTGCCGACGACGATCCTGCCGACGTCAGCCGCTATACAGAATCAACTCCGAAATTGACGAAAACCAGTAATGTTAACTCACGCATTTAATGCGATGACAACAAAAGTTGTCCGCCACCCGGGGGGAGGAAGGCCACGGTCCATCTCGACTGACGAGGGCGAGGATCTGGCGGTGCCGAAGGAGCGCCTGGTAAAATTGTGGCCGCTTGGAGCAACTACCCGTCTCTTGGTCGGCTAGCGCTCTGCTCCTGGAACCCACGCCATCCTTCCCTGTCCCCCCCCCCCCCCCCCCCCTTCCGAGGGGTAATACACTCTTAAAAGCAGGGTGAGTTAGGAAAGAAGCTTTAAGATCAAGTGTTATGAGTTGTACTAAACAGAGTGCGCGGGAGACTTTATAAAGAAAACGTGATTACATAATGATAAAACAATGAGGAACAAGACAAGCAACAAGCGAGTTAACATAGGGCGAAAACTAGTTAGGCGAGAACCTCATTGTCGAGGAGAAAAGGACCCGCCTTCGCTTGGGCGAAGTTGGCCATGCTTCACGGAGTAGAACGGTGTTCGTTTCGTAGCAATCGGCAACTTCGGGGACTTTTATCTGGGTGCTACAGCCTCTGCGACGAAGCGTCTGTCGACCAGATTAATTCGTCGACGACGAAGTGTTCGCGTTGGTCGACGAAACTGCCCGTCGACGAGGAGCTGGTCGGCGGGAATATTTTGGCGTCGAAGACGCGAGTCGCTGGTCGACGAAATTGACGAAATCGTGGTTTGGGCGAAGTGCTGGTCGACGGGATTAAGCTGATCGCGAGCATCGCCGAGCAGAGCGTTTCTCGTCGACCAGATTAACCTGTTGAGCAAAATTCGAATGTGCGCGAATGTTGCCCAATTGCAAGAAAGGGAATTTCGACCAATCAGAAGCACTCGGAAATTGTACTCCCCAGGAGAATTCGAATCAGTAAGGAAACTGAACCTGAAACACGTTTTTACTAACTGTAAAAATGTACACAACTATCGTCGGCAAAGCATGAGGTAGCAATCGGCCTAGACATCAAGAAGTCGACCGGAGCTGATCTACCATATGCCTCCTGCGTCGGCGGCAAGCTTGCGCGGCACACCTTCCCTGACAAGGGTTCGGAAGCCAAGAACACGCTCGATGTGGTGCACATCGACCTCTGTGGGCCATTCCGTGTGAGTGCCGCTGATGGCAGTCTTTACTTTCTCCTGCTGAAGGACCGAAAGACCCGTTTTGTATGGGTCCGGCCGATTGCCAAGAACAGCGTTGTGCTGTTGGTATTTGAGAAGTGGTTGAAGTTGGTGGAGCGACAGACCTCGAAGACGGTGAAGATGTTGAGCTCGGACCGCGGAGGGGAGTTCCTCGGTCGCGCCTTCACCACCCTCGTCGAGGACAATGGCATCCTCCACAACCTGACGTGCCCTTACACTCCGCAGCAGAACGGCATGGCAGAACGAGAGATGCGCACGGTCGTCGAGGCCGTGCGGACGATGCTGCTTCACATGGGTGTGAAGCATCATTGGTGGCACCTTGCTCTACGACAGGCCGTCTGGGTGCGCAACTGCCTCGAACGGGCTTCGCTGCCTTCGGGGACGACTCCGCACTAGCCGCTCTTTGAGGAGAAGCCGGACCTTACGCTGGCACGCGTGTGGGGCTGCATGGTGCAGTTCCTGGTCCCCGAGCAGCAGCGCGGCGGGAAGCTGGCTCCGAAGGCTCGTTGGGGGCTTCATCTCGGGGTGTCGCTGGAGAGCAAGGGCTGGGAGGTGCTCGACTTGACTGACAACAAGATTGTCACGACGGTCGAAGCCATCTTCTACGAATCCATGTCGCTTGAGGACTGGAAGGCCGCCTATAGCCCGTCGTCGACGCAGACCCGAGTCTCTCCGTCTACCGATGCACCCCCGATGTCGAGCTCACTCCTCGACACGGAGGAAGATGATCAGTCCGTGGACCCCGCTCCCCCCATTCCACCCCCATCGTCAGGTCCTCCGCCTCCTCCTACGTTACCCTCCGTTCCATCGCTCATTGCTGATCTACCCAAGTCGTCATCGACGTCGGCTGCCAGCGATGAGGGGAGCATTGGGGGGGTGCCTTCAGCACCACCCGTTGGCATCGCTGACGATCAACGTGACCGTGACTTGGCTGTCGAGCAAGATGGTCATGGCGTGGAGTTCAAGTCGACAGGTAAGCCATCGACAGGGGAGAAGCCGGTAGGGGAGCAGCTCGACGACAGTTCGTCATTGGTAGAAGTCGTCAGCGCAGCTGGCAACGACGAAGGGGAGCCGTCGACGGGGGAGTCCGACGACAGCGACATGGTGGAGGTACCGGTCGACAAGCCGGCGCTTTGACGTTTCACACGCTCTAACCTGGGCAAGCCTCGCGAGAAGCTGAGCTACCATGCTTGCCTGCCGCCGACCTCCTACAGCACTCTGCTCGATGATGCGCAGTTCGACGTCAACGTGCCCGAGCTCGATCCCGATATGCGCGCCGATCCAGAGCATCGCTGGGACATCGCCAACATGACGGTGAAGGAGGCGTTGGTGAGCTGGAAGGGCAAGGCGGTGAAGGCCGCGATGGACGAGGAGATCTAGAGCCTCATCATCAATGGCACGTGGGAGCTGGTTGAGCGTCCGCGCGGGGTGAACATCATGAAGAACCGCTGGGTCCTCCTGACCAAGTATCACGTCGACGACACTGTCGCCCGCAAGAAGGCCCGGCTAGTCGTGAAAGGCTTTACCCAGGTGTGCGGCGCTGACTACGATGAGACGTACGCGCCGGTGGGGAGCTACGTAACTCTGCGGATCTTCCTCAGCATCGTAGCAGTCCTCGACCTACACCTCATGCAGCTCGACATAAGGAACGCGTTTCTGCAGAGCAAGCTCGACCGCGTGCTCTACATGTACCAGCCGGACTACTACAACGACGGGACCGGCCGGGTGTGCAAGTTGCTGAAGAGCCTCTACGGACTAAAGCAATCGCCGCTGTTGTGGTACTCGGTGCTCGACGCGGTACTGACCGGGGCTGGTTGGAGCAAGAGCCAGGTCGACGAGGCGCTCTACTTCAAGATCGGCGACGATGGAGTGGCGTGTTGGGTGCTCGTTTACGTCGACGACCTACTCGCTGCAAGCAGCAGCACTGCGATGCTGAAGGAGCTGAAGGAGCTGTTGGAGGCCGCCTTTGAGCTGCGGGAGATCAGCCCAGTCGAGAAGTACCTCGGGCTGGAAATCGTGCGAGATCGACCTGCACGGAAGATATGGCTTCACCAGCAATCGTACATCAATAAGCTGCGCAGGCGCTTCATCGTTGAGGAGCAGTCTGGTCGAGTACCAAAGGCGCCAGTCTCCATTGACGCCTACGCTGAGCTGGCGTTCGACGACGAGGACTTTCAAAAAAAAGAGGAGGAGTACCGGCAGAAGGTCGGCTTGCTATAGTTCGCGGCAACGACGACGAGGCCGGACATTGCCTTCGCGTGCAACAAGCTGCGAAGCGGTCGGACGGTGCGGAGTGACAACCACTGGCGGGAGGTCGACCGTTGCCTGCTCTACCTCGCTAACACCCGTGATGCCGCTCTAGAGTTCGGCGGCGTGTCAGAGGTCCACTGGTGATCCCCGATGATCCTAGGGAAGGGTTACAGGCACGTTGGCCTGGGGGGTTATGGGCGCACTCACCCGCTACACAAACAAGCCCTTTTATCCTAGTGGTTAGTGGCTGGGATTCTGACATGGTATCAGAGCGAAGGTCTCGGGTTCGAATCCCGGTGTGTGCACCTCGGGCATCCCAATGCGGGGGGGTGTCAGAGGTCCACTGGTGATCCCCGATGATCCTAGGGAAGGGTTACAGGCACGTTGGCCTGGGGGGTTATGGGCGCACTCACCCGCTACACAAACAAGCCCTTTTATCCCAGTGGTTAGTGGCTGGGATTCTGACACGGCGGACCAGAGTCGCTGTGTCTGGTCGGCTATGCGGATGCCGATGATGCATGTGACAAGCAGAATCGTAGTAGCACGAATGGCTATGTTTTTTCTTTGGCGGTGCAGCTGTATCTTGGACGAGCCAGCGGATCAAGTGCAAGACACTGTCCTCTAAGGAGTCAGTGTACGTCGCTGCAGCCGAAGCCGGCAAGGAGGGACGCCGCCTTCGCTTCCTCCTCGCAGAGTTCCAGCTGCTCGATGCTGGAAAGCCGACTGTGCTGCACGTGGACAACCAGTCGGCCATTGCGGTCGCCGAAGGCTTGGGGCTCAAGGGCAACCTCAAGCACATGGAGCGACGCTACGCCTGGCTGCAGCAGATGGTGAAGCGCAAGAAGATTGCGCTACAGTACATCCCAACCACCGAGCAGCCGGCAGATTTCCTCACGAAGGCTCTGCACTTTAAGGCTTTCAACCGGTGCTCTGTCGCGGTCGGCCAGGTTCGCCTTGCCGAAGTCGACGATGATAACGTGCAGAAGTAGGTGCCATGTCCTTCAACATGGCTGGTGCGGTGGACGACGTAGTAGGCTTGCACGTCGTTGAATTATCCCCCTTGTACTGTATTACGTAGGTTCTATGGGTGGACCTAGCGTGTAATGTGTGTGGGTGCCCAAGCGTGAGCTGGGCAGGGGAGTGTCGAGGAGAAAAGGCCCCGCCCTTGCTTGGGCGAAGTCGGCCATGCTTCATGGAGTAGAACGGTATTCGTTTCGTGGCAATCGGCAACTTCGGGGACTTTTATCTGGGTGCGACAGCCTCTGCGACGAAGCGTCTGTCGACCAGATTAATTCGTCGACGACGAAGTGTTCGCGTTGGTCGACGAAACTGCCCGTCGACGAGGAGCTGGTCGGCGGGAATATTCGGCGTCGAAGACGCGAGTCGCTGGTCGACGAAATCGACGAAATCGTGGTTTCGACGGAGAGCTGGTCGACGGAATTAAGCTGATTGCGAGCATCGCCGAGCAGAGCGTTTCTCATCGACCAGATTTGCCTGCCGTGCAAAACTCGAATGTGCGCGAATTTCACCCAATTGCGAAAAAAGGGAATTTCGACCAATCAGAAGCACTTGGAAATTGTACTCCCCAGGAGAATTCGAATCAGTAAGGAAACTGAACCTGAAACACGTTTTTACTAACTGTAAAAACGTATACAACTGTCATTGTTGTAAAACCTGAACAACTACCAAGTTAGGTGACAGTTGCATGTGCATGTGGTTTCACCTGCCGTTGCTGACTAAGCTAGGCACCAGCTTATTCTTTGTAGAGGTTCCTTTCCTTGCCTACTTTGGTTCTCTTTGCTTGTACCATAATGTTGTTCTATCAGTTTACCTAGTGAAACTATGCTTGAGTTCTACCAAGGCAACCAATCACATTTCTCAGAATCACTGCCAGAGCTCTGTCCGTCCGCCCCGCGCTAGCAGGCTCTCCCATATATTAGAATTCTCCGCACTCATGATGTGCGAGGTTTGGAAATGTCGCGATTGGTGCGGGGCGACTCGGCGCTGGTTCGGTACGAAAGTGTAGGCCGAGCCACACTGACGCGAAGTGCTCGGGGCTGTCCTCGGTAGCTAGGAGCAGCCTCTACAGTAATGAATTGTATATTTATCACAAACTCTGGCTGTGGAGTGTTACGATCGGAAAAGGGGTCGACCCTAGGATCACCTCGAAAAGGTTCGCTTGAGTAGTTGGTAGTGGTGGGCCCTTGACGAGTGAATTAAAATGCGATATAAATAAGAGTACAGGGGAATACGAAACGACCTAGCTAGCCATGTACTCTAAGGGGTACATTCCCTTATTCGAATTCAAACCAACCGTGCGACTCGAACAGTTACGAAACTGTTCCCGCCAATTCCTCGATCCTGCAACTGCCCGATGCCGTCTGCTCCGATGGTCCAGATCCATTCCAACCGTGTGCGTCGCTTCGAGTCAACTCTGACTCCTTGCATTTGTCCTCGTTGATGCGTGCTTCGCTTGGCTACGGTTAGGAGTGTACAATAGTGTTTTACCATTTGTAACGCCCCCCTTCACTCCTGGCCGTAGCTCGACTTGACCTGCTTGACTACTCCGCTGAGTTCGGAGCAGTGCTGGTACTGCTGGCGTGGCAGTCGCTTCGTGAGGAAGTCCGCTGCCATGTCACCCGTCGGGCAATAGGTCAAGTCAACCTTGCCTTTGTCCACTTCGTCCTTGACGAAGAAATACCGCAGCGCAATGTGTTTGGTGCGGTTGACGAAACCAGGTTTGTTCGCGATGCGGATTGCGCTCTGGTTGTCGCAGTGAAGGCGAAAGGTGGGCGAAGCTGGAATTTTCGCCTCCTACAGAAGTTCCTCGCGAACTGCTGCGGTTGCTGCGATGAATTCCGCTTCGGCTGACGACAGGGCAACCAGCTCCTGTTTCTGCGAGTTCCACGAGATTGGTCCCGTCGGTTCGAGTCGGAACAGGAAGCCAGTCCTGGACCGTCGATTGTCGGGATCTGCTGCGTGATCGGCATCCACGTAGCCGATGAGGTTGAATGATGGTGTAGGTACTGTTGAGTAGCACAGCCCGATCTTGGGCGTTGAAACGAAGAACTGTAGGGCGCGCTGCAGATCCAGAAGGTTCTTAGCCATTGGTTCGCGTAAGTACTGAGCCAGTTGGCTTGCAATGTAGGAAAGGTCGGGCCTACAGGTGACAGAGGCGAAGAGCAGACATCCCAACTTCTGCTGATAAGTCTGAATGCCAGCGGGGGATAGGGCTTTGTTGTCAGGTTTGTGGTTCAGTCCGGGAGTTCGGTAAGGAATGGAGAGTGGTGCAGGCGAGATGTTGAAGCGCTTCCCAAGCTCCTGTGAGTACTTCGCTGCTGAGAGGTGGATAGTTTCTGGCGCGTAGGAGATGTTGGGGCCTAAGAACTGCTTTACCTCGTAGTTGAAGGTGATATCGACACGCCCCGCCAAATTTCTCTCGAATTGCTCAAGTAACTCGTTGCTTGATCCTGTGTAATGCAGATCATCGACGTAGACCGAGAGTAGGATGTATTCCCCGCGGAAATCGCGGCGGTACATCCCAGGATCGTGAGGCAGCTGCTTGAACCTAATTTCAAGCAGAATGTTGTGCAGGTACTGCTGCCAGAGCCTTGGCGCTTGTTTGATCCCGTAAAGCGACTTGCGCAGTTGGCATACACGTGAATCCCCTTTGCCGTATGTATGCGGCTGCTCCACGTAGATCACGGCATCTACTAACGCGTACAGGAACGCGTTTTTTACGTCAATCTGGCGCAGAGTAAGTGTCGAGCGGCTGCGATGGCGAGCATGATTCGGACGGAGGTGTGGCGGATAACCGGCACAAATGTCTGGTCGAAGTCGATGCCATGCCTCTGGTCATAGCCGCGCACCACCCAACGCGCCTTGAAGCGCTCGATTGTTCCATCCGCTGCGGTCTTCACGCGGAAGACCCATTTGCCCGAAAGAACTCTTGCGCCTTTGATCGCAGCACGGTCGACCAGCACCCAAGTGTCTCGGGGACTCGAGCGCCTTAATCTCCGCGTCCATTGCTTCGCGCCACTCCTTGCTGTGTAGTCAGGTGAGTGCTTGGCACGGATATCTCGGCTCGATGACAAGTGGTGCTTTTGAAGTTGCGGTGTGGAGCCCGAGTAGGCCTGGAGACGGTGCTGTCATGGCGATGCTGTGGGATGACTTCCTGCACGTCGTCGTCGTCGTCACTCTCCGGTTCTGGCGGTGGTGGCGGTGCTGCGCCTCTGCCGCTTCCTCCCGTTCCGCCCATTCCTCCTCCAGGGGAATCGTCGTCGTCGTCGTCACTCCTGTGGCGATCTCCCCTTCTGAATTCGCCCCTGGTGTCCTGCTCCAGGATTGCTGCAGCGGCTTCGTCCTCGGGTGTTGCGTAGCTGTGCCCGTCGTTCGCATAAACTCGGTTCGCGTTCGTTTGCTCGTCGTGGCGAAACTGCTCGAGGAAGAGCCGTTCGTAGAAGATGACGTCGCGGGCGTGGGTGGTCTTCTGGCTGAGCAGGTCCAGCACGATCCACGCCTTGTGCTCGTGGCTGATGCCGAGGTGAATGCCCCATCGCGCGCGGCTAGCAAATTTGCCGATGGTTGACGTCAGCGAGCAATACTGCACCATGCACTCCTATACGCGGAGCATGGATGTGTCGCCCTTGGTTCCGGTCCATTTCACATGTGGGGACAGGTTACTGGTGATCGCGGTGGTTGATAGCAGGTTGTGCACCCGCACGGCGTGGTGCATCGCGTAGGTCCAGTAGATCGGCGGCAGCTTTGACTGCTTCATCAGCGCCCGCACCTTCGTCATGAGCGTGCAGTTTGTTCGCTCGGCTGCGCCCTGCTGCTGGTGCGCGTAGAGGAGAGAAATGTGATGCCCGATCCCCTTTTGCGCCAGGAAATCCTGTAACTCTTTGTTCCTGAATTCTGCTGCGCCGTCTGACTGCCAGATCTTGAGTTTCTCCCCAGATTGCCGCTGCGCGTGCGCTAGCCAGAGGTGGAATACTTCATATGTTCTGCTGCGCGCTTCCACGTTCACGACCCACACATAGCGTGTCCCGGCGTCGATGAAGGTGAGCGTGTACATTTCGTCGTTGACTCCGCAGTGCCCCACGTTCAGGAAGTCACTGTACACCTTATGCAGCTTGGGGTAGCGATTCGTTCCTGGATCGAGTAGCGGGAACGGCTGGTGGCTTAGCGCGGCTTTGAGGCAGACGGTGCAGTTGCGCGGGTGTGTCGCGCCTTTTACTTCGGTGCCGTCTGGGCGCAGGAGTGCGCCAGGAGCGAAGACGCCTGCGTCGATGCAGTTTTTCAGCGTCGCGTGTGATGGGTGGCCGAGGCGCTGGTGCGAGACCCGGAGGTGCGCATGTAGCGCGCGCGAGCTTCCTCAGGGTCTTCGTCAGGTACGGGAGCAGGTTCTGCTGCTGCCTCTTCTGCTGTTTCATCTTCGTCAGTGCCGGTGGTAAGCATGAGTGCCAGAAACTCTCTGTCGCGGATTTCGGAGAGGGAAATGTTGGTCCTAGGGATAGTTCCTGGGACGAAGGTGGGTTCACGCGGTTCGGGGGCAGGTCCGTAGACGGGGCGGCGCGGAGTCGACGGCTTGTTGCCTAGTCGATGGTGTCCCATGGGTCGCGGTGTGGCGGTATATCAGGTGGAGGTAACGCGGGTGGAACATGGCACGGGGGGCGACCAAGAGGAACAACTGCGGGTGTTGCCTCAGCTTCTTCTCCCCCCTTAATTTCTTCGCGGGAAGCACCCCAGCCGCTGCCTTTGTCGCCAGTTGCAACGCCCCATCCGCCGCTTGCGATTGCCCAGGTGCCGCCGGTGTTGCCCAAGCCACCGGTATCGCTCGTTCCCCATCCGTCTGCTCTCCCCCACCCCCCATCATTGGAGGCGCTTTCCTCCTCTTCGGCTCCCCATGCGACACATGCAAAAGTGTCGCGAGCCTCGGCGAGGCTTTGTTGGCAAAGCTCCTCTGCTTCGCGTCGCGCTAATTCTTCCTCTTGCTCCACGGTAAGTTTCTTCGTGGGGTCGCGCCGATGAGAGTAAATCTTAAGGAACTTCTCTTGAGCACGACGATGCCTTGTGTGCTTGTGCGCAGGCGCGTATTGTTAGCCACAGTGACGTAGGTGACTGTTGGGGTGGCGATGGCGTTGGATATGTAACGCCCGGAGCCCACCATGTGCCGGCCGCAGCAGCTGTCCATGTACCAGGTATTGTAGCGCTTGTCGTCGTCACGTGCGAGCAGTGCTAGTCGCGGCGTGACGAGGTGCAGTGTGTCGAACTTCTGAAACTGCTCGCGTGAAAGCCAGTCGAGTGGTGCCACCCGCGTGTCGGGTACATGCGGGGGACTTTCAAGCAGCAAGATTGGTAAGTTCCAATCCTGGGCGTCGTCGTCGGTGTAGTCATGGCGCGTACGAAACGGGTTGTTGTTGGAGAAGGCGCCGATGGGATGCGGAGCAGGCTCAGGTGACGGTGAGCGTACTCGGCGGCGACGGGACTCGCCCGTCATGGCCATGTTTCCCATGACATTTCGTACTGGGGCAGGCGGTGACGGCTGCTGCTGCTGATGCTGAACCGCTGGGTTCAGGTTACGCGCGGGGTTGATACCCTTGGGCTGGACGCACGTCGCCTCGTGCGTCTTGTCGGCCGGACCAGTTGCTCGGATTGGTCTGGCGAGGGCGAGATCGGGATTTACATCGATCTGTCAAGTGCCCGAAATTTCTGCAAATTTTGCAGTAGAGGCGCCGCGGCCGTCGCTCTTCGGTGTTGTCGGCGTAGAAGGCGAGGCGTTCTCGTTCTCGTCGCGGCGCTGGTCGCTGCTGATCCATATCCCTTTGTTCGACAAGAAGGGCGGCGCAAAGGGCGGCCTCCGAGATGACCCCCTGCTGTCGAAGAAGCGCCTTGCAGGGCCGCCACTCTGGGCCGAGCCCTTGAAGCACGATGTTCACGAAGATTTCTTCGGAGATGCTGCTTCCTAGCTTCGCGATTCGATTGCGAAGGCTCCGACAGCGATTAATGTAGCTGTTGGCCTTCTCCCCTGGGGCCATTTTGGTCTCCAGTAGCTGCTGGAGCAGCCGGCTCGAAGAAACGGAGTCCTTCGGCTGATACACGCCATTCAGGTGGCGCCAGGCGTCGAGGGCTGGAGTAGACGATGTTTTGTATGAGCGAATGCTCAGTTGCTCCGCCAATGACATATTGCGCAGGAGAATCCCGTACGCCATCAGGGACTCGTTGTAGTACCTTGTCCTGGCGTCGTCGGTGCCTTCAGCGGGCCCCGCGTAACTCCCGTCGAAGTAATGGAAGATCTGAGCGCTCTGCAGCAGGAGCTCCAATTCGAAGCTCCAGGTATAGAAGTCTCTGTCGTCAAAGCACACACTTGTCTTTTATATATATATATATATATATATATATATATATGCTGAGAAACCTTGATTGAGCAGAGAGAATTGCCTCTTCACTGGGACGGGGAGTCTTGGGGGTTGAGCCATTGGTGTCGAGGGAGAAAGTGTGCTGGGCGGCGTTCTGGCCGTTTGGGGCCGGTTGAGAGGGTTGCAAGGAGGTTCCCGCGTCGCTAGCCTGCAATGTCTGGAGTCCTTGCTCCAAGTTGGTGAGTCGCCGAAGCAACTGTGCGAGGACGGCGGTCCCAATCGTCGTTGTTTCCTCGCTTGTTGCGGCTCCAAGTTGGTGAGTCGCTGAAGCAACTGCGCTTCAGCCGTCAGATTCGTCTGACCACCAGATCCTCCGGCCATTCTCACACGCGAGCGTGTGCCAGACGCCACTCTCCGTCGTCGAAGATTTCGGAGTTGGCAATGCGAAGGATGCCCGAGGCGCTCTCATACCATGTTACGATCGGAAAAGGGGTCGACCCTAGGATCACTTCGGGAAGGTTCGCTTGAGTAGTTGGTAGTGGTGGGCCCTTGACCTCAATAGCAGAGTGAATGTAAAATGCTTGAGATGATTAAAACATGCAAATCCAAGGATATAAATAGGAGTACAGGGGAATACGAAATGACATAGCTAGCCATGTACTCTAAAGGGTACATTCCCTTATTCGAATTCAAACCAACCGTGCGACTCGAACAGTTACGAAACTGTTCCCGCCAATTCCTCGAGTCTACACCTGCCCGATGCCGTCTGCTCCGACGGTCCAGATCCATTCCAACCGTGTGCGTCGCTTCGAGTCAACTCTGACTCCTCGCATTCGTCCTCGTTACTGCGTGCTTCGCTTGGCTACGGTTAGGAGTGTACAATAGTGTTTACCATTCTTAACATGGAGTGTTCTCTAAGGGTGCGTCAGATCAGTTACAAGGTAATTTGGCTGGAATTTGGTCGACAATTTGGTCGACTAAATCTTTCGCCAAAGTCGACAACATGGTCGACTTAAAAAACGACCAATATCCGGCCACATTTACAGGGCCGAAAAATCTGACACATTTGGTGGCCGATTTGCAGGCCGCTTTGCAAATGTGTCAGATTAGCAGGTCGCGAGGGTGGCCGGATTGTGCGACGCAGTCGCAGATCCAGTACTTGTGTGACACGTTGCGTCTCACGAGTTGGCGATGTCGCGTAGTTACTGTAGCGATCTCTGGTTGACAAATTGGTCGACTTTCGAGTCGACTGCACGTCGGAACTTTCCCGAATGCTGAACCGGCCATCAATTTTTTTATAAATGGCGGATTTGGCGAATTGCACGAAAAGTTTTACGAATGCGTTACCTTCGCTAATTCCGGCCGGCCGGATTTTTCCGACAACGGATCTGACGCACCCTAAGGCGTGTCCGGAAATACGTCTGGATATGATGTCCTTGTTCGAAAGCCAATGGGAACGTGTATGGGAACAGGAGTTCCTGCCTCGAAACCAGGCTCGAAAGGGGAAAATCGCATGGCGACGTCCATGCGACTGAGACCGAACCACCTTGGGATGCTCGGGGATTTCCGAGCTTGGCTCCTCCCATTTCTCTCCCGTTGCACAACGCGCTGGCAACTGTTGTACAGTGAACCCGAAGCAAAATTCCCCCCTGTTCCCGTTCACCTGCTCCATGCAGAACGAGAACAAATTTCGGGCAGGAATGAAAACATTTGAGGGAGTTCTAGGGCTAAATTTCTTGGTTGGAATGGTTATAGTGTTTGGGGCAGCTTAGCTGCAAAACTTTGGTAGTCCATCTATGCCTAATCGTATCGGTTGAGATGGGTACCCGATTAGGTCCGCAGTCTCTCGCCACCGTACGAGGGTTTCATCTGGCGTTTCACTCAAGTTTTGTCTCGAGCGTGTTACGTACCCCTTAGCTTGGCCCCCCCGCTCACGTTTGGCGGAACTCTTTCCGCTTATCGGCGCTGATGCCCCATAATCGGGTGTCCCATGTTTTTTTGCGATCGTTGCTTGCCAATGTGTCTCTCCGACTCAGATCGAGATCTGGCCTTTCTAGAACCTTCACAACAGCGTTTTCTCTGCCACGAAACCATAGCGCGACCTTCCCGTAAACTCTGGGTCTGTAGAAATTTACGCCACGCTGCCTTCAGCAGGTTTCCCTTCACCGATTTCTCTCAGGCTGACGGTAAGCTCGCCTTCTCCCAAACTGCAGATTTTTCTGCTGCTTTGCTGCTGCTGGTCCATGTTGCTGCTTTCTGCCTTCTCCTCCTTTTTCTCGATTCCCAGGACACATGCGTCAACGCGGTTTCTAGCTTTCGCGAACCTTCATAGTTTTCTGCCTCGCTGCTTTCTGCCTACTTCTCAGCCACGGTTTGTAGATCTTCAGTCTCACACTGATTTCGACACCGTACCTTTTTCTTATTTCCTGGTCACCCCGCCTATGTCATATTAATCTTTTTTCGGCAGTAAATCGGAAATACACCCCATCCTTAACGCACTCCAGGCCCCTGACCTACGTGCTGTCTGCCCTTCACTCGAGAAACGTCTCTCAGGCTCTATCCTTCAAATCGCTGGTCACGATCACGTTGTCCTTGTCCATACTGCTCGCTCTAGAACTTTCTTTGCTGCCTACCTCTTTGACTCGGGATGCCACCTAAGCACCCAGTCGCCTTGGGCTCGCTATGGCCGCTGCCTATGCTCCCGTCTCCTCGTGTCCACCTCCCTCTTGGTGGAAACCCCCCCTTCCTGCTCGGCTGCCATGTATTTAACATGCCTCCCCCTTCAGTTCCCTCATCGCCTTCTGCCTCGTTTCCCCTCTTCTGCTCACCCCAACGCCCTCCGCCGCGCTTACCCACCAACCATGGCCTCCCAGCGTCATAACCCGGATGAGGAGATGATGCTCGCTGACGTCGAACTGCAGCTCGACGTTGAAGAGCTTCATTTGGACGACCTCCCTGACGATTCGCTCCCCGCAGATCCTCCTTCCGATGGCGCCCCCGCCCCCAAGAAGCTGTGCACTTAAGGAGACGTCTCTGACACTGCCCCTGCCCCCCCCTCCGCGGCTCCCCTTGTTCCGAATACCTCAGGCCAGCTGCCCAACGCCCACGCCCTGTCTGCTGCGCCTCCCGCTACCACGGTGGCCTCTCCTCCCTCCGCTGCACCTCCTATCTCACCCGCGTTTGCGGCTCCCTCTGCTGCCCCTGTTATCTCTCCATCTGCAGCAGATCCGCCGCGCCAGCGCGCCTCTGCTGCTGCCAGCGGCGTTCCTGAGGACCAGGCGGACCAAGCTGACACCTTAGCCATCTCGCGCAACCTTCGCCGCCAACGCGCGGCGATTTTGATCCCTGTTATGCCCCCCAGGAGACTCGCGGTGGTGGAAATCCTTTTCCCTGAGGCGGGAGCGGAGGCTATCCGCGCCGACCTGATAACGCGCATTTCGAGGCACCTGCAGCCGTTTCATTTCCGTAACAATGTCGTCCCGGAGTTCCAGCCTTCGGTTGGAGAGGTGCTCCGTATTCCACGCCGTGCATACGCACGCCTTTGCTTTTCCTGGCCTTCTCAAGATGACGCCGACGACTTCAAAAGCCTCTTCCCGCTCACGTTCCATCTCCCCAACTCCCGCTCTGTGGTGCTGAAAGTTCACGTTGATCGCTACCCGCGTTTCACTTCGGCTAAAGCAGGAGGCGCAGCCACGCTGACCCTTCGCAACGTCCCCCCGGGTTACGCCCCGGAGGACCTCCGCACCTTCCTGATGCACCAGGACGTTGCGGGCGAACCCTCTTGGCTCGCTGACCTCCAGTTTTTCCACCAGATCAAGGACCCATATGAGGATATGTATCTGCCTATCTTCACTGGAATCCCGCTACCCCCGCAGGATGACCCCGACTTTCTCCGCATCCCCGCGGTCCTCAACTTCGAATTTGATTCGCCCCCGGCTCTGCTCAACATTTCTTCTCATGTGTGTACCTTTTGCGGCAACAATCACCGTGACGCAGACCATGAGATCTTCCCCACCAAGCGCAGGCAGCGCCTGACTAACAGACAGCAGCTCTCGGTCGCTCAGCTGCAGCAAGCCAACAGTAAGGCCGCCCCATTGCTCTGTGCCCTTTCCCCCCTGGTTTCTGCCTTTAATCCTTCGTCCACTTGGCTGTTTTGGCTCTACCTCTGCTATTTACCATCTCCTCGCCTGCCTTCACAATCCCTCCCCTCACTGCCCTCCCCACTTCGGTTTCTGCCCCACTTCTCTCTCAGGCCAGCTACTCGGCTCACTGGTTGTGCTTGCAATCCCCCCGCTGCTCCAGACCCGTCCTCACCCTCTATGCTCTCCGCACCCCACCCTAAACTCCACTTCCCTAGCAAGGCAAACTTCAGGCTCATGGGCTGCGTTTGCGAATCTCCTCTCACCACCATCTTGCCTCTCTCTGCCCTGTCCTCCCCACCCTGAACTCTGCCTCCCCCCCCCCCTCTGGCTCGCTGCCCGGCTCACGGGCTTTGTGCACGACTCTTCTAAACCCTCAAACCCGCCCCTTCGCTCCTTACCCTTACTACCCAGAGCATCCCACCTCTTCCTCAGGCCTGCTTCTATGCTCCTGCGTTGCGAGTGTAATGCTCCCAACTCCCCCCCCCCCACAGATGCCCCACATGTCCTCCCTACCCTGTACCTGGCCTCAGTCCCAGCGCAGGCCGACCTCCTCTTGGCCTCCGGGATGCGCCTGCGACCTTCCCCCTTCCCCCAACCTGCCGCTCCCATCTCGTTATCACTCACCCCGTCCTATGCCCTACCCCACCCCCAGGCTTTGCCCCATGAACCTGCCCTGCACTTGCAGTTCTCTCCTGCCCCCCACCTTGGACCTTCCCTCACTGCCCCTCCTCCCCCGCTCTCAGCTGGGATCCCCTCCATGGGCAGATTCTCTGCCCCCACTTCGCGTAAACTGCCCCATCCACTTCCTTACTTTCCTGCTGCCCCTCGACTCCCCACCCCATCCCCTGCCTTCCAGGCCAGGCGCTCGGCTCTCGCGCTGCGCCCGCAGCCTTTCGCAACGACCCCGGGATGCTCTACATTGGTCTCGACGCGGATGTCGAGCCATGGACTTGTGCCTTGTGCAACCTGACTTGCGGCGCTGCCCTCGACTCGGCTATGGCCCACATTGCCTCCGAGCCGTACGTCGCAAAGAAGCTCTCTGCAGCCCACCTCCCTGCCGCGAAGGAAAAGTACACCGGGTGGAAGGCCATGACCTTCGTGGCTCTTCCGCAGATCGCCGATTTTCTTGCCCAGCTTTAGATCGGTGGTTGATACACTTTCACATTTTGATATCCTTGCTCCGGCACTGCTTCCACCCTATTGCGTTTAGCAAAGTTTCATGCTACTTGCTACATTGCTACCACCTTTGTTGCTACCTCCCAAACTGCCGACTTCCCTGCCCAGCCGCAGGTCGGTGGTCTTTGGATTGCTCTATGTTTCTATCCTTGGCTTGCTGCTGCCTTTATTATGCTGTGTACAACGCAATTATATGTTACACTTTATCTTGCTACTTGTTTCTTCTTCCTCACATATCAGCCTGTGGATTCGCACGCTTCGGTGTGCGATAGGCTTTAATCTGCCCACCATGATAACACACCTTAGAATCTTATGCATTAACATTAACGGAATAAACGCCCCTTTTAAAATGAACGCCCTTAAAGGATGGCTCAATTTTTTCGGACGGAATATTGACATTGCTGTACTAGTTGATACTCGCCTCACAGAAAACGTGAAACGGCTAGACCTTCGCTTTCGCCCACATGCATCGGCTCACACCATGGCCCGCTATTGTAACACTCGCTCGTCTGGCTCACGTCCCTCTCCCGGAGGAATCTCTATTCTTGTTTTTAACAAATCCATCTCTCTTACCTCATACACGCCGTCAACCGACGGACGTCTCCTTTCTGTCGACGTCAATTTCCATCTCGAGCAAATTAGACTCATGCCATATACGCTCCGCCTCATGCTATTGATAGACGCCCTTGGTGGCGCTCACGCCTTGCTCCGATGCTGGATTCCCCATCTGCTGCATCTGCAACCCTACTCGTTGGGGACTTTAACTCTGTGGTTCACCCCTCTGATCGCAACCGCCCCCTACACGGTCATGAACGTAGTGAAGCCTCCGCCATCGAGACTCTTCTGTCCGAACATTCGCTCGTCGATACCTTCTGGGCACTCCACCCTAACGCTACTGTCTTCTCCTACTTCGGTCGTCCGCGTGCCACGCCCCGACCTCTGCTACCCCAACCAGCCACAGCACCACCTATAGGCTTTCCGCCTCCTGTGAGAGTACGACGGCTTATGCCAGCTATGCATGCTTTCTTTTATCTTATTACGCTATTGCTAGCTTAGGTTTATTTTATGCATGCATGAATTGCTTGAATTCCTAGGCTAGGTGCTTTCCTATATTTTATTATAGTTATAGCACCGAACTAGGTTGCGTACACCGAATTCTGGGCTATTCGGTTGCCACCGAATTGCCTTCTACCAAATTCGGGAAGGGTCTGTTCGGGACGCTTCGCGACCCCCAGAACCTTCGCGTAACACCTGGTTACTGCCCCTTGTGTCGAGCCTATATATAGCCTCGTGTTGTACCCAGGTGATCATTCAATTCACATTCTCTTTTCTGAGCTCGATCCTAGATCCTCACACCTGCGGTCCCTACACCCACACCACCTCGACCCGCTACCCCCCCATCGACAGGCCACCCGCTTGTAGCACCACCACCTGCCTCCCGACTGGACCGGATGTACATCTCTACCTCACTACAGATCCGACTTGCCGCTTCCCCTTACCTCCTCACCCACCTCATCATATCTGACCACTCCTACGCTCCACTCTGCTCCATAGCTGTCGAGCTTCCCGCCAGAGCCCCCCGTCCATGGCGGCTTAGCCCATCTCTCGTCTCGCGGCCGTACATAGCCAAGGCTTTGGAAGAGCACATCCTTGCCTTGCCCCCCTCTCCGTCTCCGGAAGAATGGGATGCATGGAAACATGCCCTCACGCTACGCCTCAAAAGATTTTCCAACCATGAACGACGACGTGTACACAAGACGCTTGAGCATCTTCATCACCTTATTAACCACTTACAATTACAGTCTGCAATTTCCCCTTTAGACTCGGAATCGGCATCTCGCCTTTGCAAGGCCCAGCAGCAGCTCGCAAGATACACTGCCGCTAAAGCCGCTGAACTTGCTCTCAAAGCCAAACTCAAGGTCGAGGGCCATCGCGAGATGGGAATTTCATCTCTTCTCGCAGGACTGAACTCCCGCATTAAAGCCTCCCTTATCACCTCCCTCACCCTGCCTGGTGGACAAACTATTAGCGATCTCCCCTCCATGACAACTGCCTGTTCTAGTTTCTTCGAATCTCTTTACAGTGGCGTCCCATCCGCCTCCCCCAATCCCGGCTTTTGGGAACACATCCCTCGTTCCTCCCCCCCCCCTGCCCTCGCCTCTACACTCGCAGCCCCTTTCTCCCTTCTTGAAGTTGGTAAAGCCCTTGGTCAGCTCTCGCAAGGGAAGACCCCAGGCCCAGATGGACTCCCTGGAGAATTATTCACGTTTTACAAGACTCGCCTCGCTCCGGCCTTCCTGGCCCTCCTGGCCTACCCGCCCTCCTCCCTGCCCCCCTCTATGCTCTCCGGTCGGACGGTGCTCATCCCCAAAAAAGGGGAAGCCTCCCTAATAGATAATCTACGCCCCATCACCCTCATGAACGCAGACTACAAGGTTCTAGCCCTCTGCTTGGCCAACCGACTCCAACGCCTCCTTCCTCTCGTTATACATCCTTCTCAAACGGCTTTCATCAAACACCGCAAGATCGGCGATACAATTAACGACACGCTCGATATTATGGATTGGGCTACCTTCACACACACACCCCTCCTCGCCTTGACGGTGGACTTTCGTAAGGCCTACGATCTGCTAGACCGGCCTTTCTTATTTCAGGCTCTTTCCCATCTTGGCGTCCCGGAGGGCTTCATCCAGTGGATCCGCCTCATGCACCCCAACACTTCTACCCGCATCTTTGTCAATAACATGGACGGTGCCCCTTTTCCAGTGCGCACTGGCGTCCGGCAGGGTTGTCCACTCGCCCCCCTCCTGTTCGTCTGCGCCATCGAGATTTTGCATCGCTACATGTCTTTATACCTCCCTGGCTTCCCCCTATCGCCTACAAACAAGCGTCTCATGGCCTGCTATGCAGATGACGTTACAATTTTCCTCTCGTCCGACAAGGAGCTCGAAACGGCCACTGCCCATCTCCTGATCTTTGCGGCAGTCTCTGGTGAACGCCCGAACTGGAATAAATGCTCCATTATCCCATTCAATATCCCGGACCACTTCATCACCCACGCAGGTCACATCCCTATACGAGCTTCCAATGAGGCTGAACGAATTCTCAGAATTTTTGTCGAGAAAAATCTATCCAACACCGACACCTGGACTACCACTCTGTCTCGCATCGAACGCTCCACCAAATTCTTAGCTGCCCTCCGCGCGACCGCCACATGTCGCAAGTTTCTTGCCTCTGTTTTCCTTAATTCAGTTCTTTCCTTCCCTGGTCGGTTCCAGCCTCCCCCACCTGACATACTTGCTAGGCTGGATACTGTAGTGAGCACCTTCCTCTCATCGTCCCGGTTTAAGGAAACTGGTTTTGCCATGCCCATAATCCCATACCGGCTTCTTTACAACTCGACGAGACACGGAGGCCTTGGCGCTACCCGCCCATCCATCCAAATTAAGGCCCTCACGATCCAACGTGCCCTCCGCCGCTTTGGTGCTACGCCCTCTGAGGAGGTCGCACGCTGTGCAATCTCCCTTCCTTTTGGCTCCCACGCTTTCCTCTCCCACAAGCTGATTCTGTCGGCCAATACTCTGCCCCCCTCCATCCCCCCTTGCGCTCTTGCAGAACTCAAAGACTTCCTGTCCCTCCCTACTGCCGTGGCCCCTCCGCCTCTCTCTTCGATGTGCCTTCTTGCTGAACCAACAGCGTTCAACCGCTTCATCCTCAAACCCAACGGTAGACCTTTTGGTACCACCAAATTTGAGCGGTTTCTACTGTCTAAACGGGTCAGGCTCGGCGACATTATCCAAATTTCACTCGACGGGCTCGGTCCTATCCCCGAAAACGTGTTTGCCACCAAATACCCGCTCACCGACCTTCAACCCAGTTACCAAGTTATCTGTGCAGTCCTGGAGGTTGTTCCTAAACCATGGAAGGACGAGATTCGTGCCCCCTCCCTTGCCTCCGCATCCCCGGGGGACTATTTCATTCCAAAGGAAGACCTACACTCCCCCCCTTCCCTCATTCTACAATCAACCTCGTTCTCTCCTCCTTTCACGCTCTCCGCCACCCTTCATCGGGTACTGTCAAACGGATTCTTTGAGCGTGCACCCTTTGAGTCTGGGGTTTTCCACATTAAAGATGTCGTGGCGGTTCACACCCAAGGTCATTGGGTGGCTGGTCCGCTACATACAGGTGCAGGGCTCGGCGCGCGGTTGGAGACTCTTCGTGATGGTGTCCCGAGCCTCGCTGCTATCCGACAACTACTTTATACGCGGCGCCCGCTCGACCACGACTCACGTTGGACCCTCGCTCTCTCCTCCCCCTTACCCGTCCCCCTCCCCGATCTCTCCCACACCTTCCTTCGCGAGCAACCCAGCCTTCAACGCGATCTTCTATACCGCTTCTACACGCGCTCTCTTCTTTCAGGCACCCGGTTCTTGTTCTCTGCAGATAGAGGCCGCTGCTCGCGCTGCTCCTCCAACGAGACTGAGACTATCTCACATATCTTCTTTGTCTGCGGAGCAGCCCCTGATGTGACGGCAGCATTGGGCTCAGTTGCTCGACGCCACTTGGGCTGCTCCCCTCCGACCGAGCACATCATGTTTCCGCTCCCTTCTCGAGCTGGCCAGTCTGCCCCCTGGAGCCTCCTGGTAGGCGCTGCGGCCAAGGCCCTTTGGAATGCTCGCTGCACTCAGAGATCTAACGGCGTCGTTGCTACGATCAGAGAATGATCGCTTACCAGGATCTACTCGGGAAGGTTCGCACACAGGGAAATGTAGTTGGTGGGCCCGTGACCTCAATAGCAGAGTGAATGTAAAATGCTTGAGATGATTAAAACATGCAAATACAGCAAGTATAAATATGAGTACAGGGAAGACGAAACGACCTAGCTAGCCATGTACTCTAAGGGGTACATTCCCTTATTCAAACGCATTCTCAACCGTGCGGCGCGTACAGTTTCGTAACTGTTCCCGCCAAAAACATCCTGCCTGCAGCTGTCCGATGCCGTCTGCTTCCGACGGTCCAGATGCGCCCCAACTGTCTGACACTTGAGTCAAACTCCAACCGTCTGACGGTTCGCTTTCTTGCTTCGATACTGCGTGCTTCTCTTTGCTGCGGTGAGGAGTGCTCAGTAACAATTAAATGTTACTATTCGTAACACCCCCCTTCACTCCTGGCCGTAGCTCGATTTGACCTGCTTGACCACGCCGCTGAGTTCGGAGCAGTGCTGATACTGCTGGCGTGGCAGTCGCTTCGTGAGGAAGTCCGCTGCCATGTCACCGGTCGGGCAATAGGTCAAGTTGACCTTGCCCTTGTCCACTTCGTCCTTCACGAAGAAATATCGCAGCGCAATGTGCTTGGTGCGATTGACGAAACCAGGTTTGTTCGCGATGCGAATCGCGCTCTGGTTGTCGCAGTGAAGTCGAAAAGTTGGCGAAGCTGGAATTTTCGCCTCCTGCAGGAGTTCCTGTAGGTAGAGGCCTTCGCGAACTGCTGCGGTTGCTGCGATGAATTCTGCTTCGGCTGACGACAGGGCAACCAGCTCCTGCTTCTGTGAGTTCCAGGAGATTGGCCCTATTGGTTCGAGTCGGAACAGGAAGCCGGTCCTGGACCGTCGATTGTCGGGATCTGCTGCATGATCGGCATCCACATAGCCGACGAGATTGAAGGATGGGGTTGGTGCAGTTGAGTAGCACAGCCCAATCTTGGGCGTTGAGACGAAAAATTGCAAAGCGCGCTGCAGGTCCAGGTGATTTTCAGCCGTTGGTTTCCGTGAGTGCTGGGCAAGCTGACTTGCGATGTAGGAGAGGTCTGGCCTGCAGGTGACAGAGGCGAAGAGGAGGCATCCCAGCTGCTGCTGGTAAGTCTGAATTCCAGCAGGGGATAGGGCTTTGTTGTCAGGTTTGTGGTTCGGTCCGGGGGTTCGGTAGGGAGTCGAGAGAGGTGCGGGTGAAATCTTGAACCGCTTCCCTAACTCCTCTGCGTACTTAGCTGCTGACAGATGAATGGCTTCAGGCGCGTAGGAGATGTTGAGGCCTAGGAACTGCTTCACCTCGTAGTTGCACGTGATGTCGACGCGCCCCGCCAAAGCCTTCTCGAACTGTTCGAGCAGCTCGTTGTTTGAGCCCGTGTAGAGCAAGTCGTCGACGTAGACCGTGAGGAGGATGTATTCCCCGCGGAAATCGCGGCGGTACATCCCTAGGTCGTGGGGCATCTGCTTGAACCCGATTTCAAGCAGGATGTTGTGCAAGTACTGCTGCCACAGCCTTGGAGCCTGCTTGATGCCGTACAGTGACTTGCGCAGCTGACATACGCGCGAGTCACCTTCGCCATAGGTGTGTGGCTGCTCCACGTAAATCACAGCGTCCACTAACGCGTATAGGAACGCGTTTTTAACATCGATCTGGCGGAGTGGCAGGTGCCTTGCAGCTGCGATAGCGAGCAAGATGCGGACGGAGGTGTGGCGACTGACGGGGGCGAATGTCTGGTCGAAATCGATCCCATGCCTCTGGTCATAGCCGCGAACCACCCAGCGCGCTTTAAAGCGCTCAATCGTTCCGTCAGCTGCGGTCTTCACGCGGAAGACCCACTTCCCCGAAAGGATTCTTGCACCTTTGATTGCTGCGCGGTCAACGAGCACCCAGGTGTCGCGTGACTCCAGTGCCTTGATTTCCGCGTCCATTGCCTCACGCCATTCCTTGCTGTGTGGTCCAGAGAGGGCTTCGCGCGGGTTTCGGGGCTCGATGACGCGCGGCGCTTTCGAGGTTGCGGTGTGAAGTCCGAGCAGTTGTAGTCCTGAGACGGTACTGTCGTGGTGACGCTGCGGGACGACTTCCTGCACGTCATCATCGTCGCTCTCAGGTTCAGGTGGTGCTGATGGTGTTGCGCCTCCGCCGCTTCCGCCCGTTCCGCCTATTCCTCCTCCTGAGGAATCATCGTCGTTGTCGCTGCTGCGCCGATCTTCCCAAGTGAATTCGGCCCTGGTGTCCTGCTCTAGAAGTGCTGCAGCGGCTTCGTCTTCGGGCGTTGCGTAGCTGTGGCCGTTGTTCGCGTAAACGCGATCTGCATTCCTCTGCTCGTCGTCGCGGAACTGGTCGAGGAAGAGACGCTCGTAGAAAATTACGTCGCGAGCGTGAGTGTTTTTTTGACTGAGGAGGTCCAGCACGATCCATGCCTTGTACTCGTGACTGATGCCGAGGTGGATCCCCCAACGCGCGCGGCTGGCGAACTTGCCGATGGTTGAGGTCGGTGGGCGGTATTGGACCATACACCCCCATACGCGCAGCATCGATGTGTCCCCCTTTGTCCCAGTCCACTTGACGTGCGGGGACAGGTTACCAGTAATCGCGGTGGTTGAAAGCAGGTTGTGCACCCGTACAGCGTGGTGCATTGCGTAGGTCCAGTAGATCGGCGGCAGCTTCGACTGCTTCATCAGCGCCCGCACCTTCGTCATCAGTGTGCGATTCGTTCGCTCCGCTACGCCTTGCTGCTGATGTGCGTAGGGGAGAGAGATGTGATGCTCGATCCCCTTTTGCGCCAGGTAAGTTTGCATCTGGTTGCTCCTGAACTCTGCTGCGCCGTCAGATTGCCAGATCTTTAGCTTCTTTCCAGATTGCCGCTCCGCATGCGCTAGCCAGAGCCGAAACACCTCGTAGGCTCTGTCGCGCGTCTCCACGTTCACGACCCACACGTAGCGTGTTCCAGCGTCAATGAAGGTAAGAGTGTATAGCTCGTCCTCGACTCCGCAATGCCCTACGTTCAGGAAATCGCTGTACACCTTGTGCAGTTTGGGGTAGCGGTTCGTCCCAGGTTCGAGTAGCGGGAACGGTTGGTGGCTCAGCGCAGCTTCGGGGCAGACTGTGCAATTGCGCGGATGCGTTGCGCCTCTCACTTCGGAGCCATCAGGGCGCAGGAGTGCGCCAGGAGCGAAGACGCCTGCGTCGATACAATTTTTCAGCGTTGCGCGAGAAGGATGTCCGAGGCGCTGGTGCCAGAGTGCGTCGTCAGCGCGAAAGCCGGAGGTGCGCATGTAGCGCGCGCGCGCTTCCTCAGGGTCTTCGTCAGGTACAGGAGCAGGTTCCGATGCTTCTTCCTCTGCTTCTTCTTCTTCTGTCGCGGTGGTGAGCATCAGCGCCAGGAATTCTCTGTCACGAATTTCAGAGAGCGGGATGTTGGTCCCAGGGATGGTTCCAGGGACGAGGGTTGGTTCGCGTGGTTCGGGAGCCGGTCCGTAAGCGGTGCGACGCGGGGTTGACGGCTCGTTGCCCCAGGCGATGGTGTCCCATGGATCGCGGCGCGGTGGGTTATCAGGAGGAGGTAACGCGAGTGGGACATGGCGTGGGGGACGACCGAGGGGAACAACTGCAGACTCTCCAGCTTCTTCTTCTCCCCCCCTTTGGTCTTCGCGGGAAGTCCCCCAGCCTCTAGTAGGGGTGCCCCAGCCACTCGTGTCGGCGCCAGATGCGGCGCCCCATCCGCCGGTGTTGCCCCAGTCGCCAGCCTCAGTCGTTCCCCAACCGCCGACGTTTTCCCACCCCCCTTCATTGGTGGCGCTTTCTTCAGCTTCGGCGCCCCATGCGGCGCAGGTGAACGTTCCGCGTGCCTCGGCGAGGCTCTGTTGGCGAAGCTCCTCGGCTTCGCGGCGCGCCAGTTCTTCCTCCTGTTCCACGGTGAGTTTTGCCGTGGGGTCGCGCCAATGTGGGTAAATCTGCAGAAAATTCTCGCGGGTGTAGGGGCGTGGCATGCCACGCGCATCGAAGGTGCCGACACCAGTTCCACGAAGCATCCCTCGAAGATGTTGAGAAGGGGGACCTGTGAGGGGGTGCTCAGGCGTGCCGAACACGCCATGCGTGGTGACTTCGAGTTCGAGTTGCGACATCCCTTCCTCGGGGGGCGCGTTGCGCTCTGCTTCCGCGATGGCGGCGAGTCCGCGGCCTGCAATCGCGCTCGTCGAGGTCGTCGGCGTGTGACAATCCCTGCAGATTCCATCTGGATCGGGGTTGTGAAGTTCCGTTTCGCGTGGGTGGGGATGATGCGGCACCCACGGCCTGCCGTCAGGGTGCTTCCAGTCCCTGCGGTGGATGTGTTCGAATCGCAGTGGCACGAGGTCAATCAGCTCGTGCGAGTCGCCGCTGCAGTCGGGAATATCGAAATCCAGGATGTACACTCCATTTTCGGAGTGTGCTCGTCCGATCTGCCTGCGGGAAAAGGTGCGCGATTCGTAGTGCAGCAGAATGTCGCGCGTCGCGCGATCTGTGCTGAGTTCTACGCCGCAATCCATGAGCTGTGCGGCGGACAGGAGGTTGAAGCGCAGGTTCTGGACGATCAGCACATCGTTGAGCGTGATGTGCGTGCGGCTTCCGCGTGCTTTGAGCACAACGATGCCTTGCGCGCAGGCGCGTGTTGTTCGCCACTGTGACGTAAGTGACTGTGGGGGTGGCGACGGCGTTGGATATGTAACGCTCGGAGCCTACCATATGCTGGCCGCAGCAGCTGTCCAGGTACCAGGTGTTGTAGCGCTTGTTGTTGTCACGTGCGAGCAGCGCCAGTCGCGGCGTGACGATATGCGCAGTGTCGAACTTCAGGAATTGCTCGCGCGAGAGCCAATCAAGTGGCGCCACCCGCATGTCAGGTACGTGCGGGGGACTCTCAAGCAGCGGGACTGGGAGATTCCAGTCCTGGTCGTCGTCGTCGGTGAAGTCGTGGCGCGGACTGAATGGGTTGTTGTTAGAGAACGCGCCAATGGGATGCGGTGCTGGCTCAGGTGATGGTGAGCGCACGCGGCGACGACGTGACTCGCCTGTCATGGCCATGTTGCTCATGACATTGCGTACTGTGGCAGTCGGTGGCGGCTGCTGCTGCTGATGCTGAACCGCGGGGTTCAGGTTGCGCGCGGGTTGGGGTTGATACCCTTGGGCTGGACGCACGTCGCCTCGTGCATCTTGTCGGCCGGACCAGGTGCTCGGATTGGTCTGGCGAGGGCGAGATCGGTATTTACATCGATCCGCCAGGTGCCCGAAAGTCCTGCAAATTTTGCAGTAGAGGCGCCTCGGACGTCGCTCTTCGTTGTTGTCGGCGTAGAAGGCGATCCGTTCTCTTTCTCGTCGCGGCGCTGGTCGCTGCTGATCCATATCCCTTTGTTCGACGAGAAGGGCGGCGCAGAGGGCGGCCTCCGAGATGACCCCCTGCTGTCGGAGAAGCGCCTTGCAGGGCCGCCACTCTGGGCCGAGCCCTTGAAGTACGATGTTAACGAAGATTTCTTCAGATATCGTGCTTCCCAACTTCACGATTTGATCGCGAAGGCTCCGACAGCGGTTAAGGTAAGTGTTGACCTTCTCCCCTGAGGTCATCTTGGTTTCCAGGAGTTCCTGGAGCAGTCGGCTCGAGGAGACAGAGTCCTTGGGCTGATACACTCCTGTCAGATGTCGCCAGGCGTTGAGGGCTGGAGCAGCTGTCGTTTTGTACGAACGAATGTTCAGCTGCTCCGCCGGGGACATGTTCCGCAGGAGCACCCCGTACGCCATCAGTGATTCGTTGTAATACCTCGCCTTGGCGTCGTCGGTGTCCTCGGCAGGCTCGGCGTAGCTCCCGTCGAAATAATGGAAGATTTGGGCGTTCTGCAGCAGGAGCTCCAATTCGAAGCTCCAGGTATAGAAGTCTTTGCCGTCAAAGCTGGAACTTGTCTTTATTTTTGATATGCTCAGAAACTTTGATTGAGCGGAGAGAATTGCTTCTTCACTGGGACGGGGAGCCTTGGGGGTTGAGCCATTTGTGTCGAGGGAGAAGGTTTGCGGGACGGTGTTCTGCCCAGTTGGGCCCGGTTGGGTTGGTTGCGAGGATGTTCCCGCATCGCCGTTCCGCAATGTTTGGAGCCCTTGCTCCAGACTGGTGAGTCGCTGAAGAAGTTGTGCGAGGACTTCGGTGCCGATCGTAGTCGTTTCCTCGCTTGTCGCAGCCGGATTGGTGCGCGCTTCAGCCGTCAGATTAGTCTGACCACCAGATCCTCCGGCCATTCTCACACGCGAGCGTGTGCCGGTCGCCACTTTCTGAGCGTCGCAATTTTCGGGAGTGGTGTTGCGAAGGATTCCCGAGCCGCTCTCATACCATGCTACGATCAGAGAATGATCAATTACCAGGATCTACTCGGGAAGGTTCGCACACAGGGAAATGTAGTTGGTGGGCCCGTGACCTCAATAGCAGAGTGAATGTAAAATGCTTGAGATGATTAAAACATGCAAATACAGCAAGTATAAATATGAGTACAGGGAAGACGAAACGACCTAGCTAGCCATGTACTCTAAGGGGTACATTCCCTTATTCAAACGCATTCTCAACCGTGCGGCGCGTACAGTTTCGTAACTGTTCCCGCCAAAAACATCCTGCCTGCAGCTGTCCGATGCCGTCTGCTTCCGACGGTCCAGATGCGCCCCAATGGTCTGACACTTGAGTCAAACTCCAACCGTCTGACGGTTCGCTTTCTTGCTTCGATACTGCGTGCTTCTCTTTGCTGCGGTGAGGAGTGCTCAGTAACAATTAAATGTTACTATTCGTAACAGTCGTCTCCTCTCGCTTCGAGATCTTGCAACTCATTCTTGCTCAGTTTCTCTTGGCCTTCAAGATTTTCCTTTGGCGACGCTCTAAACAATCTGCAAAAAAACAGCAAAAATCAGCGCCATGCATTCGTGCGGCTAAACGACTTCGCTTCATCTCCTTCGCAGCCGACGGCTCCCCATCCATTCATCCTGACCTCCGCACCTCGTGGCTCCTTGGAAACCCTTTTCGTCCCCCGTAACTTGGTTCTATCCTCTTCACAGGATACTCCCCAGCGAAGCTGGTGGCTGTCCGCTAGGATAGGGGAATAACGTGTTCAACACATACACCTTAAGGTTGTTGGCGACTTCAGCCATTTTCTCTGCTATTCTGTGATTTTGTACGCAATGATTACGATCATAATATATTCCTATTCCTATTCCTTAGCTTGGCCCGACTTTTTGAGGCACCGGGGCCTGCCACCAAAATAAGGGTTCCTTCCTCTCTCCTTTTTTCTACTCACGTTATTCCTCCTTTTCTCCTCTCTTCCCGTTTCCACTCCTTTTCCTTGCGTAATTATGCTACATTGTAACAGATAGTACCTCGATTGCTACAGAAGTAATGAATGGAAAAAAAAAAAAAAAAATAAGGGTTCGTAACACGCTCTTAGTTGTGTCAGGCTCGGGATGACCACCCCCTCCCGTTCCCGTTCCCGTTGGCAATCGAACAAGGCCGATGATAGAAACAATCGTTTCAAGAAGACATGTAATTTTTGGACCCGCCCTCAGTTCAAACCCTCGTCGTCCCTTACGATCTCCCCGCTAGCTCCTCCCACCCACGGTCCTGACACATTTTTCCAGCCTAAATCTCTCGCACCTAATCGCCCATAGTGAAATGCTTTGTCGTTCTCACGATTTAAAGTTGGTGCAGCGGCGAACCACTTCTAACACCTTATTATGGCCACTTTCCACGTTGGCTGTCCGCTCACGCTGTAAGGTGCCTCTTGTTATGACGCCAAGCACCATCCGACCTTATTATCAAGGAATTGAACCATTTACTTCCTATTGTGACTCGTTATAATGGCTAGTCGATATTGTGTCTTCAGTGCTCCTGTTGCTCAGTCGTATAGGTTTTCGTGTTCGCGATCCTATTTTCTCCCCTTTTCCTGATCGGCATTGATAGAAAACCACGGAATACCGTTTCGAACCTTGACGAATTACCCTTCAACTCCCACAACTTCTATGAGCCCTTCTGACGTACTTTAAGCGCGCCAAGACTTCCGTTTCTAACGCACACTCTCCCGCTTCCCTTTGATCCAATTCGTAACTCCCCTCCGCAGGAGACCCATATGTCGATGCTCTCTCGGCTCCGTCGGACCACTGGCTGCCTGCCACGTGGACGCGCAGACGGCTGTGTTTGCGTGGTCCCTGTGGGAGCGGGGGAAGCTCGGGGTGGCGGCGGGGACGAGGACGGGGGGAGAGGGGAGGACGGCGGAAGGGGATGCGGAAGAGGATGCTGCTGCCGTAACGGACGCTGCTGTGGCGAACGATGTTGTAACGGATGATGCTGTAACGAGCGGGTTACTGTACGATGGAATGGTGGAGATAGACGTTCCGCCATTCGAGAGCGAGGATGACTGGGACGGTGAGAGCGAGGATGACTGGGACGGTGAGAGCGAGGATGACTGGGATGGTGACAGCGAGGATGACTGGGACGGTGTGCTTTCCTCCCATTGCTCCTCTTGTAGGTTCTTCTTCCCCTCCTCTCCCTCATCCCCATCTTTCCGCTCATCCCCATCTTTCCCCTCATCCCCATCTTTCTCCCCTCATCCCCATCTTTCCCCTCATCCCCATCTTTCCCCTCATCCCCATCTCTCCCGTCGTCCCCTCCTCTCCCCTCATTCCCACCTCTCCTCCCCTCGCCCCCATCTCTTTCCTCATTCCGACATCTCCCCTCATTCCTGCCTTTCTCCCCATCCAGGTGGCGGGGTGATCGTTCAACCCGCACAAGCTACTGCCGCGGGCTATCACTCGCCTGGTTACCACACAGCTGGTTACATGCCTGGCTCGGAGTGGGGCAGTGGGGGGGAGGCAATCTGGGGGCAGTCTGCATTTGGCGGCCAGGTGTGTGCGTGAAACCTTTTCCACTGCAGCCCCGCCTTTCTCCCATCTATGTTGCAAAATACGCGACTCGCGTACCAGTCGCGTTCGTACTATACGCTAACGTACGAACGCCGTACGATGGATTTCCGCCCCCTCAATACGCTCAAAATACGGTGTCCCGGGCAGGGGAAAAAAGTTCCAGGCAGGGAAAAACAGTGTTAGGGAGAGAGTGATGGTCCCTATATTCAATGTTTCTTGCCGATCTGCGGCGATCTGCTGGCGGAATACTAGAATCGCGCAGATCTGGTGGCGGAATGCCAGATCTGCGCTCCTCTGCCTACTTGCGTCCAGCTGCGACATTAACGGTAGACATAGGTTTCCGACTGCCGACGTGAAAGCTGAAGTGTGTGGTTGGAAGGGAAGGGTTGGATTTGGGAGGTGGTGTGCGGTTATGTGCGGTGGAAGGGGGGGGGGTGGGTGCGGGGGAAGGCATTCGACTTTCAAATGTCAAATTAGGTTACGGAGAATCACAGATCGCGAGAACGGTCACAACAGACTTTTTTTTTCGACGGGCTGCCCGTCCAGGCGTATCGCGTATTGTCCCCGTATCACGTTTTTCCGTTTATACGTGAACGCATAAACGTGAAACGAAAAACAGGCTAAGCGTATAGTGCAACATAGTCTCCCATCCCATCTCTCCCCCGTCGCCTTCCCTGCCAAACATCCAACCTCTCCCTCCCTCTCCCCGCAACCCCTTTCAATTTTCATGATTCCGAATTCGCACTTTCCTGCTAGCCAATGCCGCTTGTCATTTTCGTTGCATCGAACGTTTTCTGTCGCTAGGTTCCTCAACCTGCGCTCTTTCCCTTGCTGATGCACCCAAACGTGCAACCTCGCCCTCTAGGCTAAGGACCACGTATGTGTGTACAGAGAGTTTTTTTTTAGGTTTCTCAAAAGTTTCTCTCGTTTGCCCTTGCTGTTTCTCTTCCACGTGATCCTAGGAAACTGATCTTGCTAAGGCTCCTTTGAAAAGCCTCTATCACCTGCTCCCTTGTCTTTTTTTATGCGCACTTACATGATTCCAGGGGCTGGATCACCCACAGGGGCTCCTCCACCCTGCATTAGCAGCAGCACGCGCAGCAGCCGCAGGGGACGCCATTCCCAAGCCTAGAATCCCGGGCCCCAGGCGCCCTCCCAAGCCTAAGATGTCGGCTCGGGCCAAGGCTCTCGCGGCGAGCAAGAAGGGTAAAGCAGGCGCGGCAGCAAAGGCAGCGAGGGCGCATGCAGCGGCCACGGCTGCTGCTCTTGCTGCCGGGCTGCCCCCCCCGCCGCTGCCTGCTGTGGTTGTTGCTGCTCTTGCTGCTGCTGCCAATAGCTCTGACCCCTTGCCTCCGTTCCTCGCTGCTGCTGCTGCGGCTGTCGCTGCTGCTGATGCAGCAGCAGCTAAAGCTGCAGGCAAGACTGTTAGTTCTGCTCGTGATCCTTTGGGGGCCGCTGCTGCTGTCCCTGCTCGTGCTGCTGCTGCTCCCGGTGCCGCTGCCGGTGCAGCTGGTGCTGCTAGTGCTCATGCGGCTGGTTCATGTGATTCAGAGCCTGTGCTCTCTCCTTCCTCCAAATCCACTCAACCAGCACCGCACCTTGCAGCTGCTGCAACCCCCTTGCCTTCCACGCCTGCCAAGCGTGCTACAGCTGTGGCTACAGCACCTTCCCCTGGCCCATCTGCCAGTGCAGCTGTTGCAGCAGCCGGGTTGGAACGTGACGGTGCTGGCCGCCGTTCAGCTGGTGCTGCTGCCAGTGCTGCTGCTGATACCTCTGCTGGGGCTGCGCCCGAATCGGTGAAGGAGAGGAGGCGCACGATCAAGATCAAAGGCGGCGCTCAGCGGAAGGTTCTTGTGCTGGTTTCACCTGAAAAACCACCTGAAGTGCCTGTGGCGCAAGCAGAGTCAGCTGCAGTGCAGAGTGGATCGACTTCAGTGCCTGTAGAGAGTGAAACGAAGCCGCGAAAGCCAATGAGAGTTATTATAATCTCACACAAGAAAAGGGATGCTGCTGCTGCTGTGGCAAATAGTTCCGGTGTTGCTTCTGGTGCTGCTGCTGGTACTGACGCCACAGCTGCTGCTAGCGCTGCGGCTGGTACTGCTGGTGCTGGTGATACTGGTGATGGTGCCGCTGGTGCTGCTGGTGCCGCTGGTGCCGCTGGTGCCGCTGGTGCTGCTGGTGCCACTGGTGCTGCTGGTGCTGGTAGTGGTGGTACTGTCCGTCCAGGCCACAAGTCAGCGCATGGGGAAGTGGAACCCACAGGTGCAACGGCGGCGAGCGGGAGGCATGAAGGCGATGGAGAGGAGGGTGGTATTGGTGGGGAGGAGGATGGGGGAGGCGGTGCTGTGGGTGGGCCGGGAGGGAAGGTTGGAGTGAAGGTGAAGATAAAGCGTAGAGTGAAAGTGAAGCTTCCTGAAGGGAAGAAGCTTCTAGGTGTGAGTGATGGGGGGCGTGGTGAGAAGGGGAAGGATGGTGAGAAGGGGAAGGATGGTGAGAAGGGGAAGGATGGTGAATCTGTGATGAGACGGAAGGGAGGGGAGGCAGGACGGGAAGAGGATGGAGGGGAGAGGAAGGAGGGAAGAAGCAAAGAAACGGGAGCGGAAGGAGGCGAGAGTGGGAAGAGAGGCAAGAGGGAAGAGCGAGGGGAGGGAGGGGAAGGAGGGTTGGCAGAGGGAAAGGCGGAAGAAGCAAATAAACGGGAGAGAGAGGAGAAGGTGAAGGGTCTGAGGAGAGGGGAGGGGGAAGAGGAGAGGGGAGAGGAAGGGAGTGGAGGAAAGAGCGAGAAAAAGGGGGAGGATGAGAAGGGAAGGAGGCGGACGGATGAAGAAAAAAGGGGGCTCCTAAAAGCTGTACCGGCAAAGAGGGGAAGACCTGTTGGTGGGTCCAAGGCTGCTGCCGCTGCTATCGCCGCCGCCGCCGCCGCCGCCGCCGCCGCCGCTGCTGCTGCTGCTGTAGCAGCAGGGGCCGCCAGTAACACTGATGCTGGTGGTGCTGGTGGTGCTGGTGATGCTGCTGTTGGTGGTGGTGAGGGTGTTGCTGTGGCCTGTGGAGGGGTTGACTCCGGGAAGGCGGCACTTGATGAGACGCTGACAGCAGCACGGCGAGAAGTGGTTGGAAGGGGTGATATTGAAGGAGAGAAGGACAGGAGAAAGAAGCATGCAGAGATGGTTGGAGACGTGAAGGGTGGAGGAGACGTGAAGGGTGGAGGAGGCATGAAGGGTGGAGGAGACGTGAAGGGTGGAGGAAAAGTCTCCGGGGAGGCAGAGGCCAGGAAAACTGCTAAGGGGGAGGAGAGGGCAGGGGCACAGAGGCCAAGGGGAGAGAAGGTGGGAGGAGGGGGAAGGGAGGATGGGGTTGGTGAGAGTGAGAGGGAACGTCATAGGGAGGGGAGGAGGAGCAAGAAACGTGAAAAGGAGAGAGGTGAGTTGGTGGGAAAGAGGGGGGAGAGAGTGAGAGCAGGAGAGGGGGAGGAGGCGGATGGAAAGCATACTGCTGTGGCAGAGAGGCATGTGGATGAAGGCGAAGAGGGGGGCGCAAGGGAAGACGGGTCAGTGGGTGCAGCGGTGGGCGAGGGAATAGATGCAGGAGGAGAGGGCTCCAAGGGGGAGACGGGTGAGATCCAAAAGGAGAGTCAGATGGAGGGGAGGCGACATGTGGGCAGGGAGAGGAAGAGGAGTGGTGAGGAGGAGGTGGCGAGGAGGGAAAGGAAAGAGGGAGGGAGGGTTGACGATCTGGAACTGCAGGTGAAGGAAGAGAAGGGAGGGAGAGAGAAGCGGCATGAGGAGAGGGGGAGAGAGAAGAGGGGAAGGGACGATGGTGTTGGAAGGAGGGGAGAAGGGGATGAAAAGAAGAGATGCGGGGATGGTCACGATGAGGAGGCAAGGGAGGAGGAGGATAAGGAGGACGAGGAGGAGCGCAGAGAAGGAGAGGGGGCAGACAGGATGCCAGCAAGAGCGAGAGCCGCGGGCGTGCCCGAGAAGGCTGGAGAGGAGGGGATGACGCTGGTGGGTGGTGATGAGGCAGGCAGATATGAGCAGGAGGAGGGAGAGAGAGGGGACACGGAGAGAGGAGCAGGCATTGCAAGAGAGGACAAGGAGAGAGGGAGAAGGGCGAGGAAGGGGAGGGAGGCGAGTGAGGGCGGGGAGGGGAGTGTGTGGTGCGGGCTGTGTGGGGCAGAGGAGCAGCAGGGCAGTGCGAGGGCTGCTCGCCTGGTGCCGTGCCCCCAGTGTGGTCGGCCCTTCCACCGCCACTGCCTGCTGGGAATGGCTGACAACAGAGGTACGTCTGCTGCCTGCTGTGTGCCTGCTGTGTCCAGCTAGTGGTATGCAATGCGTGTGGCTGTTATGGCATGCCCTGTGCTGCTCGCCACTCGCTTGCTGCCGTGCCCCAGTGCCACCGCAGCTTTCACTGCCACTGCCTCTTGGCCAAGGCTCACTTTGTCTGTGTGCTGTGGGGTGGGGTGCGTTTTGGGTGGGACGGGGTGCGTGTCATTGTGTATGGTTTGTGCCGCTGCTTTCCCTTGTTGCTCTTCTTCAATTCGCCTCCCTTGCCCCTCCTTCCACCCATTCACCCGCATCCCCCTTCCTGTTGCCCCACACCCCCCATCCCCCTCGCTTGCTCCACATTCCCTCCCATGCCCTTCCCCCCGTGCCCCACATCCCCTCTTGCCCACATTCACCCATGTTCCCCCCCTCACATCCCCCCCCCCCAATGCCCTCTCCCCACTGCCTTGTTGCGCGCAGGCAAGCTGGACTGGCGGGACTGGGTGTGCCCGGGGTGCATTCGCTGTGAGGTGAGCCGCGGCATGGGGGATGGAGCATGGGGGATGGAGCATGGGGGATGGAGCATGGGGGATGGAGCATGGGGGATGGAGCATGGGGGATGGAGCATGGGGGATGGAGCATGGGGGATGGAGCATGGGGGATGGAGCATGGGGGATGGAGCATGGGGGATGGAGCATGGGGGATGGAGCAGGGGGGATGGAGCATGGGGGATGGAGCATGGGGGATGGAGCATGGGGGATGGAGCATGGGGGATGGAGCATGGGGGATGGAGCATGGGGGATGGAGCATGGGGGATGGAGCATGGGGGATGGAGCATGGGGGATGGAGCATGGGGGATGGAGCATGGGGGATGGAGCATGGGGGATGGAGCATGGGGGATGGAGCATGGGGGATGGAGCATGGGGGATGGAGCATGGGGGATGGAGCCCAGCATGAGGGGTGGGTGGGGCATGGGGGGGGATGGAGGTGGGGGGGCGCGATATGATGCCATGGGCTATCTTGTCACATGCCCTCAGGGCCCCAGCAGTCCCCACAGGCGCTCGTCTTTTGAGTCAACTCAAGCAAACTTTCATCCTTTCTCTCTTGTGCCCTTGTGCCCTTGGTTCTTCTCTCTGTGCTTGCTGGGAACCCTCATCCATTCTCTGCTGCTGTCATGTTTCAATCTGCTTGCCGCCCCTCTGCTTTGCCTGCCCCTAAACCGTGAAACCCTGAACCTAAACCGTGCTATTTTCTGTCATTTCTGCCACCGCTACGGTCGTCAATCCTGTGCTGCTCTGAACCACCTCACCACCAACTCACCCCTCGCCACCATCTCACACATTTCTTCCTCCACGCTTTGTGTTGCCTGTCCCTAAACCCCGAGCAGGCCTGCCACCGCTACGGGGAGCCGTCGTCCATCCTGTGCTGCTACCGCTGTGACAGGGGCTATCATGTGGCATGCACTCAGCTGCACACCAAGGTGAGCGCATGTGCCTGTGGTTGAATGAGTGCGAGTGGGTGAGTGAGTGAGAGAGCGGGGGTGTGAGTGTGTGTTTGAGGAAGTGTGTTGGTGTGTGTGAGCTGCTGTGCTTCATGCAGCCCAAACACCTTGCTGCTGTCCCTCACAATATTCTCTGCACCTCTCTGCACCATCTACCCACTTCTTCGTCTCTCTGCTCCCCTCTGCACCCCTCTATGTGCCTCTTCACCCATCTGCACCTCTCTCCATCACTCTGCACTGCACCTTCTGCACCCCTCTGCACCCCACCAGTCGCCTTTCAAGGGTCCGTTCCTGTGTCCGAGCCACACGCAGTGCCACAGCTGCGGCTCCAAAGTGCCGGGCAGTGGCACGTCCTCGCGGTGAGTCCAGGGGATCACACGGACTGCGGATCACACGGACTGCGGATCACACGGACTGCGGATCACACGGACTGCGGATCACACGGACTGCGGATCACACGGACTGCGGATCACACGGACTGCGGATCACACGGACTGCGGATCACACGGACTGCGGATCACACGGACTGCGGATCACACGGACTGCGGATCACACGGACTGCGGATCACACGGACTGCGGATCACACGGACTGCGGATCACACGGACTGCGGATCACGGGGAGTGGGGAGAAGGGCTGGAGGCAACAGGGGATGAGGATAACAGGGAGTGGTAAGATGTGTGTGGGGGGGGGGGGGGGAGGGGAGGAGTTGGGAGTGTGGGAGAGAGACGAGAAAATACCTGGGTGCAGGTGAGGATGGTGGGAGGCAAAGGTGCGTGATCGTCTGCCCTCTGTTCCCACACCCTGTCGCCTTCTCTACCCCTCCCCCACTTCCCCTCCCTCCGCTCTCCTTCCCCTCCTTTCTCCCAGTCTCTCCGCGTTCCCCTCTCTGGTTCTTCCACCGTCCCCTATCTCACCGTCCCCTATCTCACCATCCCCTATCTCACCATCCCCTATCTCACCATCCCCTATCTCACCATCCCCTATCTCACCATCCCCTATCTCTCACCATCCATCCCCGCCTCTTACCTCTTCCTCTCTCCCTCGCTTGTTGTTCAACCACATGCTTTGTGCCGCTTGTTGTTCAACCACATGCTTTGTGCCGCTTGTTGTTCAACCACATGCTTTGTGCCGCTTGTTGTTCAACCACATGCTTTGTGCCGCTTGTTGTTCAACCACATGCTTTGTGCCGCTTGTTGTTCAACCACATGCTTTGTGCCGCTTGTTGTTCAACCACATGCTTTGTGCCGCTTGTTGTTCAACCACATGCTTTGTGCCGCTTGTTGTTCAACCACATGCTTTGTGCCGCTTGTTGTTCAACCACATGCTTTGTGCCGCTTGTTGTTCAACCACATGCTTTGTGCCGCTTGTTGTTCAACCACATGCTTTGTGCCGCTTGTTGTTCAACCACATGCTTTGTGCCGCTTGTTGTTCAACCACATGCTTTGTGCCGCTTGTTGTTCAACCACATGCTTTGTGCCGCTTGTTGTTCAACCACATGCTTTGTGCCGCTTGTTGTTCAACCACATGCTTTGTGCCGCTTGTTGTTCAACCACATGCTTTGTGCCGCTTGTTGTTCAACCACATGCTTTGTGCCGCTTGTTGTTCAACCACATGCTTTGTGCCGCTTGTTGTTCAACCACATGCTTTGTGCCGCTTGTTGTTCAACCACATGCTTTGTGCCGCTTGTTGTTCAACCACATGCTTTGTGCCGCTTGTTGTTCAACCACATGCTTTGTGCCGCTTGTTGTTCAACCACATGCTTTGTGCCGCTTGTTGTTCAACCACATGCTTTGTGCCGCTTGTTGTTCAACCACATGCTTTGTGCCGCTTGTTGTTCAACCACATGCTTTGTGCCGCTTGTTGTTCAACCACATGCTTTGTGCCGCTTGTTGTTCAACCACATGCTTTGTGCCGCTTGTTGTTCAACCACATGCTTTGTGCCGCTTGTTGTTCAACCACATGCTTTGTGCCGCTTGTTGTTCAACCACATGCTTTGTGCCGCTTGTTGTTCAACCACATGCTTTGTGCCGCTTGTTGTTCAACCACATGCTTTGTGCCGCTTGTTGTTCAACCACATGCTTTGTGCCGCTTGTTGTTCAACCACATGCTTTGTGCCGCTTGTTGTTCAACCACATGCTTTGTGCCGCTTGTTGTTCAACCACATGCTTTGTGCCGCTTGTTGTTCAACCACATGCTTTGTGCCGCTTGTTGTTCAACCACATGCTTTGTGCCGCTTGTTGTTCAACCACATGCTTTGTGCCGCTTGTTGTTCAACCACATGCTTTGTGCCGCTTGTTGTTCAACCACATGCTTTGTGCCGCTTGTTGTTCAACCACATGCTTTGTGCCGCTTGTTGTTCAACCACATGCTTTGTGCCGCTTGTTGTTCAACCACATGCTTTGTGCCGCTTGTTGTTCAACCACATGCTTTGTGCCGCTTGTTGTTCAACCACATGCTTTGTGCCGCTTGTTGTTCAACCACATGCTTTGTGCCGCTTGTTGTTCAACCACATGCTTTGTGCCGCTTGTTGTTCAACCACATGCTTTGTGCCGCTTGTTGTTCAACCACATGCTTTGTGCCGCTTGTTGTTCAACCACATGCTTTGTGCCGCTTGTTGTTCAACCACATGCTTTGTGCCGCTTGTTGTTCAACCACATGCTTTGTGCCGCTTGTTGTTCAACCACATGCTTTGTGCCGCTTGTTGTTCAACCACATGCTTTGTGCCGCTTGTTGTTCAACCACATGCTTTGTGCCGCTTGTTGTTCAACCACATGCTTTGTGCCGCTTGTTGTTCAACCACATGCTTTGTGCCGCTTGTTGTTCAACCACATGCTTTGTGCCGCTTGTTGTTCAACCACATGCTTTGTGCCGCTTGTTGTTCAACCACATGCTTTGTGCCGCTTGTTGTTCAACCACATGCTTTGTGCCGCTTGTTGTTCAACCACATGCTTTGTGCCGCTTGTTGTTCAACCACATGCTTTGTGCCGCTTGTTGTTCAACCACATGCTTTGTGCCGCTTGTTGTTCAACCACATGCTTTGTGCCGCTTGTTGTTCAACCACATGCTTTGTGCCGCTTGTTGTTCAACCACATGCTTTGTGCCGCTTGTTGTTCAACCACATGCTTTGTGCCGCTTGTTGTTCAACCACATGCTTTGTGCCGCTTGTTGTTCAACCACATGCTTTGTGCCGCTTGTTGTTCAACCACATGCTTTGTGCCGCTTGTTGTTCAACCACATGCTTTGTGCCGCTTGTTGTTCAACCACATGCTTTGTGCCGCTTGTTGTTCAACCACATGCTTTGTGCCGCTTGTTGTTCAACCACATGCTTTGTGCCGCTTGTTGTTCAACCACATGCTTTGTGCCGCTTGTTGTTCAACCACATGCTTTGTGCCGCTTGTTGTTCAACCACATGCTTTGTGCCGCTTGTTGTTCAACCACATGCTTTGTGCCGCTTGTTGTTCAACCACATGCTTTGTGCCGCTTGTTGTTCAACCACATGCTTTGTGCCGCTTGTTGTTCAACCACATGCTTTGTGCCGCTTGTTGTTCAACCACATGCTTTGTGCCGCTTGTTGTTCAACCACATGCTTTGTGCCGCTTGTTGTTCAACCACATGCTTTGTGCCGCTTGTTGTTCAACCACATGCTTTGTGCCGCTTGTTGTTCAACCACATGCTTTGTGCCGCTTGTTGTTCAACCACATGCTTTGTGCCGCTTGTTGTTCAACCACATGCTTTGTGCCGCTTGTTGTTCAACCACATGCTTTGTGCCGCTTGTTGTTCAACCACATGCTTTGTGCCGCTTGTTGTTCAACCACATGCTTTGTGCCGCTTGTTGTTCAACCACATGCTTTGTGCCGCTTGTTGTTCAACCACATGCTTTGTGCCGCTTGTTGTTCAACCACATGCTTTGTGCCGCTTGTTGTTCAACCACATGCTTTGTGCCGCTTGTTGTTCAACCACATGCTTTGTGCCGCTTGTTGTTCAACCACATGCTTTGTGCCGCTTGTTGTTCAACCACATGCTTTGTGCCGCTTGTTGTTCAACCACATGCTTTGTGCCGCTTGTTGTTCAACCACATGCTTTGTGCCGCTTGTTGTTCAACCACATGCTTTGTGCCGCTTGTTGTTCAACCACATGCTTTGTGCCGCTTGTTGTTCAACCACATGCTTTGTGCCGCTTGTTGTTCAACCACATGCTTTGTGCCGCTTGTTGTTCAACCACATGCTTTGTGCCGCTTGTTGTTCAACCACATGCTTTGTGCCGCTTGTTGTTCAACCACATGCTTTGTGCCGCTTGTTGTTCAACCACATGCTTTGTGCCGCTTGTTGTTCAACCACATGCTTTGTGCCGCTTGTTGTTCAACCACATGCTTTGTGCCGCTTGTTGTTCAACCACATGCTTTGTGCCGCTTGTTGTTCAACCACATGCTTTGTGCCGCTTGTTGTTCAACCACATGCTTTGTGCCGCTTGTTGTTCAACCACATGCTTTGTGCCGCTTGTTGTTCAACCACATGCTTTGTGCCGCTTGTTGTTCAACCACATGCTTTGTGCCGCTTGTTGTTCAACCACATGCTTTGTGCCGCTTGTTGTTCAACCACATGCTTTGTGCCGCTTGTTGTTCAACCACATGCTTTGTGCCGCTTGTTGTTCAACCACATGCTTTGTGCCGCTTGTTGTTCAACCACATGCTTTGTGCCGCTTGTTGTTCAACCACATGCTTTGTGCCGCTTGTTGTTCAACCACATGCTTTGTGCCGCTTGTTGTTCAACCACATGCTTTGTGCCGCTTGTTGTTCAACCACATGCTTTGTGCCGCTTGTTGTTCAACCACATGCTTTGTGCCGCTTGTTGTTCAACCACATGCTTTGTGCCGCTTGTTGTTCAACCACATGCTTTGTGCCGCTTGTTGTTCAACCACATGCTTTGTGCCGCTTGTTGTTCAACCACATGCTTTGTGCCGCTTGTTGTTCAACCACATGCTTTGTGCCGCTTGTTGTTCAACCACATGCTTTGTGCCGCTTGTTGTTCAACCACATGCTTTGTGCCGCTTGTTGTTCAACCACATGCTTTGTGCCGCTTGTTGTTCAACCACATGCTTTGTGCCGCTTGTTGTTCAACCACATGCTTTGTGCCGCTTGTTGTTCAACCACATGCTTTGTGCCGCTTGTTGTTCAACCACATGCTTTGTGCCGCTTGTTGTTCAACCACATGCTTTGTGCCGCTTGTTGTTCAACCACATGCTTTGTGCCGCTTGTTGTTCAACCACATGCTTTGTGCCGCTTGTTGTTCAACCACATGCTTTGTGCCGCTTGTTGTTCAACCACATGCTTTGTGCCGCTTGTTGTTCAACCACATGCTTTGTGCCGCTTGTTGTTCAACCACATGCTTTGTGCCGCTTGTTGTTCAACCACATGCTTTGTGCCGCTTGTTGTTCAACCACATGCTTTGTGCCGCTTGTTGTTCAACCACATGCTTTGTGCCGCTTGTTGTTCAACCACATGCTTTGTGCCGCTTGTTGTTCAACCACATGCTTTGTGCCGCTTGTTGTTCAACCACATGCTTTGTGCCGCTTGTTGTTCAACCACATGCTTTGTGCCGCTTGTTGTTCAACCACATGCTTTGTGCCGCTTGTTGTTCAACCACATGCTTTGTGCCGCTTGTTGTTCAACCACATGCTTTGTGCCGCTTGTTGTTCAACCACATGCTTTGTGCCGCTTGTTGTTCAACCACATGCTTTGTGCCGCTTGTTGTTCAACCACATGCTTTGTGCCGCTTGTTGTTCAACCACATGCTTTGTGCCGCTTGTTGTTCAACCACATGCTTTGTGCCGCTTGTTGTTCAACCACATGCTTTGTGCCGCTTGTTGTTCAACCACATGCTTTGTGCCGCTTGTTGTTCAACCACATGCTTTGTGCCGCTTGTTGTTCAACCACATGCTTTGTGCCGCTTGTTGTTCAACCACATGCTTTGTGCCGCTTGTTGTTCAACCACATGCTTTGTGCCGCTTGTTGTTCAACCACATGCTTTGTGCCGCTTGTTGTTCAACCACATGCTTTGTGCCGCTTGTTGTTCAACCACATGCTTTGTGCCGCTTGTTGTTCAACCACATGCTTTGTGCCGCTTGTTGTTCAACCACATGCTTTGTGCCGCTTGTTGTTCAACCACATGCTTTGTGCCGCTTGTTGTTCAACCACATGCTTTGTGCCGCTTGTTGTTCAACCACATGCTTTGTGCCGCTTGTTGTTCAACCACATGCTTTGTGCCGCTTGTTGTTCAACCACATGCTTTGTGCCGCTTGTTGTTCAACCACATGCTTTGTGCCGCTTGTTGTTCAACCACATGCTTTGTGCCGCTTGTTGTTCAACCACATGCTTTGTGCCGCTTGTTGTTCAACCACATGCTTTGTGCCGCTTGTTGTTCAACCACATGCTTTGTGCCGCTTGTTGTTCAACCACATGCTTTGTGCCGCTTGTTGTTCAACCACATGCTTTGTGCCGCTTGTTGTTCAACCACATGCTTTGTGCCGCTTGTTGTTCAACCACATGCTTTGTGCCGCTTGTTGTTCAACCACATGCTTTGTGCCGCTTGTTGTTCAACCACATGCTTTGTGCCGCTTGTTGTTCAACCACATGCTTTGTGCCGCTTGTTGTTCAACCACATGCTTTGTGCCGCTTGTTGTTCAACCACATGCTTTGTGCCGCTTGTTGTTCAACCACATGCTTTGTGCCGCTTGTTGTTCAACCACATGCTTTGTGCCGCTTGTTGTTCAACCACATGCTTTGTGCCGCTTGTTGTTCAACCACATGCTTTGTGCCGCTTGTTGTTCAACCACATGCTTTGTGCCGCTTGTTGTTCAACCACATGCTTTGTGCCGCTTGTTGTTCAACCACATGCTTTGTGCCGCTTGTTGTTCAACCACATGCTTTGTGCCGCTTGTTGTTCAACCACATGCTTTGTGCCGCTTGTTGTTCAACCACATGCTTTGTGCCGCTTGTTGTTCAACCACATGCTTTGTGCCGCTTGTTGTTCAACCACATGCTTTGTGCCGCTTGTTGTTCAACCACATGCTTTGTGCCGCTTGTTGTTCAACCACATGCTTTGTGCCGCTTGTTGTTCAACCACATGCTTTGTGCCGCTTGTTGTTCAACCACATGCTTTGTGCCGCTTGTTGTTCAACCACATGCTTTGTGCCGCTTGTTGTTCAACCACATGCTTTGTGCCGCTTGTTGTTCAACCACATGCTTTGTGCCGCTTGTTGTTCAACCACATGCTTTGTGCCGCTTGTTGTTCAACCACATGCTTTGTGCCGCTTGTTGTTCAACCACATGCTTTGTGCCGCTTGTTGTTCAACCACATGCTTTGTGCCGCTTGTTGTTCAACCACATGCTTTGTGCCGCTTGTTGTTCAACCACATGCTTTGTGCCGCTTGTTGTTCAACCACATGCTTTGTGCCGCTTGTTGTTCAACCACATGCTTTGTGCCGCTTGTTGTTCAACCACATGCTTTGTGCCGCTTGTTGTTCAACCACATGCTTTGTGCCGCTTGTTGTTCAACCACATGCTTTGTGCCGCTTGTTGTTCAACCACATGCTTTGTGCCGCTTGTTGTTCAACCACATGCTTTGTGCCGCTTGTTGTTCAACCACATGCTTTGTGCCGCTTGTTGTTCAACCACATGCTTTGTGCCGCTTGTTGTTCAACCACATGCTTTGTGCCGCTTGTTGTTCAACCACATGCTTTGTGCCGCTTGTTGTTCAACCACATGCTTTGTGCCGCTTGTTGTTCAACCACATGCTTTGTGCCGCTTGTTGTTCAACCACATGCTTTGTGCCGCTTGTTGTTCAACCACATGCTTTGTGCCGCTTGTTGTTCAACCACATGCTTTGTGCCGCTTGTTGTTCAACCACATGCTTTGTGCCGCTTGTTGTTCAACCACATGCTTTGTGCCGCTTGTTGTTCAACCACATGCTTTGTGCCGCTTGTTGTTCAACCACATGCTTTGTGCCGCTTGTTGTTCAACCACATGCTTTGTGCCGCTTGTTGTTCAACCACATGCTTTGTGCCGCTTGTTGTTCAACCACATGCTTTGTGCCGCTTGTTGTTCAACCACATGCTTTGTGCCGCTTGTTGTTCAACCACATGCTTTGTGCCGCTTGTTGTTCAACCACATGCTTTGTGCCGCTTGTTGTTCAACCACATGCTTTGTGCCGCTTGTTGTTCAACCACATGCTTTGTGCCGCTTGTTGTTCAACCACATGCTTTGTGCCGCTTGTTGTTCAACCACATGCTTTGTGCCGCTTGTTGTTCAACCACATGCTTTGTGCCGCTTGTTGTTCAACCACATGCTTTGTGCCGCTTGTTGTTCAACCACATGCTTTGTGCCGCTTGTTGTTCAACCACATGCTTTGTGCCGCTTGTTGTTCAACCACATGCTTTGTGCCGCTTGTTGTTCAACCACATGCTTTGTGCCGCTTGTTGTTCAACCACATGCTTTGTGCCGCTTGTTGTTCAACCACATGCTTTGTGCCGCTTGTTGTTCAACCACATGCTTTGTGCCGCTTGTTGTTCAACCACATGCTTTGTGCCGCTTGTTGTTCAACCACATGCTTTGTGCCGCTTGTTGTTCAACCACATGCTTTGTGCCGCTTGTTGTTCAACCACATGCTTTGTGCCGCTTGTTGTTCAACCACATGCTTTGTGCCGCTTGTTGTTCAACCACATGCTTTGTGCCGCTTGTTGTTCAACCACATGCTTTGTGCCGCTTGTTGTTCAACCACATGCTTTGTGCCGCTTGTTGTTCAACCACATGCTTTGTGCCGCTTGTTGTTCAACCACATGCTTTGTGCCGCTTGTTGTTCAACCACATGCTTTGTGCCGCTTGTTGTTCAACCACATGCTTTGTGCCGCTTGTTGTTCAACCACATGCTTTGTGCCGCTTGTTGTTCAACCACATGCTTTGTGCCGCTTGTTGTTCAACCACATGCTTTGTGCCGCTTGTTGTTCAACCACATGCTTTGTGCCGCTTGTTGTTCAACCACATGCTTTGTGCCGCTTGTTGTTCAACCACATGCTTTGTGCCGCTTGTTGTTCAACCACATGCTTTGTGCCGCTTGTTGTTCAACCACATGCTTTGTGCCGCTTGTTGTTCAACCACATGCTTTGTGCCGCTTGTTGTTCAACCACATGCTTTGTGCCGCTTGTTGTTCAACCACATGCTTTGTGCCGCTTGTTGTTCAACCACATGCTTTGTGCCGCTTGTTGTTCAACCACATGCTTTGTGCCGCTTGTTGTTCAACCACATGCTTTGTGCCGCTTGTTGTTCAACCACATGCTTTGTGCCGCTTGTTGTTCAACCACATGCTTTGTGCCGCTTGTTGTTCAACCACATGCTTTGTGCCGCTTGTTGTTCAACCACATGCTTTGTGCCGCTTGTTGTTCAACCACATGCTTTGTGCCGCTTGTTGTTCAACCACATGCTTTGTGCCGCTTGTTGTTCAACCACATGCTTTGTGCCGCTTGTTGTTCAACCACATGCTTTGTGCCGCTTGTTGTTCAACCACATGCTTTGTGCCGCTTGTTGTTCAACCACATGCTTTGTGCCGCTTGTTGTTCAACCACATGCTTTGTGCCGCTTGTTGTTCAACCACATGCTTTGTGCCGCTTGTTGTTCAACCACATGCTTTGTGCCGCTTGTTGTTCAACCACATGCTTTGTGCCGCTTGTTGTTCAACCACATGCTTTGTGCCGCTTGTTGTTCAACCACATGCTTTGTGCCGCTTGTTGTTCAACCACATGCTTTGTGCCGCTTGTTGTTCAACCACATGCTTTGTGCCGCTTGTTGTTCAACCACATGCTTTGTGCCGCTTGTTGTTCAACCACATGCTTTGTGCCGCTTGTTGTTCAACCACATGCTTTGTGCCGCTTGTTGTTCAACCACATGCTTTGTGCCGCTTGTTGTTCAACCACATGCTTTGTGCCGCTTGTTGTTCAACCACATGCTTTGTGCCGCTTGTTGTTCAACCACATGCTTTGTGCCGCTTGTTGTTCAACCACATGCTTTGTGCCGCTTGTTGTTCAACCACATGCTTTGTGCCGCTTGTTGTTCAACCACATGCTTTGTGCCGCTTGTTGTTCAACCACATGCTTTGTGCCGCTTGTTGTTCAACCACATGCTTTGTGCCGCTTGTTGTTCAACCACATGCTTTGTGCCGCTTGTTGTTCAACCACATGCTTTGTGCCGCTTGTTGTTCAACCACATGCTTTGTGCCGCTTGTTGTTCAACCACATGCTTTGTGCCGCTTGTTGTTCAACCACATGCTTTGTGCCGCTTGTTGTTCAACCACATGCTTTGTGCCGCTTGTTGTTCAACCACATGCTTTGTGCCGCTTGTTGTTCAACCACATGCTTTGTGCCGCTTGTTGTTCAACCACATGCTTTGTGCCGCTTGTTGTTCAACCACATGCTTTGTGCCGCTTGTTGTTCAACCACATGCTTTGTGCCGCTTGTTGTTCAACCACATGCTTTGTGCCGCTTGTTGTTCAACCACATGCTTTGTGCCGCTTGTTGTTCAACCACATGCTTTGTGCCGCTTGTTGTTCAACCACATGCTTTGTGCCGCTTGTTGTTCAACCACATGCTTTGTGCCGCTTGTTGTTCAACCACATGCTTTGTGCCGCTTGTTGTTCAACCACATGCTTTGTGCCGCTTGTCTCCCCCCTTCCTCCTACTCTTGCCTTGCCCCCCCAGGCTTACCTCTCGCCCCACCCCCCAGCCGGTTCCTCAACTACATGCTCTCTCACGCTTCTCGCGCTCCCCTCCTCCTCTCCCCTCCTCGTCTCCCCATCCCCCCACCCGCTTCCCCTTCCGCACCCCTGCAGCTGTTTTTTCAACTACATGCTGTGTAAGGCCTTGCTCCCCTTTCCCCCCTTCCGCTCCCCTTCCCTCTCTTGCCCTCCTCGCACCTCCTCTCCCCCCCCGGGGGCGCAGCTGGTTCTTCAACTACATGCTGTGTGACGCCTGTGGGCGCCTCTTCGTCAAGAAGAAGCACTGCCCCGTCTGCCTCAGGGTACGTGCACCGGGGGGAGGTAACACTGCTGTGCTGGGGTAGGTGCACCTGTGGAACGTAACTCCTGCTGGGGTGGGTGCCGCTGGGGTGGGCGCTACTGGGGGGTAGGTGCTGCTGGGGGAGGTAAGTTCTGGTGGGGTATGCTGGCCGTGAGGAAGCATCATCGCCGTGTGCTTGAGGGTAGGTTGAGTGGGGCAGCTGGGGCGTGACTGACAGTGACTGGCTGAAACAAATGCCTCGGTGTGCATTTGATGGTCATCACGTGTCTCCACGCTCTCACGTGTCTCATGCATGTGCATGTGGGTATGCATGGGTGTATGCATGGTTGTATGCATGTGTGTATCATGTGTTTTGTATATTCATGTGTGTATGCATGTGTGTATGCATGTGTGTATGCATGTGTGTATGCATGTGTGTATGCATGTGTGTATGCATGTGTGTATGCATGTGTGTATGCATGTGTGTATGCATGTGTGTATGCATGTGTGTATGCATGTGTGTATGCATGTGTGTATGCATGTGTGTATGCATGTGTGTATGCATGTGTGTATGCATGTGTGCATGCATGTGTGCATGCATGTGTGCATGCATGTGTGCATGCATGTGTGCATGCATGTGTGCATGTGTGCATGCATGTGTGCATGCATGTGTGCATGCATGTGTGCATGCATGTGTGCATGCATGTGTGTATGCATGTGTGCACGCATGTGTGTATGCATGTGTGTATGCATGTGTGTATGCATGAGAGTCTGATGTGTTGACACCACATATGCATCCGCATCCCACCCCCCTCACCACAGGTTTATCGGGACTCAGAGCCAATGCCAATGGTGTGTTGTGACAAATGCGAGCACTGGGTGCATTGCGCATGTGACAATATCAGGTGGGTAAAGGGTGCCATTTCACTACCTGAACGCATGCCTTTGTGCGTGTGACAGTATTATATTGCAATCACACCCCCTCTCCCTCCCTTCCTTTTCCCCCCTTTTCCCATTTCGCTCTCACTCCTTTCTGCGACAACACTTTTTGACCATCCCAATCTATTCCTCACTTTCCACAATTTATTTACTTTTCCATCTCATTTGTCTATTTGTAACAAGGATTAAAGTATACATTGAATCGAACTTGACATGTTTAAGACTACTTCTCTGGAAACAAAGTTGGAACACATTGGTCTCCAATTAACGCAGAATCGGCACACCTTTTTCCACACTTTTTTCACACCTGTTTCCCACTTTTGTTTTCATACCTTTATTGTTCCTTTGCAATGCATTCTCTCGATTCTTTGGTGTGCCCTTCAAGCAGCGATGAGCAGTACATGCAGTATCAGACGAACTCAGATCTCTCCTACACATGCCCTGCCTGCCTGGGCCACGCTCCTAGTGTGAGTTCCGTTGCCCTCTCACTTGCGTGTGCCATTGTCACTTGCATTGCTATGCCCTTGTATTTCTCTTCCTTTGCTCTATCAAGTTTTGCCTTGAAAGGTCAACTTGTGGTGTTGTGTGTCGTTCTTTGTCCCTCATCACATGTCGCAACGAAGCAGGAACCACTGAGGCGATTATTTCGGCGCCTCAATAATCCACTCAGGAGCTCTGGTATTGGTACAAGGTGGAAAGAGTGCGGCCTCTTAGTTGTCTTGTGACATTTGTAGTGTCTTTCTCTTTCCCTCACCGCAGGTCGCAACAGCAGCAGAGGCCACTCAAGAGCTGTGGTCTCGATTCAAACGCCGCGTGGAGCAAAGCAAGGGAGGAGCAAAGGCAGGCGGGGAGGGGGCAGCAGAGGAGGCGGAGGGAAGCACTTGGTGTCGAAAGAGGGGGCAGAGAAAGAGGGGCATGGCGTCGCTCCATGCGAAGGAGGAGCAGCAGGAAGGGGATGTGGACCGGGAGGGGAGAGGAGATGGGCAAGAGGGAGTTGATGAGGAGGAGGATGAGGGCAGGGAAAAGGCTCCTCCTCCGTTTTCGGAGAGTGAGGGAGAGGAGAATGGGGGGGAACGGGGAGGAGGATTGGGTAGTGGAGATGGTGTTGGTAGGAAGGGAAGGAGGGTGGGGGTGGGTTATGTTGCAGGGTCTGTTGGAAAGGAGAAAGGGGGAGGAGAAGAGGGCTTAGGGAAGAGGAAGAGGAGGAAGGTGGTAGGGGAGGAGGAGGTGGAGGAAGGGGAGAGGGGAGGGGAGAGGAAGAGGAGGAGAATGAAGAGTGGCAAGGGAGAGGAGGAAAAGGTGGGGGGAGGGGAGGAAGGGGGTGAGGGAAGAGGGGAGGAGGGGATTCGAGTGAGGATAAGGCTGAACAGGAGGAGAGGGGAAGGAGAGCGAGTGGAGGAGCACGAGGGGCGACATGAGGGGGAACGGGGGGGCGAGGGGAGGGAGAGGAGGAAGAGGAAGGGAGAGCATGAGGAAGCAAAAGAACGGGGCGAAGAGGGGGAGAAGGATGGTTCGGCAAGGGGGGATAAAAGGAACGTTGAGAGAAGTATGAAGGAAGGAGATTCAGCAGAGACGACTAAGGAGTTGGGAGAGAGGAAAGGAGGGGAAGCAGGAGTGGGCGATGATTTCCATGAAGAGGTGACTCGCAGCAAGAGGAGGAGGAAGGGAGGAAAGGAGGAGGAGGGGAGGGAGGGGGCCAAGGGAAGACAGAGGAGGGAAGGAAAGGAGGTGGAGGAGGCGAGGAGAAGAAGTATTGGTGTGAGTGGTGTGTTGCACGAGGAGGTTGAGGAGAGGAGTGACGGACGCTTGCAAGAGGAAGGTGATGAGGGGAGGGGTGAGGGTTTGGATGGGTTGACCAAGGAGGGTGAAGCACAAAAAAGTGAGGGGCAAAGGAAAAGGCAAAGGGAGGTGCATAGGAAAGCAGAGGAGGAAGAGTGTAAGGATAACAAGGGAGGCACGGGAAAGGAGGTGGATGGTGAGGGGAAGGAGCAAGCCGGGGAGAAGCACGGGGCGGAAAAAGTGGGGTGGGAGGAAGGGGAAAGAAAGGAGAGAAGGAAGGAAGAACGAGAAGTAAACCAGGCGCATGGGAGTGGTGCTAGTACGGAGGGTCTGGGTCTTGAAGCGCCTCCAAAGCCTTCTCAGGAAGAGAAGCAAACACATGGGGGTGGCAGTATCGGGGGTTTGGCGGGCTTGGATGTTCTTATAGGGGGGGCGGGCAGGGGGGGGAATGCAGGTAGCAATAGTGGGAGGGGGAGGGGCGAAGGAGGGAGGAGTGTTGGGGAAGGTGAGGAAGGGAAAGATGATGGAAAGGGGTGTGGGAAGGGGGATAGCGTGGGCGATGTGGAGGGGAAGAGGGAGGGCAGTGGGGATGGAGATGGGGAGGGAGCGGCAGGCAAGGGTGGGCCCAACAGGAGGGCGTCGGATGCCTCTGCCACGGCTGGCAGGCAGGAGACACACGGCAGGCAGCAGCTAGAAGCAGCTGCGGTCGGTGCTTCTCAAAGTGCTGCTGGGACTGGTGGTGGTGTAGGTGGTGATGGTAGTGCTGGTTGTGCTGGAGTTGGCGGTGCTAGTGTGGGTGGTTCTGGCAGTGTTCCTGGTGCTACTGGTGGTGATGGAGGGGTGAGGGGCTTGAAGCTGATGATTCGCAAGTCGCACGGGACGGGAGGAATGGGCGGCAAGGGCAGGGATGAAGACAACAGACCAACCTAGTAGTACTTGATAGGGTTGAGTCACTTTGACACACTGACGGAGTTGGCAGAATGTGAGATGGGGAGTAGTGCAGTTGCACCTCCACATTAGTATCCTCGCCACCTATTCTATCTGGTGTGCTTGGTTTTACTAGCTGTTTCTCCTCTTCTTGGCACTGCCCCCTACGAAGCCTAGAGGGTGTATCAAAGAAAAGTACATTCTTGCATTCCGAGTTTGCCGTATTCTCGTTGCCACCTAGTGTGCCGTGTGGCCCTATCAGGAATTTTTCCCTGAAATTCCTGATTTTCAGCCTATTTTTGTGTACCTACACTGATTTTTCAGTGTGTATGTTTTTGTGAGACTGATTTTTCAGCCTTCATTTCATACTTAACACTGAGTTTTCAGCCTTTTATCGAAGTGTACACTGAATGCACATTCGTAATTTTCCTGAAAAACGCCCGAGATGACTAGTCTTGCTCTCGTGTAAAATACAAACCGCTTGCTAGCAGCTTGGAGCAGGGCCTATGTTATCAGGATAATTTATCCTGATTCTCCTGAATTCAGGATAGGTGTTTAGTGACTGTCCTGTAAAAACAGCAAAAGACAAATGTCTGTCCTATGATATCAGTATAATGGCGATTTTGCATACTGGGCCCTCAGGATAAGGCTTTAGGTACAGCCCTGATGAGTCAGGATAGTATCGAGAGTCGTCCTGACGCGAATACCGCATTTTCCCTCCCTTAGTGTACCCAACCACCGACCTGGTACAGCGTAAGTTACGCACCGTGATTGTCGCACTGTTTTTTTTTGCCTGGGTGGCGCAACACCACACCGCGCCCACCCTGGAACCACAGTAATGCTGTAACATCTACCAATCACAGTGCGCCGCTGACTTAACACGCAGGAAAAACACGGCCAACTTTGCAAGATGTTGTTGACACGTGCTTCCCACCTAGCCATGAAACTTGTCCCTTAGCCAACTTTGCAAGATGCTTCTGCCAGCGCATACGCCGCGACTCCTATGGTCGACGCGCCATGTGTCTGGGGTTGGGAAGGATCGGGAACCAGGGTGTTGTGATGTTCTGTTCTGTCTCTTCCTCCATCCCCTCCAGCTTGTTGTTGACTCTCAACCAAACCCCAGCCAGAACTCCAAGATTCCTTGTTTTTCCCCGTAACTTTCCTAGCTGCTCGACGCCGTATGTCTGCGTGATATGATGCAAATTACCGTCCATGGCTGACCCATCGCCGACGGGCGATGGTGAAGGCCCCGCCATACCTAGCCCACCCGGCCCGACCGTAGGGTTGACGGGCCTGGATTTCTTGCGTAGTAGGCCTGTTCAGCCTCCACCACCGCCTCAACCAACACCAGCTGATTCCGCTGCCGCTGCCGCAGCTGATTCCCTCCCGTCGCCGTCCCAGCCACCCGTGCCTTCTCCTGTGACAGCTGCACCGGTCGTGGTTGACAACGGCCCCTTGCCACCGCCGATTCGCACGCAAGGGGAGTGCTCTAAGGCGGCTGGGACGACCCGCAAAGGACCACCGAGCCAAAAACTCTCCGCGCACCGGTACCATCAGACAAAGCTGTCGTTCGTCCGTACATCTGACACCACCGCTGTCCTTTCCGTCTCCAGGCAAGATCATGAACCGACCACCAAACCTACTGTGCTTGTTGAAACCGCCACCACTGCTTCGTTTGACACCGAGATTCCCGACATCGCAGAGGAAAAGTATCAGGAAGCTTTGCTCATGTTTAAACGTCGGTGGAACGAGGACTTCTCGTGGCTAATTATTTGTCAGACAAGTTATGGTTTCCCCTCTATGAAATGTACAGTATGCATGGAATATGGAGGAACAGGAACCAACTTCAGGAGAGGCGAGGGGGCCCTGGATGTGCAGACTCAAGCCATGCAATGTCATCAAAGGACCATGAAGCACAAGGACGCCATCCGCAATCAGGAGCTGGCTTTGGCCAAAGCTGCCGGACAGCATCGCATCCCGGACTGCCCGAAAGCCCAAGACGTGGAGCACGACGCTGTGGAGGCGCTGCTGGACACCATGTTGTTCATCACCAAGACTGACGCACCTTTAGAGATGTGGGTGCAACTCGTCCGGCACCTTGCGTCCCGTGGGACTCCGGGCTTCCCGAAGAACGGCTACGGCGCGTATTACACAACGTATGTAATATACTGTTCATTTCTTTATCGTACCGCATGTTTTAATTTACACTAACACTATGTTCCCTAACCGTGCATTCGCAGGTACGGTTTCGCGGAACTGGTGTCCGCAACAGCGAGCTATCTTCGTGCGAAGCAGCGGGAGTTCATAGACTCGAGCCCATTCATTGGCTTGAGCTGTGATGAGAGTACTGACCGCGTGCGGGGGAAGCATATGATCGTCTTCGTCACTTTATTTGCGTGAAAACGAGGTTACCACAGAGTTTCTTACACTGTTGACAGTTGACAAATGCGATGCAGGGTCCCTGTATGCTGTGCTCGTCGGTTTCCTCGACAGCATCAACCTCCCCTTTGGCAAGATCGCCGGGATTAGCACCGACGACGCTCCTGTCATGCTCGACGGAACCAACGGACTGACTGGACGACTTCGACTCTGCATCCCTCATCTGGTCTCGTGCCACTGCATCGCCCACAGGTGGGTGCCTGCATCCCACATTCAACATCTGCCGCTGTTTTACTAACTGACTGTCTGACGCCGTGTGTATGTGTGGCTTTTTTTTTTACAGAGAGGCACTTGCCGCAAAAGATTCTGCAGAAGCGCTCCCGGAGCTCGCCATGGTTGACGCCCTCATCCGTGCTTTGGCGGAGCATCTCGGCCGCAGCAGCACCTCGAACACTGCATTCAAGGAGCTCCAGGCCGTCTTCACCCGGACGAACCTGGAAATGCAAGGAATCCACACCGTTCGGTGGCTAAGCCGCGGAGACGCGATCGCCCGGTTCGTGAAGGTGCTCCCGGCGGTGGTTGTCCTTCTGGAGCAGCTGGATCCAACCTGTTACCACATGGTCACCAGCCAGTTCAACTTCTTTGTGTACTTTCTGGCGGATGTACACGTAGAGCTGAACTCGCTGAACCTGCTCTTCCAGAGGCGCGAGGTACCGTTGTGTGATTTTTAGTAGTACTCACCTCACGTGGTTTGATGCTCACGGATGTGTTTCACTCCTGTGCCCTCCCTGATCCTAAACCCGACCACATGTTGACTTGACGGGGGTCCACTCCCAGCTGAGGTGTACAGAAGTTTTCATCAGAGAGCGCTACATCGATTGTGGGCAACATTTCGGTGCTGGGTCGAGCACTCTACTGTCGCTGTTCCTTGCTCGCCACAGTGCACCATGCAGCAGGAAGGTGATTGTGCAGGGAGTGGACGCTGACGGGGAGGCAAGGGATCATGAGTTCACCCTGCACGAGGAGCCTATTCCCGGCTACTCGGAGAGCACTGGTGACATCCAGTCCTGCATTCGAACGTGTCGCTCGTTTGCGACGGAGCTGCTTTACAACCTCGACTTTCGGCTTGGCGACCTGACAAATCTCAACGCCGCAAAGCTCTTCATGCCAAGAACCTGGCCGCGCGGGAAAGAGGCGAGAGACGTGGAGTGCAAAGAACACATGGAGAAGCTGGCGGTGATGTTCCATGCTCGTGACAGAGATGATATAGTGCCTGGTGAGTTAACTGATCTGTTCGCCCAGTAACATCGCTGTGTCTCTTGTACCCCTTATAAGCGCGATTGTTGATGCTGCGCTTGTATGTTCTCTTATCATCACATCATACAGGTGTGAACAAGTGCGAAGTGCGGAAGGAGATGCGCACGTTTCTGTCAGTGCTGTCCGGGGCGCCGAAGGAGGAGCAACCCTTCCACGCGGGGTTGCGGGCAATCCTGTCTACCGCGGACTGGCAGCGGACTTATCCGAACCTGGTGCGGCTGTGGGCGGCTCTGGCAGTGTTGCCGCTCAGCACGGTGGAGTGCGAGCGCGGATTCTCGCACCAGAATGTCATCAAGAGCTGGCAGCGGACCAGCTTGTGCGACGCGAAGCTGGGCGACCTCATGACGCTGAGTCTATTGGAGTATGACATGGAGTGGAGTGAAGTTGTGGCACGGTGGCGCAACACCAAGAAGAGGCGACCCACCAAGCGCAAGGCAGCAAAGGTGGATGTATCGAGGAGGAGTGGCGCGGTGTTCCGGGGGGCACTTGCAGATAAGCGCTACCACGCTTCTGATGATGCTGACGTTGTCTCTGATGATGATGATGCTCATGCTGACAGTGGGGGGGAAACAGATGCTAGTGCAGATGATGTGGAGGAGGAAGATGATGGGTAGTGGAATGTTTGGTGTAATTTGACAATATTGTGTCTGTGTGTGTGTGTTGTGTTGTCTTGTCATACATAGGTAAAACATGCCATGGCAGCTAGCCACAGAAAATGGTCCTGAGGATTAATTGAAAAGTAGCACTGATATGACAGGATAGTGGCAAAAGTAGCACTGACAGTCCAGCATACTTAAGCTAGTGCAGTCATGACAAATCAGGACAAAACAGCGCTTCCTGCTCAACTGCCCTGAGGCCTCAGGGTACCCTCAAACGAATCTGAGGCTCTGGCTTGGAGTGTCTTAGTTGTTAGTGAAACCGTTGTCGAAGGGTTAAGGGCTGATGTTCGATCATCGTAGGCTGCATAATACGTTCCTGTTGTAATCACGTTGAAGGTATCCATGTAAGTGAGAATCAGGTATCTGAGGGCCTGCGTATGAGTGATCTTATTGCCACCTAGTGTGCCATATGAGTGATCTCATTGCCACCTCGTGTGCCGTATGAGTGATCTTATTGTCAAATGTTGTAGCCTTTAGTGATGCGTGTCATATGGGGTACAGCAGTTAGGGTTAGGTTTATGTACCCCCCACAATCGTCAATCATCATTTCAGTTTCTAACATGGTATCACCTAGGTTAGGATCCTGTCGGATCCCGTTCCTACCCTTAACGCCCGTAGCACTCTACCGTTGCACCCGTACCGTCCCTTAGCGCCTGTCGCGCTTGCCTGTCCCGTCCCGTCGCGTTGCGTCCGTCTGTCCTGTCTCGTCCTGTCGCGTCTGCCCGTCCCATCCCGTCGCGTCACGCCTGACCCGTCCCATCCCCGCCCATCGCGCCCAGCGCCGTGCCCGTCCGCGCGCGTTACGCTCTGCCTGTCTGCCCGTCCGCGCGCGCGTTGCGCCCTGCCCGTCCGCCCGTCCGCGCGCGTTATGCCCTGCCCGTCCAAGCGCGTTACGCCCTGCCCGCCCGCCCGTCCGCGCGCGTTACACCCTGCCCGTCCGTGCCCGTTGCACCCTGCCCGTCGCGCCCGTTGCGCCCTGCCCGTCGCGCCAGCTGCGCCCTACCCGCCCGCGCCTATCGCGCCTTGCCCGTCACGCCCGATGCGCCCTGCCGGTCCGCACCTGTTGCGCCCTGCCCGTCGCGCCCAGCGCCCTCCCTGTCCGGTCGCACCGCGCCTGCCCTTTCCGCCGCGCCGTGCCCGTCCTGTTACGTCCCTCCAATCTCGTCATGTACCTCACTGTTTGCGTGCCCTGCTCCGGCCTTCTAAACGATTTTGACCTGTCATTTCTCCACGCTTCCACTATGGCGACGCCTAGAGTCCTCCATTTTGACGCCGAGGGTAGGCCGCTCGAGTTCTCTGTCTGGCTCCTGCGTGCGCAGCGTCTCCTAGAGAGTCAGGTTCAGGCAGACGAGTCCCTGTGGGCGCACGCTTCCAGTGACCTCCGTGGCCCCCCGATCCTGATTCCTTAGGCGTTGACGCCACCACTGCGGACAGAGATCGTGTTGCACGTCAGCGTGCTACGCTGACAGCCTGGAAGTCGCATGACGCTGCGGCCTGCATCGCCCTCAGCAGCCTCCTCCCTGAGTTTGAGGAGACCCACTTCACCCAGGCTCGCACGGCTAGTGAGTTCCTGGCGGCGATCAAGGCCCCCTACGCTACTCCCTCTTGGTCGCCTGTTCCTCCCGTTCCTGTTTCCTGACCTCGCCTCGTTTGAGCGCTCTGCTGACTTGATCGCTCAGCTGCGTACACTGGATTCTAGCTACCGCGCTGCCTGCACTGACGCACAGCTTGCACTGCTTCCTCCCCCTATGGCGATTACTATCTATTTCATCGCCACTAGCCTCCCTGACCGCCTTGTCTCGGTTCGTGACGCTCTTCTTCTGAAGCACCCTAACGAGCTCACTATCGTCGTCCTTGAGTCTGCCCTGAAGGACATCGAGAGCAACCTCCGCTCGGTAGCCTCCGCCTCTGGTGCTGTGCCCCCTCCACTGTTCCACGGGTGCACTGTCCCTCAGCTGCCCACCTTTACTGCCTCCCTCGCCACTGCCGCTACTGACGTGACCGCAGCTGCTGTTACGACTTCTACCCTCCCTGCCCCTATATTGTCCAGACAGGTACTCGCAGCGGCTTCCGCTGTGACCGCCGGCACCTACCGGGTCAGTGCTTTGCTCAGCTCACTGACACTCTTCGCGCGGCCTACGGCATCGATGGCCCTGCCCCTGACTGTCTTCCTTTCGTTCACTCGCACGGTGCCGCTTTGTGGGCCATATCTGCTTCTGAGTTACTTGATCTCTAGGAACTCCTTAGGCTATGTATGCTGTTGTTGACTCTAGTGCTTCTGACTCTGTTAACTTGCGTGTTTTTAGCTTAGGTGCTAGTGTTGATCCTGTGCCAGTTGCTAGTGTAGGTACTTGCTAAGGTACTAGTCCAGGTACTGCTCCGGAGGATGCTTCACTGTCTTTCACCTGGACTTCGGAGTTTTGCACTGTTTCTTCCGCGACCACACGACTCTTACTCCGCTTCCTGCGCCAGTCTCTGTAGCACTGGCTGATCCCACTTCGGAACCAGACATTTGCTACACTACTACGCTTAAGTGTCCGGATGTTCCCTCGGGTTTCCTGACCGGCTTTCACGTCCCCTCGTTCTCCAGGAACTTGGTGGGTGTGAGGCCGCTCGTGGAAAGTCACGTGGGTGTTTGGATTCAGCCTTTTGGGGGCACTGCGACCTGTGTAGACACTGACACGTACGTGCCCCTGGCCACCTTTCACGCTCAGCCGGGCTCTAGTCTCTACACACTTCACACTTGCCCCAGAGAGAGGCAGCAGCAGTAGTAGCAGCAGCAGCAGCAGCTACCTCCGACCCCTGTCAATCCCCCCCGTCAGGTCCCCGCATCTCACCAGGTTGCCGCCTCCCACCAGGTAGCTGTGTCTGGTAGGGTTCCAGCATCTGGTCTGGTTGCTGCATCTTGCTTGTGTCGGTTGCTTGCCCATCCCACCGTTCTGTACCACCACCGCCTTGGTCACCTGTCCATTCCTCGCCTGTGCACTATGGCTAGTCAACGTCTCGTCTTAGGCCTCCAGCGAGTCTTGCCATCGCTGCCGCCTTCACTTGCACCACCTTGCGCCCCTTGCGTGGAAGGTTGGCTGCGCACCACCCCTCACTCCTCCTCCCATCGTCCGGCCACTGAGCCCTTCGAGACTCTCCACTTGGACGTCTGGGGCCCCGCCTCTCGCCCTGGCCCTGAGCGAGAGAGTTTCTTTCTGGTGGTCGTTGACGACTACTCTCGCTACACCACCGTGTAACTTCTACACTGGTCCGGTGGTTACTCTCCACTGAGGGCACTCGTGGCCGTTGTGTCAGTTGTCTTCACTCCGACCGTGGGGGTGAGTTTTGCTCCAGCCTTCTCGCCAGATTCTGTCGCGAGCAGGGCATCCGTCAGTCCTGGACGCTTCCAGAGTCCCCACAGCAGAATGGGGTTGTTGAGCGCCGCATAGGCTTGGTCATGGACATCGCACGCACCTCCATGATTCACGCCCGTGCGCCCTACGCGGTTCGGTACGCCGCTCACCAGCTAAACCTCTGGCCACGTGTCTCCCGGCCAAGGGCTTCACCGACCAGTCTTTGGACTGGGTCCCCTGGTGTTGCGTCGCGTTTTCGTGTCTAAGGCTGCTTGGCACTTGTTCGCGACACCTCCGCGGACAAGATCTCGTTTTGCGCCGTTCCCTGCATCTTCCTTGGTTTCCCCGAGGACTCCTCTGACTTCACCTTTTACCACCCTCCCCTTCACCGGTTCTTTGACTCCCGTGACGTCCGTTTTGACGAGTTAGTCCCCTACTACACCCGGTACCCCAATCAAGGTCGTCCGATTCCTCCTTCCCCTCTCTTCCCGACTCCCACTCCCCCTCCGGCTCCTCAGGTACAGCCTCCCCCCCCCTGGTCCAGCCCCGTTAGGTGCATCACACGCTACCCCTCCCCCCTCGGTAGCCCCTCAGGTCTCGTCCCCTTCTCCGCAGTCTTCCTTACAGTCACCGCAGCAGTCGTCAGCACTTCCTCCACAGGCTGCTGCAGACCTTGAGGATGCTGGTGTCAGTAGCTCGGACCCTCGAGGTGCTACCTCTGGAGGTGTTGGAGTTGGAGCTGAGCATGTGCCTGCACGAGGTTCTGGTGCTGGGCGTACTGGAGTTGGAGCTGGGTTTACAGGAGGTTCTAGTCTTCGGGTAGCTGGTGTTAATCGAGCTGTCCCTGGGGGTGCTATGACTGGGGGTGCTACGACTGGAGGTGTGGGTCCGCCCTCTACGGGCCCTGGAGAGTCTGGGACTGGCCGCGTTGCTTCTAGTGGTGCTGGCTAGGGTTGGTGCGACTGGTGCTTTGGAAAGCGGTCCTAGGGCTACCACCGCCCCGGACACTACTCCTCCCCCCCACCCCTACCCGACCCGGCACCAGGCCCGTCTTCGCCGGGCACGTGAGGAGTAGCTGGAGTTGGAGCGAGAGGGGCAAGAGTTGGAGCGGCAGCAGATGGAGCTACAGCAGCTAGAGGAGCGGCGGCAACAGCAGCAGACGCAGCAGCCGCAACAGCAAGAGCAGCAGCAGCCGCCACCTACGCCTCTTTCCTGTCTCTGGTCTTCGGACCCTCGGTCTCCCCTCTCCCTCTCCTCCCCCCTCCCACTCTCCTCCTGTCTACGGTCCCACGTTTCCTCCTCCTGACCCCACTCCAGCTGTTTTCCCCCATTCTCAGCCTCCGTTGACCCCTCCTCTTTCTCAATCTTGGGCTTCTCGCTCTCCTCGTGCTCGTCCCTCGTCCCCTGTCCCTCTCACTGACCTTCGTACTACCCTGTTCCGTCCTAGTCCGCCTCGTTCGTCTCCGTCTGTGTTTCCTTCTCCTCTACTACTGACATTGACTACTACCGCACGTACCGTCCTGTTCTCTCTCATGTTCTCGCCTCTCTTGTTACGGACCCTCGTGCCTCTCTGTCCTCTGTCTCCGCCCTTACTGCCGCAGTCACTGAGTTCGCCGCTACTCACCGCCTTGACTACGCCACTCGTCTCGTGGCTGCTCCTCCTACCAGTCCTCTGGCCGTCGGGGGTGAGTCTGCCCTTGGCTGTGACGCCCTATAGGACAGGTGTGAGGATCTGGTTCAGGAAAGATAAATCTATTGAATGAATCACCTGGGTACAAGGCGAGGCTATATATAGGCTCGACACAAAGGCAGTAACCCGGGTGTTACTAGAAGGTTCCGCGGGTCGCGAAGCGTCCCGAACGAGTCCTTCCCGAATTCGGTAGAAGGCAATTCGGTGGCAACCGAAAAGCCTAGAATTCGGTGCACTCAACCTAGTTCGGTGCCTATAACTATAATAACTATAGTAAAAGCAACGAACCTAGGAAATCAAGCAAAAGCAAGCAAAACAAAATAAAGCTAAGCTAGATAATGCGTAATAAAGCAGTATCAAGCAAGTAAGGTCCAGCAAAGTCGTCGTACTCTCACACGTCCCCCCCTCAAAGCTGGGTGGCGTGAGATACATCCTGCTTGACAAGATAGTCATTGAGAGCACGGCGTGCGTTGCCCGTAGCAGCTTCTGCAACCCAACTGTCCTCCGACGGGTCATATCCCTTCCAGCGTATCAGGAACTTGACCGTGTTGCCGCGTCTGCGTCGATGAGCGAGAACTCGTTCCACCTCGTACTCTGGTTCATCCTGTACGAGAACAGGTGGTGGTGGCGGCGGTAGCTGTCGTACTGTTAACTGTTGGTTGGGGTCCTTGTAGGGCTTCAGCAGCTGAACATGGAAAGCGTTGTGAAGCTTCCACGTAGTAGGTAAGCGCAAACGGAATATTACTAGTGTCACCATCGCCCCAACGCGAAAGGAACCACAGAAGTGAGGCCGGAGCATGGACGGAGGTGAGATAAGTCCAAGTTGCGTGTGTCGAGAAGCACCTGATCTCCGACTGCTACTGAGTGATCTTGTCGCTGTCGATAGGCAGACTGCTTCTGGGAGTTCTGCATCATGGTGAGACGTCGCTGAGTCTTCTCCCATAGCTGCTGCATGGTGGTGACGAAGTCACGTGCGGCTTGGACGTATGCCGGTGTGGTTGGCCGTTGTGGTGTGAGTGGTTCCTATCCGTTGCACAGGAAGAATGGAGATTTCCCTGTGGCCGCATGCGACGCGTTGTTGTAAGCGAACTCAAGTGTCGGCATCTGTAGATCCCAGTGGCTGATGTCGTCTTTGCAAGCTGTGCGTAGTAACTGTTCAACCACCTGATTGAGTCGCTCAGTCTGTCCGTCAGTCTGGGGATGGTATGCTGAAGACATTGCAAGCTTTGTCCCCAACAAACCCATGAGTTCCCTCCAGAACTTACTAGTGAATTTTGGGTCTCTGTCTGAGATGAGTGTAGTGGGGATGCCGTGGATGGTGATGATGCGGTCGAAGAAGAGGCGAGCATTTGCTTCAGCAGTAGCCATGGTGTTGTTCGGAATGAAGTGTCCCATCTTAGAGAACTTGTCGATCACCACGAGTATAGCGTCATGCCCTCGTGAAGTCGAAGGAAGCCCAGTGATAAAGTTTAGGCTAACGACTTGCCATGGGTGCTCTGGTACGAGTAGAGGCTGAAGTAACCCTGCTTTTTTCTGCTTGCTACTCTTCATCCGCTGGCACGTGTCGCAAGAGGTGACGAACTGCTGCACGTCTGCTGCCATCCGGGGCCAGTAGTAATACTTTGCTATTCCCGCTAACGTCTTGTTGCTCCCGAAATGTTCCACGTATGCCACATCGTGGAACTCCTCCAGTAAGATCTGTCGGAGCGGGGCATAGTTCGGTACCCAAATCTTTCCCGATCCCTTTCTTACAGCTAAGTCTTTCTCCCACTATAACAGCTTCTGTTTCATTGCTGTAGCGATCTCTGCGTCCACGGAGTACCCATGTTGGAATAGACCCTTGAGCAGAGGGTTCATCCCGTCGAGCTGGATGCCTGCTACATGTCCGGGGCGGCTCAACGCGTCTGCCTTGTTTTGTTGCTCGGGTTTGTAGACGATGTCGTAGTGGAAGTGAGTTTCCAGGAAGTCCACCCACCGCACCTGTCGTTGTGAGAGCGTCGGCTGCGACTTCAGGTATTTGAGGCTGCAGTGGTCAGTGTAAACTGTAGTCTTGGCTCCCTCTAGGTAACACCTCCACGCCTTGAAGGCTATGACTATCGCTAAGGCTTCCTTGTCATGGATGGGGTAGTTCAGTTTTGCTCCGTGTAGCTTTTTAATAAGGTAGGCGATGGGCTGCAAACCGCGTCCGTGATCCTGCATTAGTACTGCTCCGACTACCTCGTCACTAGCGTCTGCTTCCACCACGTAATCTCTGTCTGGATCAGGTAGGATGAGTACTGACAGTGTAGTCAGTGCTGTCTGTAGTTGCTCCATGGCTTGCTGTTGAGGAGTATCCCATTTATAAAGAGTATCCTTTTTCAGTAGGTTGGTCAGTGGCGCTGCTATCTTAGCATACTGCGGCACGAACCTGTTGTAGTAGTTGGCGAAGCCTAGGAACTGCTGCAACTCCTTCACGTTCTCAGGAACTTTCCACTTCTTGACGGCTTCGATCTTCCGCGGGTCCACGTGTACGCCCTCCGCACTCACCATGTGCCCGAGAAACTACACCTTCTTCAGGGCGAAGTCGCTTTTCGACAGCTTCACGTAGAACTTGTTCTCCCGTAGGATCTCGAAGACTTTCCGTAGATGCTCTACGTGCTCCTTCATATTTTTGGAGTAGATCAGTATGTCGTCCAGGTACACCACCACGCATTCGTCCAGCAGGGGCCGTAGGATGTGGTTCATCTCCGCCTGGAACGTCGCCGGTGCGTTGCAGAGTCCGAACGGCATCACTAAGTATTCGTAGGAGCCGTATCTGGTATGGAACTCCGTCTTGTGGATCGAGTTATCTGCCATCTTGATCTCCGAGTAACCCGACCGTAGGTCCAGCTTCAAAAACACCGTCGCACCACACAATTGGTCTAGAATTTTGTCTCTGCGTGGTATGGGGTATTTGTTCTTAACTGTCTGTTTGTTCAATGCGTGGTAGTCGATGCACATCCGTAAACTACCGTCTGGCTTTGGAGTAACGAGAACCGGTGCGCCGTAGGGAGAGGTGGATGGGCGGATCAGTTGTCTGTCAAGTAGGTATTCAATCTGTTTCTTCATGTCTGTCAACTCGGTCGGACTAAGGCGATATGGGAGACGGGTTCCACACATGGTTCCTCCATGATCTCGTGTTCGTGGGTTCGCGCTGAAGGCACTCTTGCAGGCAGGTCATTCGGCATGATGTCCTTGTACTCCGTTCAAACCTCCTCGACTGCTGCAGGTAGCTCCAAGTTCGGCTTCCCCTCTTCTGCTGCTGCCATCACCAGTGCTAAGTAACCCGTGTTACTCTCGTTCACTGTCCGTTCGAACCGTGCAAGTGTCGTTTCAGGAACATCCCCTGTATCCGTCCAGCTTCTCAGCTCCACACGTTTCCCGTTGTTGTAGATGCACGCCTTCCGGTTGACCCAGTCGATCTCGGGGTTGAACCGCTTCAGAAAATCACGCCCCAAGATGAAATCTAAACCCTTGATATTCGTGATCGGCAACGTCGGCTTCCACCTCAACGCCCCTATCTGCAGCTGCAATGTTGATTCGCCGTAGATGGGAAGCTTCGTACCTTCCACCATCGTTGCTGCAAATTGAGTCTTCTTCGAAGGTTCTCAAATTTTCTCCAACGTCCCGCGGTCGCACACCGAGTGGGACGCACCACTGTCCACTAGTGCCTGGAGGCATCGCCCGTTGCAGATCACCTCGAGTACTAGTGGTTGTTGCCGCTCCGAGTAGCTGTAGATGGTGTTGCTTATAGGATCATAGGGTAGATCAAATGTATCATCCCTAGCTCCTGCGCTCGAAGTTGCCGACTCCATATCAGATTTCAACTTAGCAGGGTTAGAAGGATTTATCCGAGGCCGATTCAGCTTCTCTGGGGCCTGTGACCTTCCCCTAAGCCTTTGCAGCTGTGTAGGCTTCACCTGTGGGGAACGGCGGGGAGCCTTTAAACAGTGCCGCTTGGAGAGAATATTTGTTGAAAGAATTAGGCAAAAGAGAGGACTGAACTAGCAAGAATGGGGATACAAATAGCAAACCCTAGAAGGGTTGTACTCGCTACAGAGCACCCCACTACAGGCTAGAGCATAATATTCTGACACACCCCCATAGCCAAAGTGGGGTGTAATCAGCAGAGGAAACAAAGCAGTACAAGCTCAGGGTGGATCACGATGTCACCACACATTCTGAGCACAAGCAAGAAGCAATAGTTTAAGGTTCACAATTATGAGCAAAGCTAGAGGCAGTCACAGGGGGCAAGTGAGGAGGAGGAGGGCTGGCGAGAGGAGAGTAGATAGGAGGCGACGACTGAAGCTGCAGACACACGGGCAACAGACGGCTCTGGTGCGACAACGTGGCTACCGGGAATGAGTGCCCCGGAGTACAGGAGTAACAGGCTCCGCGGCTAATATGCGCGGCAGGAGCAACGGACCCACAGGCGACGGCGCAACCGGCTCTCTGAGCTACCGGTGGCTAATCGACCCCCGGAATACAGGCGCTGCGGACGACACGACGGCGGCCTCCGCTCAACCTCCTCCAACTGTCCCACACCCCTCGACACACACCCCCTGCTGAACCCCTAGCTCCACTCCCACGGCACCCCCCTTTAAACCCTAACCCTCGGCTCCCACACATCCACCCCCCTCAGCGGCAGCTGCAGCAGTGGGAGACGGCGCACACACACGGCACCCCCATAGCTGCCACCCCCACACTCCTCACCCCCAAACCCTAAAAACGGGCGGAACGGGGGAAGGAGCACGGGGGACGGCGAGGGGGACGGCGCGCGGCCCCCAGGACGCCACCACGGGGCAGCGATGGGAAATCGGGGGGGGGGGGAGGGGGGGCCGCGGGCGACGGGATCGCGGGGCCGCGGGCGACGGGATCGGGGGGCCGCGGGCGACGGGATCGCGGGGCCGCGGGCGACGGGATCGGGGGGCCGCGGGCGACGGGATCGCGGGGCCGCGGGCGACGGGATCGCGGGGCCGCGGGCGACGGGATCGGGGGGACGCGGGCATCCCCCACGGGAGGAAACCGCCGCGCGCCTCGGGGCGCACGGCGGGGAGAAACCCGCCGCACGCCCCGAGCGCGCGGCAGGAAGGAGGCGTCGCGCGACCAGTAGAACAGCAGCGGAAGCATTTGGTGGTGGGCCCACCCACAGGATCGACCCAACAGGATCGTCCTGCTCTGATGGCATGTTGAAAGAATTAGGCAAAAGAGAGGACTGAACTAGCAAGAATGGGGATACAAATAGCAAACCCTAGAAGGGTTGTACTCGCTACAGAGCACCCCACTACAGGCTAGAGCATAATATTCTGACAATATTAACTCCTCGGAACGTTTGACCCTTATCAACACTCCGGAGTAGGGTCGCCATATTACCTAGTACCAGTTTAATTTCTGACTCTCCCTTAATAAAGGCTTGGAAACCACGAGAAGTAATATTCTTTCTTGTCGTGGTGTATTGCTGGAGTTTCCCAGTCGGTGCAGGGTCTTGTTTCGCGGAGTCTCCATTTGTCTCGGCGATTTCCCCTGGTGCCGGCTGGTCGTGACGTTTTAAATTTGCACCACCATATTCTTTTTTTTTTCGCCCTCTCCGAAGTTGCCACGTTAACCGTTTTTTGCTTCGAGGGTGCTGCACTGTTCTTGCCCTTCAGCTCCGCACGTGCTTTCTTCATTTTCCAACACGCCAAGATACGATGTCCTGTACCGCCGCAACAATCGCACGTCTCATTTTTTTGCTAGAGGCTGCTTCGCATCGCCCTTGTCGTTCTCCATCGGGTCGGCAGTCGTGGGTGATGTTGATCGCCCCATGCCACTATTTGGCTGGTTGCGTCGTGTTCCGTAGTAGCTACTGTTCAACGCGTCGAACTGTTCGATCAGTGCTGCCCGAAACTGCGCCCACGTCCCTTCGCCTTGGACTATTCTGTTGTTAATCCACTCTAGAGCTGGGCCTCGAAACAAACAGTGTTGTTGCGAGCCGTATGCGCATCGCGTCTTGGGTCGGGGTCGTGCATCCAACGGCTTCGACATAAAAATCGAGTTCATCTACGAATCGACGGACGTCGCTCCCTTTCACTATAGGATCGAACGCGTCTGGTTGTCTCGGCTTCGCTGCTTCGAGATTAACCGTAATTGCTGCCGCTGTTGCATATATAATTGTGGGTGTTACTAAAAGGTCTCGCGGGTCTTGAAGCATCCCGAACGGGTCCTTCCCGAATTCGGTAGAAAGCAATTCGGTGGCAACCGAAAAGCCTAGAATTCGGTGCACTCAACCTAGTTCGGTGCCTACAACTATAATAACTATAGTAAAAGCAACGAACCTAGGAAATCTAGCAAAAGCAAGCAAAACAAAATAAAGCTAAGCTAGATAATGCGTAATAAAGCAGTATCAAGCAAGTAAGGTCCAGCAAAGTCGTCGTACTCTCACAACAGGCAATTTGAGCTGGAGTTCCAGGCAGCTGCTTCCCCTCATCTCTCTGCCATGCTGCTCGCCCTTGAGAGAGAGAGAGACCCCGACGCCCTTGACATACCGACTCCTTGCACTTACGCTGAGGCAATGTCAGGGCCTTGGGCCTCTCAGTGGAGAGCTGCCATGGACTCAGAGATGGCCTCCTACAGATCCACAGGCTCCTACGTCGACGAGCCCCCCCCCCCCCCCCCCCCTTGGGGCGTTTAGTCGATTGCATGTGGATCTTCAGGGTGGAGCAGCCACCAGGATCTCCTCCGGTCTTCAAGGCGCGCTATGTGGCTAGAGGTTTCAGTCAGCACGAGGGAGTTGACTTCTTTCGGGTGTTACTGCACGTAGCAGCATAGAGAGACTACGAGTTACACTCTCTTGACTTCTCCACTACCTTCCTTCAGGGTAGCCTACACGAGGAGGTCTGGTTGCGTCGTCCCTCTACCTTCACTAGCACTTTCTCTCCTAGGACCCAGTAAAGGCTGAGGCGACCGGTCTACGGTCTCCGTCAGGCGCCTTGTGAGTGGCACGAAACCCTTCGCTCTACCCTGTCCAACCTCGGTTTCCAGCCGTCTTCTGCTAACCTGTCGCTGTTCGTTCGTTATGGCTCCACACCGTTCTTTGTACTGGTCTACATCGATGACCTGGTTTTTGCCACTGCTGACAGGGTTGCTTTGGCTGACGTGAAGTCCGAACTGCAGAAAAGACACACGTGCACTGACCTTGGTGAGCTGTGCCACTACTTAGGACTGCAGATCACCGAGGACAGAGCTGTGCACCATTACTCTCTCACAGTCACACATGGTGTAGCAGGTCCTTCAGCAGTTCGAGCTTCAGCACTCCACAGTACAGCGCACACCTCTTGCCATTGACCATAGACTCATTGGTCCCTTTCCCAACGAGCTATTTGAGCCTAGTGGTTCTTATGCAGAGCTTGTGGGCTGCCTCATGTACCTGATAACTTGTACTTGCTTGGACCTAGCCTTCCCTCTCAGCATCCTTGTTTGCTTTCTTGTGCCAGGTAGACACCTTCCTGTTCACTGGACAGCTACTGTGAGGGTGACGAAGTACCTAGCAACGACATCACTGTGAGGGAGGGCAGCAGTCTATCGTACTTACTGGTCACTGTGACTCTTCTTACGCTGACGACGCCGAGACTCACAGGTCTACTTAGGGGTACTGCTTCAGCCTTGGCCCTGGAGCTGTTTCGTGGAGGTCCACGCGTTCCTCCTCTGTCTCGACCTCTACAGCTGAGGCTGAGATCTATGCTGGAGCCATGGCTGTACAGGAGCCATGGCTGCGCGATTTGACCTTCCTGGTCACAGACGTTGGTGAGCAGCCAGGCTCTGCACCGACCTTGTTTACTAACAACAAGGCTACGATTGTCCTCTGTCGAGAGCCTCGACTAGAGAGCAGATTCAAGCACATCAACATCAGCTATTTTCTTTCTTCTGCAAGAGTTGCAGAGGCGTGGACAGGCTCGCTTGGACTTTGTGGAGTCCGAGGCCAACACTGCAGACATCTTCACCAAGGCTCTTCCGCCTTGTGACCACCACAGGTGTTGTGTGCAGTTAGGTCTCGTTGACATAGGTTCTCGTCTTGTGTAGACTTTGCCTGTTTTGTTGTACACCTTGCATTTATATACCTCTGTGAACTCTTGGACTGGCCTTATGGCTCTTCTGCTTGTGCTCGGACTGTGTGGTGACGTTGTGATCCGCCCTGAGCTTTGTGTCATTGTGACTGGTCTTGTGACCGTACGGTTACGGTTTTGGTTTTGCTTGACACCCCACATTTAGGCTATGGGGGTGTGTCAAATGTTGTAGCCTTTAGTGATGCGTGTCATATGGGGTACAACAGTTAGGGTTAGGTTTATGTACCCCAACCCACAATAGTCAATCATCATTTCAGTTTCTAACACTTATTGCCAGCTAGTGTGCCGTATGAGTGATCTCATTGCCACTTAGTGTGCCGTATGAGTGATCTCATTGCCACCTACTGTACTGTATGAGTAATCTCATTGCCACCTAGTCTGCCGTATGAGTAATGTTATTACCACCTAGTGTGCCGTATGAGTGATCTTATTGCCACCTAATCTGCCGTATGCGTGATCATATTGCCACCTAATGTGTATGAGTGATCTTATTGCCACCTAGTGTGCCGTATGAATGATCTCATTGCCACCCAGTGTGTTGTATGAGTGATCTCATTGCCACCTAGTGTGTCGTATGAGTGATCTCATTGCCACCAAGTTGTTGGGTGCAAATTCACTTTGCACGACATCCTGCCGTCTGTTTGTACGAGTATGCGTGTGCGAGTGCATTTGCGTGTGAATGGTGTGTTAGTGTGTTTGTTTGCTTTCGCAATTTTTTGCTTGAAGCATTCGCAGGTACTCGCGCAATGTGCGCTTCGGCACAACATTGTACGCGCTATGAACAGTGCAAACACAAAAGACAAGCTCGCAAAGGAACCCAAGATGGAAGCTTTGTATTGTTTTGTTTGGTTGACTATAGGGTACAATTTAGGTGAAGGTTGGATGTTGTTTGTCTATATCTGCATGCTACTGCGCAGATTCAGTTCTATCCAACTCGAAATTGTATTGTTTTGTTTGGTTGACTATAGGGTACAATTTAGGTGAAGGTTGGATGTTGTTTGTCTATATCTGCATGCTACAGGGCCAGGGGAAACCAGCGGAACCAGCATTTAGCTGGTTGGGCAAAGACAAAACAGGTTCTGTTTTTAGAACCTGAACCTGGTTGTTGTTTTCCCAGGTTGGAAAAACAGAACCAGAGGTTGTTTACCAACCTACCACCTGCTATTTTGTCCAGCCAGGTTGGTTCTGTTGATTGGAATTATTTGGGATCATCCCTGGTTGTTCCCAGGTTGATTCCCAAGGTCCTTGCTAGCTAGAACTATATATTCCTTCTCTGTTTGTACCTCGATTTAGTCAATTGATTCAAGCGAATTCCTTCCTCGCTGGAATTTCATTTCTACGTTGTTCGACGGCGGAATGCTACCTGAGTCAACGCTAGTACGCTAGCACTACAACGCTAGGCAAACGCTGTCCGAGCCATAACTTCGTAATGGCAGAGCTTTTCGCGAGGCAACTTGCCTTTTTTTTTAACCCTTGGAGCGAGCTTCGATATAGCGAATTCTCAGCTTAATCCGATCGACGGTCTGCACGGCACGCTGCGCGATGAACAAGGTACTCTTGTTATTTTGGCTAAGTCATTCTTGGTTCCTCTCTCTACAAACTCGGAACCGAGGATAGGGGCTGGTCTTGTACCAGGCACCCAGGGACCCTTGGAGGTGACCCTGAGGAGAGGTTTTAAGTTTGATCAAGTCCTAATAGCTTGAGTTTTTTAGGCCCTTACACCAACACTAATGTGCTGTATCAGTGCTCTCATTGCCACCTAGTGTGCCGTATGAGTGATCTCATTGCCACCTACTGTGCCGTATGGGTGATCTCATTGCCACCTAGTGTGCCGTATGAGTGATCTCATTGCCACCTGTCAAAGGTGTTGGTGGAGCTCCTTCTAGTGGCTCCCCTCTTGCAGCTCGTGGAGGTGACGCTCGGGTTCCTCGGGCACCTGCGGGGCTGCCAGCTGCGGGTGCTGTGGTGGCACCTGGTACCTGGCTCTGCAACAGCAGCAGCAGCCACTGCTCTCGCAGCAGCATCACCAGCATCAGGGGCAGTAGCAGGGTCAGAGGCACGGGTCAGGACCACGTCAGCTGTCGCGTAGTGACGCCCACCCACCCTGCCCCTGCCTCATCCAGTCAAGTACTCGCAGTGGACTCCGCTGCAACCGCCATCACCCACCGGGTCAGTGCTTTGCTCGGCTCACTGACAGACTATGTGCGGTCTACAGCACAGACGACCCTGCCAATGACTGGCTTCCCTTTGTTCTCTTGCACGGTCCCGCGCTGTGGGACATTTCTGCTTCTCAATTACTTGAACTCTTAGGAACCGCAGATGCTATGTATGCTGTTGTTGACTCTTGTGCTCCTGACTTCGTTTGCTCGCGTGTTTTTAGCTTAGGTGCTAGTGTTGATCTTGTGCTAGTTGCTAGTGTAGGTACTTCCTTAGGTACTCGTCAAGTGTTACTCAGGCGGACGCTTCGCTGTCTTTCACCCTGGACTCCGGAGCTTTGCAGTGTTTCTTCCGCGACCACACGACTCTTACTCCGCTTCCTGCGCTAGTCTTGATAGCACGGGCTGATCCCACTTCGGGATCAGTCATTGCTCACCACTCTATTACGCTTCCGTGCCCCACTGTTCCCTCGGGTTCTCTGACGGGCTTCCACGTCCCCTCGTTCTCTAATAACTTGGTGGGTGTGGGGTTGCTCGTGAGTCAGCACGATGGTGTTTGGTTTGGACATTCTGGGGACTCTGCGGCCTGTGTGGACGGTGACACGTACGCCCCCCTGGCCACCTTTCTCGAGGAGCCGGGTTCTGGTCTCTACACGCTTCACACTGGCCCCCGAGAGAGGCAACAGCAGGAGCAGCAAGAGGAGCAGCAGCAGCAGCAGCAGCAGGAGCAGCAGCAGGAGCAGTAGCAGCAGCAGCGGCCGCCTACGCCTCCTGTCTCTGGCCTTCGGACCCTTGGACTCCCCTCCCCTCCTCCTCCTTCCTCCTCCCCCTCTCCTCCTGTCTACGGTCCCACGTTTCCTCCTCCTGACTCCGCCCTGGCTGTTTTCCCCCGTTCTCAGCCTCCGTTGTCCCCTCCTCTTTCTCACACTTGGGCTTCTTGCTCTCGTCGTGCTCGTCGCCCGTGCCATATTCCCGTCACTGACCTTCGTACTGTCCTTGTGAGAGTACGACGGCTTATGTTGGCTTTGCTAGCTTGCCTGAACTTCATTATGCCATTTCTAGCTTAGGTTTTATTTATCATGCATAGATATGCTAGATTTCCTAGGTTAAGTGCATTCCTATACGTTATTACAGTTGTAGCACCGAACCAGGTTACGTGTACCGAACTCAAGCCTTTTCGGTTGCCACCGAGTTGCTTTCTACTGTGTTCGGGAAGGTTCTGTTCGGGACGCTTCGCGACCCTCAGAACATTCACGTAACAGCAGGGTTACGTGCCTTATATGGAGACTATATATAGCCCCGTGCTATACCCAGGTGGATCATTCAATTCAAACCCAGTTTTCTGAGCTCGATCTTCGATCCTCACACTTCGTAATCAGAGCCGTTTACACGCGAATTTTTTCGACCGCTAAAATCTAGCCTTTAAAACCGTGGGGGCGACGACCAACGCACCGATTTCGGGTACGTAAACCAGTTCCGCGCTATTTTTTAACGTCCCCCTCGAACCGGTTTTCGAACACTCCTCAGGATCATTGGCGAAAAGGATGGAATTTCGATCGTCGGATCGATTCGAACCTCAACGGCCCTGGGAATTTCGCCAAAAAAAATGTTTGAATTTGGAGCATCGGATCGAATTTCATCTCAACGGCCGAGATCGGATGTGAATTTCGGCTAAGGAAGAATTACGCGACCAACAAAATCAGCGCTCGTCATTTTAACAGTCGATTTGAGTCGCAGTACGTCGACCAGCACCTAGGATTTATTTCTTTTTGTCGCAAATTTCCCTGTAAATCGCCAAATGGAGGAAAATGGTGATAATTCTGTACAAAAAAATATGGAATTACGCACCGACCAGGATCAAACGCAAGCGGCACTCCAGCGAATAGAGGAGCTTCTCGCGAACCAGTCGGCAGCCTCCACGACAGCAGCGAACGTAGCAGCGAATGCAGCAGCGACGGCAGCAGCAGCAGCGGCGACACCGACACTTCACCCAGCAGCAGCCACAGTGAATCTTGAGGCGGCACGTCCGAGGCTACCGGAGACGTTCAATCCGAATGCAAGAGACACCGACGTCCGTCGATTCATTGCGACCCTCGAAATTTACTTCGAGGCCGTTGGCTGTACGACCCCGACACACGATGCAATGCGGATATGGCTCGCAGCGACACTGTTGCGAGGCCCGGCGCTCGAGTGGATTTACAACAGTAATGAGATCCGAGGCGAGGGGTCATGGACGCTGTTTCGGGCAGCATTAGTTCAACGTTTTGAAACCGATTAATTTGAGCTAAATGGCGCGGCAGCAGATTCATCGGCACAAACAGTACGACAGTGTAACAAAATACGCAGCAGATGGAGAGCCTCTTTAACCGAATTACTGACCTGACCGAAGGAGGAAAAATCCAAGCGTATACTCAGGGGCTGAAAATGGAAGCCTGCCGACTCGTGATTGCCGCGAACTACAGCAACTACCGCGACATGGTGTGTGCAGCAGAGAGATTCGATGCGCTGACGCGAGGTCAACCCGAGACACGACGCCACGTGCTGAACAGGTCCTTCGATACGAAGTGATTGGCACCACCCACGACCGCCGACCCGATGGATATCGACAAGATCGACGCGAAGCAGCGGCCGACAAAATATGAGAAATGTAAATTTTACGGCGCAGCAGGACATCGATTCTTGGCGTATTGGAAAATGAAGAAGGCGCGAGCAGAGCTGCATGGCAACAACAGTGTGGTAGCCCTGAAGTAAAAAAGTGATCATCGCCGATAGCCGCGGATCGATCTGGCGGTCACGAAAAGATCCGGAAAAGGAAAAAAGACGAGGGCGTGGCTGCGGAGAGTCACTACACAACAGGAGTGGACTACGGAGAAGGGCACGGGGTTATGTGAGTGATCGTAGCGCTCTGCTAGCGTTCTCACTACTTGCAAAAGAAAGTTGAAGGTTGACAATAGTTTCCACTAAGGAAGTTGAAGGAACATTGAAAAGATCCGAGTACAATTGAGGCATGCAGAAGGATATGACTAGAATGGCATGCAACACCTAGCAAGGGCGAAATCTGCCAGCGCAGCAGAAGAGCGGCTTGCCAACGTTGCAGCAGAGCGGTCTGCCAGCGTTGCACGGCGCGCGGTCTGCCAGCACTACAGTCGCAGGTGACTACCTGCAATCGCAGGTTGTCTATCTGCACAGATGTGCGCACCTACCAAGTAGGTGCAGGTTGGCGGTAGGTGCGCGCCGTCGACCACGTGATGCCGTTCCGCAGGTAGAACTTCGCCAAAACCTCCTAGGCGAAAGTTCGCACGCCTCCGCAGAGTTTCGCACAACTCTGCAACTTCGGTCGATCAGCTCGAGATCGCTCGATCGAACAGCGTTCGCCGAGCAGAGCTTCTCGACCAGAACTCTTCGACCAGAGTTCTTCGACCAGTGCTCTTCGACAGGAGATCGTCGCGCAGAGCTCGTCGACCAGATTCTGTCGAGCAGAGCCTGCTCGACCGCAACTTCCGCCGAACTGCAGAAGCCCATTTCATCGACCAATCTGTCGCGGACTTCCCGTCGACAGCGAGATCGTCTACGCTCAAGCGAGGGCGGGGCCATTTCCTTCGACACTCCCCTGCCGCGCTCACGCTTGGGCACCCCACACACAAGGTCCACCCAGAACCCAGAGGGATAGAATACAAGGATAAAATTCCGTCTGCGTGCACCCCACACACAGCACGCCGTCACCGCACCAGCCGTGCAGAAGGGCACGGCACCTACTGCTGCACCTCGTCATCCCCGTCGCCCACGTTAGCCAGACACATTTGGCCGATTGCGACGGAGCACCGGTTGAAAGCCGGAAAATGCAAGGCCTTCGTCAGAAAATCCGCCGGCTGCTCGGAGGTCGGAATACACTGCAGAGCAATCTTCCCGCGCTTCACCATCTGCTGCAGCCATGCGTAGCGTCGCGAGTTTCAGCGAGGTAGAGCAGATAGCGATCGACCTCATGCCAGTGGGTTTGTTTGTTTGTTTTTTTTTTTTTTTTTTTGACATAATACACTATACAATGCATCACATCCACAGTCGTAACTGGAAAGGGGGGAGAACTCAGGTCTACTGAATAGGGTCTATATTGCCCTCCCTGGAAGCCCTTTACGACGGCTTAAAAAAGGTGTTGGGTCTCTCCCATATCGAGCCGAAAGCTTTGCTCCACGTCAGATTCTCATCCTGGTCACAAATGCGGCTCATAACCACCGCCTCGCCAGTTGTCAGGTTTGGCCAGCCACCTCCAGCCCCTCCTCCCATCTGCCCTCCTTTACCCCCGCACCCTGCACTGTAGATCCGCACATGCCTTCTGAAGTTTGCCCCTATCTTCCAGGCCACACGCTTGGGTTCAAAACATTTCTTCCTGAAGACCGCGTCACATCTCTCCAGCCAAATGTGTCTGAAAGTGACCGCAATTAGCGTGGATTCCGGGAAGCCTGAGGCCGTGCTATCTTCAGCAAATAACAGATCGCCCAGTGTTCCCACTGCCCTCGCTAGATTGATCAGGCAAAGTGAGTCCTGAAGCGCGCCACAGATCCCTTTAACCACCGGGCAGCTCATTAATCAGTGCGTGGGCGACTCCTCTTGCTTGCAGTATGGGCAGCATGCACGCGAGCCAAAGAAGGCCAACGTGCTGCCCACTTGCAGGTTGTGGCTGTGCAGCCTCAACAGTACCTCTCTTGCTTTGGATGGGATTGCCAGCGAGTCCCTTTTCGCGATGACTTTCTCCCAATCAATCTTTCTCCCCCAGCTCTCCTCCCACTTTTTCTGCTGCTTAGGTTGTTGCGTCGGCTTTCTGAGCAAGTGTCTCAGCTTCTTCTGTGCCGTTGGTTTGCCCTCCGTACACAAAAACGAGGCCCGTAGACGTGTCAGCGGGTCTCTCGCTTGCCCCAGCACATAACCTCCTCTGGCAACCATTGTGGTCAGTACACTTAGCAGTGATGGCGGCTGAACTGCGACCCCCAGCTGCTTTATTTTCCCCTTGTTGTCCACTTCCACCCTTTCGCACTTCAGCTCCTCATTTTCCGTCAGCGCCACTTGCAGATAGCTCTGACCCGCTCCCGCCGCTTTCTCCACTTTGACCTGGGAAGTGGTTTCAGCAATTTCGGCCGCCGACACCTTCGCGAGCAGTTTCTTTTTCCAGCTTTCCGGTACTGCTTTCCAGGCTGCTAGCACCCATCTTGCAGTGGACGACCTCCCCGTCTGCTTGGTCAGCGTCCATAGGTCCTTCACCCTCCATCCACCGTCATATTCCGCTTGAATTAAGTCTCCCACCTTCATGCCTTTCAAGCACTCTGATCCTTTTTGTCGCCAGTGGTTGTCGCCGGATCCGAGCTTGCTGCAAGCGAAGGCAATGTCGGGCCTCGTCGTGGTGGCCGCGAACTACAGCGAGCCGACCTTCTGCCGGTACTCTGCCTCCTCACGCGACTGAAACTCCTCGTCGTCGAACATCAGCTCTGCGTAGGCGTCGACGGAGACCGGCGTCTTCGGCACTCGCCCGGTCTGCTCCTCGTCGATGAAACGCCGACGCAGCTTATCGACGTACGACTGTTGGTGCAGCCACAACTTCCTCGCAGGACGGCCGCGCACGATTTCCAAACCGACATACTTCTCGACCGGGCTGATTTCGCGCAGCTCAAAGGCGGCCTCCAGCAGCTCCTTCAGCTCCTTCAGCATCGCAGTGCTGCTGCTTGCAGCGAGCAAATCGTCGACGTAGACGAGCACCCGGCACATCACTCCGCCATCTCCGGCCTTGAAGTAGAGTGCCTCGTCGACCTGACTCTTCTGCCAGCCAGCGCCAGTCAGCACCGCGTCAAACGCCGAGTACCACAGCAGCGGACTCTGCTTCAGCCCATACAAGCTCTTCAGCAGCTTGCAGACGCGACCGGTTCCGTCGTTGTAGTAGTCGGGCTGATACATGTAGAGGACGCGATCCAGCTTGCTCTGCAGAAACGCATTCTTCATGTCGAGCTGCATCAGATGCAGGTCGAGCACAGCTACAATGCTGAGAAAGATTCGCAGAGTCACGTAGCTCCCCACCGGCGCGTACGCCTCCTTGTAGTCTGCGCCGTAGACCTGGGTGAAACCTTTCACGACCAAGCGAGCCTTCTCGTGGGCGACCGTGTCATCAATGTGGTACTTCGTCGTGAGCACCCAGCGGTTGTTTATGATGTTGACATCATGGGGTCGCTCGACCAGCTCCTACATCCCGTTAGAGATGACGCTCTTGATCTCCTCGTCCATGGCGGCCTTCACCGCCTTGCCCTTCCAGCTCGCCAACGCCTCTTTCACCGTCATGTTGGCGATATCCCAACGATGCTCTGGGTCAACGTGCATATCAGGGTCGAGATTGGGCAGATCGACGTCGTCCTGCGCGTCGTCGAGCAGAGTGCTGTAGGAGGTCGGTGGCAGACAAGCGTGGTAGCTCAACTTCTCTGGCGGCTTGCCGATGTTGGAGCGAGCAGACCATCGCGCTTTCGCCTCTTCGACCGGGACCTCTACCACGTCGCTGTCGTCGGACTGCTCCCCTGTCGACAGCTCCTCTTCACCGCCACCGTCCGCACCGACGACTTCCACAACGTCGTCGCTCGACGAGTCGTCGTCGATCTGCTCCCCTGGCGGCAACTCCTCGACCAACTCCTCCCCCAGAATCGGCTTTTGTGCCAACGGCTCCCCTGAGATCGGCTTCTCTGCCAATGGCTCCCCTGCACGTGGCGCCTCTGCCAGCGGCTTCTCTGCAGGTGGCACCTCTGTCGATGGCTTCTTTGAAGTCGCCTTCGACGCTGACAGCTCCACAGTTGTCTGCCGCTTATCGTCGCTGACCTTCTCGGCGTCACGTCGGCCACCGGCGATGCAACCGGTCGGCGCCGCAGGCGACGCACCAAGGCTACCCTCGTCGCCACCGGCCGACGGGGGCACAGGAGGAGGAGGGAGCGGGACTTCCTCGACGTCCTCGTCATCATGTTCGTCGACGGCGGCGAGCAGAGGAGGCAGCGCCGAGGAGGAATCCGGCGGTGGGGCAGACAGCGTCCTCGTCGACGCCGGCCCGTACTCCGCCTTCCACTTCTCCATCGACAGGATCTCGTAGAAGATCGCTTCGACCGTCGTGACGATTTTGTTGTCAGTCAGATCGAGTACCTCCCAGCCCTTGCTCTATGGGGACACTCCACGGTGAAGCCCCCAACGAGCCTTCGGTGCCAGCTTTCCGCCGCGCTGCTGCTCGGGGACCATGAACTGCACCATGCAACCCCAGACGCATGCCAGCGTCAGGTCCGGCTTCCTCTCGAACAGCAGCTCGTGCGGCGTCGTCCCCGAGGGCAGAGAAGCCCGTTCGAGGCAGTTGCGCACCCAGACAGCCTATCGCACAGCAAGGTGCAACCAGTGGTGTTTCACACCCATGTGCAGAAGCATTGTTCGGACGGCCTCGACCACCGTGGGCATCTCCCGCTCTGCCATTCTGTTCTGCTGCGGAGTGTAGGGGCACGTCAGATTGTGGAGGATTCCCTTGTCCTCGACGAGGTCGGTGAAGGCGCGACCGAGAAACTCCCCTTTGCGGTCAGAACACAGCATCTTCACCGTCTTCGAAGTCTGCCGCTCCACAACTTTCAGCCACTTGTCGAAGACAACCAGCACATCGCTCTTCGTCGCGATCGGCCTCACCCATACGTAGCGCGTCTTCCTACCTTTCAAAAGTAGGAAATAGAGGCTTCCGTCGGTGGCGGCCACTCAAAACGGTCCGCAGAGATCGATGTGCACCACATCAAGCGCGTTCTCTGCATCTGCACCTTTGTCGGGGAAGGTGTGCCGCGCAAGCTTGCCGCCGACGCAGGAGGCACACGGCAGATCATCTGCGGTCGACTTCTTGATGTCTAGACCGGCAGCGACCTCATGCTTCGCCGAGCTTTTGATCGTGTCGATGCCGACGTGTGCAAGGCGAGCATGCCACTTGCCCGGGGTAGACTGCGTTGCCGACGCGATCGTCCGCGGAGCCACAACCTCCGACGAAGTCGTCGTCGACTTCGTCAAGCAGGGGCACAGGTCCGTGCAGAGCACTCTCCCAGAGTAGCGTGCGCGACCAAGGACATCGCCGGCCGAAGACACCAGCAGCATCTCTGCACCATCGTCCTGTAGCTTCACGCCGTTCTCCCTGAGCTGGCCTGCAGACAGCATGTTCGCCTGGACGCTTGGAACGTAGGGCACGTCAGGAATGATAATCTTCTTCCCTGTCTCCCCTTGCAGAGCGACGGTGCCACGGCCTTCGACGTTCTGCAGCGCCCCGTTGAAGCCACGCACATGCTTCACATCGCCACGAGGCTTCATCTCAACGAACGCCTCCTTCGTCCCCATAAGATGGTGCGAGCAGCCGCTGTCGAGCAGCACCACCGTTGGATTCGCCTGCACAGCGGCGGCGACGGCCTTGAAATCTTCGCCAGCCTCCAGCGCGAGCGAGATCGACGGCTCCACCACGCCGACCATCGAGCACGAAGCCTCCTCGCCACGAGCATTGTCGCCACAAGAGTCAGCATCCTTCGTCGACGACGTCTTCTTCGACGTCTGCTTCTCCTTGCGCAACTGGTTGTCTCGACGACGACGGCCACCACCAGACTTTCGGCGGTTGGCGTCCCGATCGTCGTCAGACTCATCTCGGTCGGGGCAATCGTACGAGAGGTGGTCGAGAGCATCGCAGATGTAGCAACGACGTCCATCTCGACGCGAACCACTGCTGCCGTGATTTCCACCTTTCGCCGACTTTCCGCGGTCGGCGCCCTCCGTCGATTTCGCGTTCGACGACTTCCCACCACCGCCTCCGGCAGACTTCGCACGCTGCCCCTGTTGGCGTCCCAGCTTCGTCGGAGCGACGAAGTTGGCCTGCGGAAGGAGCTCTGAAGACCGCTCAGACTCCTGCATGAACTCATCCTGGATGATGTGACTCGAAAGCGAATCCTCGTTCAGAGTCTCGCGCGTGCCGGGCATTATCAGCATCCGTCGCATTAGATTGTAGCTCGAGGGGAGGTGATTGATGACATGCGTCACATATGACGCCACCGAGTATTTGAAGCCAGCCATTTGCATGTCGGCCAAAATTTGTCGCGCTCGATTGCAGTACTCGGTCGCCGATTCCTGCTCGCCCATGCGAATGGTGGCCAATTTCTTCTCCAGTTGGCTGATGTAGAGGTCGTCGGTCGCTTTGTAGGTGCGCATGATGTACTGCCACGCTTGGTAGCCGGCGTCCACTCGAAGTCGGCACGGCTTCAGCGCGACTTGCACCAGCGGCGAACAGCACCTCGAAATGACCATGAAGGTCAGAAGATGAGCAGCGTGAAATTCCGACCAGAGTTCAGAGTCGTCTTCGTCCGGCGTCTCCACATTGCCGTCGACGAACTTCTTCAATCCCGCGATCTCCAGCTGGGGCTCGATTGACTCAATCCATGTGATCAAGTCGTGTCGTCCTTCGAGCGGCTTCGGCACAGCGATCTTGTCCGGCGAAAAATTGAAGTATCCGTACGACGGCGCGATGCCTCCGTCGCGACCAGCCGACGCATGAGTCGCCGATGTCGGCCTGGCTCCACTCCGCTGAGGAGAAAGGCGTCGACCATCGATGTTGCCGTTCGAACTTCCCGCTGCCGCCGAGCGCTGAACTCGCGCCTGCATTCCATCGACACCGACGTCGGCGGCCCGAATCACTCCACGAAGCCTCGTGCTGCCTTCGCTGCCGACTTGGTTACCACCGTCAACATGGCCGTTGACGCCACCTTCGTTGCGTGCCGGTCGGGGAGTGGCGGGCAGACCATCCGCCACAGTACGGGTCGTTGGATGATCGCGCGCCCACTGCACGCGGGTTCCAAAGAGCATAACATCCAAGTTCGCTCCGCCGTACTCGCCAGCTGCGTGGCGTGCCCGAACGACATCTAACCGCGCCTGCAGGGTGTCTTCTACACCTGCTGCGACCTCCTGGTCGACCATGGCGGTCTAGACGGCTGCCGGCCTACAAAAACTTAGGTGATGAACGAAGAAGTCGGCTAATCTGAAGGTTCTAACGCGGGGTCGTCCACGCTCACCGCACCATGCGGAGAGTCACTACACAACGGGAGTGGACTACGGAGGAGGGCACGGGGTTGTGCGAGTGATCGTAGCGCTCTGCTAGCGTTCTCACTACTTGCAAAAGAAAGTTGAAGGTTGACAATAGTTTCCACTAAGGAAGTTGAAGGAACATTGAAAAGATTAGAGTACAATTGAGGCATGCAGAAGGATATGACTAGAATGGCATGCAACACCTAGCAAGGGCGAAATCTGCCAGCGCAGCAGAAGAGCGGCTTGCCAACGCTGCAGCAGAGCGGTCTGCCAGCGTTGCACGGCGCGCGGTCTGCCAGCACTACAGTCGCAGGTGGCTATCTGCAATCGTAGGTTGTCTATCTGCACAGATGTGCGCACCTACCAAGTAGGTGCAGGTTGGCGGTAGGTGCGCGCCGTCGACCACGTGATGCCGTTCCGCAGGTAGAACTTCGCCAAAACCTCCTAGGCAAAAGTTCGCACGCCTCCGCAGAGTTTCGCACAACTCTGCAACTTCGGTCGATCAGCTCGAGATCGCTCGATCGAACAGCGTTCGCCGAGCAGTGCTCCTCGACCAGAACTCTTCGACCAGAGTTCTTCGACCAGTGCTCTTCGACAGGAGATTGTTGCGCAGAGCTCGTCGACCAGATTCTGTCGAGCAGAGCCTGCTCGACCGTAGCTTCTGCCGAACTGCAGAAGCCCATTTCATCGACCAATCTGTCGCGAACTTCCCGTCGACAGCGAGATCGGCTACGCTCAAGCAAGGGCGGGGCCATTTCCTTCGACGCTGGCGACTTCGGAGTGGGCGAAAAAAGGAGGACATTATGGTGCGAATTTAAAACGTCACGATTGGCCGGCAATAGGGGAAATTGCCTAGACAAATAGAGGCTCCGCAAAACAAGATTTGCACCGACTGAGAAACTCCAGCCGAACACCCACGAAAGTAAGAATTTGTTAAAGTTATCCTACAAAGATACTTTAACTAAGCATATTATTTCTCATGGTTTTCAGCATTTGAGAAATTTAGGGGAGATTTAGAGGCCTAGAAAAAGCCCTCAGAGATTATTCAAGTACCTAAAAAGTTGGGCAGCCACTCCGGAGCGTTGAAAAGGGTCGCGCGTTTCGAGCAGTTAATATTCTTTCCCTGTAGCATAGTGTTAAAACTCCCCATCGCACACAAGTGAAGCCTACACAACTGCAAATTCTTAGGGGAAGGTTTAGACCAAGACGAAGCTGAATCGGCCTTGGATAAATCCTTCTAACCCCGCTTAATTGAAAACTAATATTGAGTCAGCAGCTTCGAGCACAGAACCTAAGGATGATCTATTCAACGTACCCTACATTCCTATAAGCGAGACCATCTACGGCTACTCGGAGCGGCAACAACCACTACTCCTCGAGGTGTTATGCAAAGGACGACGCCTCCAGGCACTGGTGGACAGCGGTGCGTCCCACTTGGTGTGTGACTGTGGGACGTTGGAGAAAATTGGAGAGAAGGCGGAGGATACCCAGTTTATTTTCAGCAACCATGGTGGACGGTACGAAGCTTCCCATCCATGGCGAAGCATCACTGCAGCTGCATATAAGTGCATTGAGACAAAAGCCGACGTTGCCGATCACAAACATCAAGGGTTTAGATTTCATCTTGGGGCGAGATTTCCTGAAGCGGTTCAACCCCGAGATCGACTGGGTCAACCGGAAGGCGTGCATCTACAACAACGGGAGACGAGCGGAGCTGAGAAGCTGGACGGATACAGGGGATGTTCCTGAAATGACCCTGGCACAGTTCGAACGGACGGTGAATGAGAGTAACGCGGGTTACTTAGCACTGGTTATAGCAGCAGCAGAGGAGGAGAAGCCTAGTTCAGAGCTACCTGCAGTAGTGAAGGAGGTGTTGGAGCAGTACAAAGACATCATGCCAGACGACCTACCTGCAGGAGTACCTCCAGCACGCACCCACGAGCACGAGATCGTGGAGGAACCAGGTGCGAAACCCGTCTCACGTGCACCATACCGACTGAGTCCGACAGAACTGACAGACATGAAAAAACAGATAGAGTATCTACTGGACAGACAACTAATCCGCCCATCCACCTCTCCCTACGGCGCACCAGTTCTCTTCACTCCAAAACCAGACGGCAATTTTTGGATGTGCATCGACTACTGCACACTTAAGAAACAGACAGTAAAAAACAAATACCATATACCGCGCATACACGATCTTCTAGACCAACTACGTGGTGCAACAATATTCTCGAAGCTGGACCTACGGTCGGGTTACTGGCAGATCAATATGGTGGACAACTCAATCCACAAGACGGTGATCCGTACCAAATACGCCTCCTACGAGTACTTAGTGATGTCGTTCGGACTCTGCAACGCACCAGCAACGTTTCAGGCGGAGATGAACCATTTCCTACAGTCCTTGCTGGACGAGTGCGTAGTGGTGTACCTGGACGACATACTCATCTACACCAAAAAACATGAAGGAGCACATGGAGCATTTGCAGAAAATGTTCGAGATCCTGCGTAAAAACAAATTCTACGTGAAGTTGTCGAAGAGCGACTTCGCACTAAAGAAGGTGCAGTTTCTTGAGCACATGGTGAGTGCGAAGGGCATACACGTAGACCCGCGGAAGATCGAAGCCGTTAAAAAGTGGAAAGTTCCTGAGAACGTGAAGGAGTTGCAGCAGTTCCTAGTCTTTGCCAACAACTACAACAGGTTCGTGCCGCTGTACGGTAAGATAGCAGTGCCATTGACCAACCTACTGAAAAATGATACACCCTACAAATGGGGTACTCCTCATCAGCAAGCCATGGAGCAGCTACAGACAGCACTGACCACAGCGCCAGTACTCATCCTACCAGATTCAGACAAGGACTAAGTGGTGGAAGCAGACGCTAGAGACCGAGCAGTTGGAGCAGTACTGATGCAGGATCACGGACGCGGTTTGCAGCCCTTCGCCTCTCGAAGCTTCACGGAGCAGAACTGTATTACCCCATCCATGACAAGAAAGCCTTAGCAATACTCATAGTCTTCAAGGCGTGGAGATGTTACCTAGAGGGAGCAAAGACTACAGTTTACACTTACCACTGCAGCCTAAAAAACATGGAGTCGCAACCGACGCTCTCACGACGACAGGTGCGGTGGGTGGACTTCTTGGAGACCCACTTCCACTATGACATCGTCGACAAACCCAGGCTACACAACAAAGCAAACACGTTGAGCCGCCCCGGACATGTAGCAGGCATCTAACTCAAAGGGATGAACTCTCTGCTCAAGGGTCTACTCCAACATGTGCACTCCGTGGACGCAGAGATCGCTACAGCACAGAAACAGAAGCTGTTACAGTGGGAGAATGACTTAGCTGTAAGGAAGGGTTCAGGGAAGATTTGGGTACTGAACTATGTCTCGCTATGGCAGATCCTACTGGAGGAGTTTCACGACGTACCATACGCGGGACATTTCGGGAGCAACAAAACGTTAGCAGGGATATTAATGTATTACTACTAGCCCCGAATGGCAGCAGACGAGCAGTGGCAGTTCGTCACCTCATGCAACACGTGCCAGCGGATGAAGAGTAGCAAGCAGAAAAAAGTAGGGTTACTTCAGCCTCTACCCGTACCAGAGCAGCCATGGCAAGTCGTTAGTCTCGACTTCATCACGGGACTCCTTTCAACCTCACGAGGGCATGACGCCATCCTCGTAGTGATCGATAAGTTCTCCAAAATAGGTCACTTTATCCTGACCAACGCCACGGCTACTGCTGAAGCAACTGCTCACCTCTTCTTCGACCGCATCATCACCATCCACGGCATCCCCACTACACTCATCTCAGACAGAGACCCAAAGTTTAGTAGTAAGCTCTGGAAGGAGGGAACTCATGGGATTGTTGGGGACAAAGCTTGCGATGTCTTCAGCATACCACCCCCAGACTGACGGACAGACGGAGCGACTCAATCAGGTGGTTGAACAGTTACTGCGCACAGCTTGTAAAGACAACAACAACCACTGAGAATTACGGTCACCGACACTTGAGTTCGCTTACAACAACGCTTCACATGCGGCCACAGGGAAATCTCCTATCTTCCTGTGTTCTGGACGAGAACCCAACCAATAGTTTCAGGGTCGGCAGCTACTGCCACCACCACCTGTTCTCGTACAGGATGAACCAGAGTACGAGCTGGAATGTGTTCTCAATCATTGGCACCGCGGCGGCAAGACTCTCGAGTTCCTGATACGCTGGAGGGGATATGACCGCACTGAGGACAGTTGGGTTCTAGAAGTTGATATAGGCAACGCACGCTGTGCTCTCAAGGACTATCTTTTCAAGCAGGGTGTATCTGACGCCACCCTACTTTGAGGGGGGGGATGTGTGAGAGTACGACGGCTTATGCTGGCTTTGCTAGCTTGCCTGAACTTCATTATGTCAAACATTGCATGTTTATATTGTCTAGGCTGTAGTGGGTTACACCTTAGGGGGTACACAAAGTTAGGGTTTCCTACTTGTACCAAACTCTGTTCTAGTTCATTCATTCCTGCTCAGTTATTTCTGACATGGTTTCAGAGCAGGTCCTTCGCTAGGACTGTTCTTAGGGCCCACCGACTTACCTACCTGCTTACCTTCGCTTCTTTTCGGCCCCGATGGCCCCGTCGATCTAGCACGATCTAGCGGCCCTGCGGCCCCTTCGAATTTTTTTTTAGCGGCCTCTCACGGCCCCCGTCGCGTCGCCCCTTAGCGCCCCGATCGGCCCCGTCACGCCGCCCGCGAACCGCACAGCGCGCCGCGCTCACAGCCCGCGAACCGCCCACGCACAGCCCGCGAACCGCCTGCGCAGCCCGCGACCAGCCCGCGCAGCCCGCGCACAGCCCGCGAACTGCCCGCGAGCAGCCCGCGACCTGCCCGCGAACCCCCGCGAGCCGCCCGCGACCCGCTTACGCAGCCCGCGAGCAGCCCGCGCTGAGCCTGCGCGGCTCGTGCGCTGACCGCCGCCGGCCCGCACGCTGCCCGCACTGCTCCCGGCCCGCCGCTGCCGAGCCCGCAGCCGCCCGCGCACCGCCGCTGCTGCGCCCGCTGCCGCCCGCGCACCACCGCTGCTGAGCCCGCAGCCGCCCGCGCACCGCCTCTGCTGAGCCCGCCGCCGCCCGCGCACCGCCGCTGCTGCGCCCGCTGCCGCCCGCGCACCACCGCTGCTGAGCCCGCCGCCGCCCGCGCACCGCCGCTGCTGCGCCCGCCGTCGCCCGCGAATCACCGCTGCTGAGCCCGCCCCTACTACGCCGGCTCTCGCTGCCGCCTGCTGCGCCTGTGCACCACTGCATTCCTACTACTACACTTTCTGCTACTACTGCTTGTGCGCCACTACAGTCCGTAGGCCCCACCGGCCCCGCTGACCCTGCGCACGCCTTTTCGGTGACCTTACTGCTTCTACTACTGCCGCTGTCGCTATGGCTAGTCCTCCTGTTCTAGCTTTCGACGCCGAGGGCCGTCCGGTCAAATTCGAAACCTGGCTAGATGACCTGCACCTTTTCCTACAGCTCACTGCCAAGGAAGATATTACACTGTACGACCACGCTCTCGGCCATGCGACCGCCCCACTCGCTACTGCCCCCCCAGCTGAGCGCTCACAGTGGCAGACCCGTGACGCGCACGCTCGCTTTGCTATTCGCAACTCCCTGCCGCTAGATGAGCGCGAGCACTTCGGCCAGTGCAAGACTGCTAAGGACCTCTACACAGCTGTAGTGGCCCGCTACTCCTCACCCGCTTCTGCCACACTAGGCCGCCTCACTCTCCCCTACCTGTTCCCCGACCTAGCCTCCTTTCACACTGTCGCAGACCTCATCACCCACCTTAAGACTAGTGAGGCTCGCTTTCGCGCTGCCATGCCTGATGAGTTTCTCGCTAGCAACCCCCCCCGCTCTGGATCACTCTCTACCACGTTGTCACCCGCCTCCCTGACTCTCTGCGCCCTGTCAGGGACCAGTTCCTCTCTCGCTCCCCCACTGAGCTCACCATAGCCCTCCTCGAGAAGGAACTGCTTGCAGCTGAGGCTAGTATCGTCGCTGTAGGCACCTCTCGTGGCGACCCCCGCGGCCCCTTCTTCGAGGGGTGCTCCCCTTCCCCCCTCCTCCCCTCTGTCGCCTCTGCTGCTGCTGTCGACCTCCTTGGTGCTGAGAAGGTCGGGGCTGCGTCTGCTTCAGGCGGACGACGCAGGGGCAGGAGTGGCAGGAGTGGGGGTGGTGGCGGAGGAGGCGGGGGTGGAGGTGGTGGCGATGTAGGTGCGACTGGAGAGGCTAGTGGCGGCGGTGGTGGAGGTGACAGCGGTGTTGGGAGTGGTGACAGGGGCGGAGGTGGCAGCGGAGGCGGAGGTGGTCGTGGCAGCGGCAGGGGTGGAGGTGGCCGGGGCGGAGGCGGAGGGGGTGGTGGTCGTGGAGGCCCGGGGGGCGGTCAGAGTCAGCAGCCTGCCCCGACTCTTCAGGCCGCCCGTGAGTGGTATGCGCGGCGCAGCGTCACCTGCCAGTACGTTATTCGTACAGGTGACCGCACTGGCCAGACGTGTGGGGGGCCGCACCAGACGGAGCGCTGCTTCGCCCGCCTCAACGATGCGTGGCGCACTCAGTTTCCTGGTGGGGGTGAGCTGCCGCGCTGGGCTGATCTGCTCAGGAAGGGTGTTGATATTTGGGCACTTGACTTTGATGCTATTCTCACTGCCATGTATGCGATGTCTATTAGTGGAGAGGGTGCTCAGTACTTGCGTGTTCCGCCCGACCCGGGCATTCAGGCCAGCCCCGCTGCTGCTCTAGGTGCTAGTGTGTCTGCTTCCACAGGTACTACTGCAGCTGCTGCTCTAGGTGCTTGTGCGTCTGTGCCCCCTGGTACTGAGTCGACTGCAGCACTGCACACCTTCACACTGGACTCAGGTGCTTCTCGCTCCTTCTTTCGTGACCGCACTGTCCTTGAGCCTCTAGCTCGGCCGGTTGCTGTCTCTCTTGCTGACCCCTCTGGGGGTCCGGTCCTTGCGACCTCCTCCACCACCCTTCCGTGTCCAGCGGTTCCGTCCGGCACACTCTCAGGTCTCTACCTCCCCTCGTTCTCCACGAACTTGGTGGCAGGTAGTGCGCTCCAGGACTCGGGTGTTCACCAGTTCACCCCTGCCTACGAGCGTGTGACTCACTGCACGTGTGCTCGGACGGGCCGCCACCTGGCTACTTTCACTCGAGAGCCGGGGTCTGACCTGTACACACTGACCACTGAGTCCCCTCAGGTAGCTGCGTCTGCGTCAGCGTCAGGTCAGCTGTCCGCCCCCTGCTCGTGTCGCTCTCTGGCGAACGACACCGTCCTCTGGCACCACCGCCTTGGTCACCCGTCTGTGCAGCGCCTGCGGGCCATGCACAAACGGGACCTTGTTGCTGGTCTTCCCAGGGTGCTCCCTCCCCTTCCTGACTCCCCTGCTCCTGACTGCATTCCCTGTGTCGAGGGGCGGCAGCGCGCCGCTCCTCACTCCTCCTCCTTTCCCCCGACGACCGCTCCCCTGCAGACGCTCCACATGGACGTGTGGGGCCCAGCCCGCGTCCGTGGTCAGGGTCAGGAGAGGTACTTCCTGATAGTTGTTGACGACTACTCGCGCTACACCACGGTCTTCCCCTTGCGCGCCAAGGGTGACGTCCCTGGTGTTTTGATCCCCTGGATCAGCCGAGCCCGTCTCCAGCTAGGCGAGCGCTTTCACTCGGACTTTCCTGTCCTGCGCTTGCACTCTGACAGGGGTGGTGAGTTCGCCTCCGACCTCTTGGCAGCCTACTGTGCTGAGCACGGCATTGAGCAGTCGTACACGCTTCCGGCCTCTCCACAGCAGAATGGGGTTGCTGAGCGCCGCATTGGCTTAGTCATGGAGGTCGCTCGTACCTCCCTGACTCATGCGGCTGCTCCCCACTTTCTGTGGCCGTTTGCGGTCCGGTACGCAGCACATCAGCTCAACCTCTGGCCCCGTGTCTCCTTGCCGGAGACTTCCCCGACTCTACGGTGGACGGGAGAGGTTGGCGATGCGTCGCGTTTCCGGGTCTGGGGATCCCGAGCTTTTGTCCGCGACACGTCTGCGGACAAGCTCTCACGTCGCACTGTTCCCTGTGTCTTTCTTGGCTTTGTTCCCGACGCGCCTGGATGGCAGTTTTACCACGTCACCTCGCGCCGGGTTCTGGCCTCTCAGGACGTCACTTTTGACGAGTCCGTCCCCTTCTACCGCCTCTTCCCCTACCGCACTGCCCCACTCCCCCCCCCGCCTCTCTTCCTCGCTCCAGGTGCTGAGGTACCAGACCCCCTCCCCCCTCAGGGTGCCGCTCCCTCAGGTGTGTCCCAGGTAGACCCGGGTGAGCCTGTCGAGGTAGCTGTTGACTCGCGTCCTGCGTCTGGGGGTGCTGAGCCTGGAGGTGCGGAGCCTGGGGGTGCTGAGCCTGGGGGTGCAGAGCCTGGGGGTGCTGAGCCTGGAGGTGCGGAGCCTGGAGGTGCGGAGTCTGGGGGTGCTGAGTCTGGACGTGCTGAGTCTTGGGGTGCTGAGTCTGGGGGTGCTGAGTCTGGGGGTGCTGAGTCTGGGGGTACTCCACCTGGAGGAGCCCTCTCCTCCCAGCAGCTGCAGGAGAGGTACCTCGAGTACTGCCGCCTCCGGAGAGGTGCTTCTGGAGCTCGTCCCGGTACTTCCCCTCCTACCCAGGAGCTCCCCCCCATTCAGGTGATCCACGAGTGGTACACGCGGCGCTGCAGTCTTCGTAGTGGTGCTCCTGGTGCTGCGGACCCGAGCGGTGGTGCTGTTGCTGGTGCTGAGGACCCGGACGCTGGAGCTGCTGCTGGTGCTGAGGACCCGGGGGCTGGAGCTGCTGCTGGTGCTGAGGACCCGGGCGTTGGAGCTGCTGCTGGTGTTGAGGACCCGACCGGTGGCGCTGCTGCTGGTGCTGAGGACCTGACCAGTGGCCCTGCTGCTGGTGCTGAGGACTCGGGCGTTGGGGCTGCCACTGGTGTCCCTGCTGTTTCTGGAGACGCTGCGCGGCCGCGACCGTACTTCGTACCGCTCCTTCAGCAGGTTCTTGGTCAGGCTCCTCCTCTTAGTCCTCCTCCCTCCGTAGCGTGTCCTCCGCCTGTCCAGCCGCAGTCACAGTTACCGCCTGTCTCGCCTCTTCCTGCTCCCTCCCCTTACGCTGGTCCCACAGGAGGTCTTACAGAGCGTCGTGAGCCTGAGTCTCGTCCTGCGTCGCCTGTTCGTACTGCTCGCACTGGTCGTCGTGTCCCACGTGAGCGTCCTCCTCCTGTCCCTGGCACTCACTACATGACTCTACGTCCCTCCACTGCTCCGCAGCGTGTCCCGCTGCCGTCTCCTCCTGCGTCCTCTCTTCCTACTCTTCCTGACCCGGAGTCTGACTCCCGTCGTGCTGCCAGTCCCACTGTTACGCGTCTCCTCGCTACAGTTGTCACTGACCCGACCTTTGAGTCCTCTGCTGCGTCTGCCCTGGTCGCTGAGTTGGTTGACTTTGCTGCTCGCTGTCGCCTAGACTACGCTGCCAGCCTTGTCGCTAGGTCTGAGTCTGCGTCTGCCTGTCCTCCGTCCGTCGGGGGTGAGTGTGCCCTCGGCACGGACGTCCTTGAGGACAGACAGGAGGAGTTCCACTGCCTTGCTGCTACTTTGCCCCGTCTCGTGTCCTTGCTAGTTGCCCCTGAGGGAGACCCGGATGCACCAGACATCCCGACCCCACGCTCTTACGCTGAGGCGATGGCGGGTCCCTACTCCTCTCAGTGGCAGACAGCCATGGACGCAGAGATGGCCTCCTGGAAGTCCACAGGCACCTACGTAGACGAGGTTCCCCCTCCTGGGGCGAACATTGTCAGTGGCATGTGGATTTTCAGGGTGAAGCGGCCGCCGGGTTCTCCGCCTGTTTTCAAGGCGCGCTACGTGGCTCGAGGCTTCAGTCAGCGAGAGGGAGTAGACTTCTTTCAGACCTTCTCCCCCACCCCGAAGATGACTACTCTTCGGGTGCTGCTGCACATAGCCGCTCACCGCGACTACGAGCTTCACTCTCTTGACTTCAGCACTGCTTTCTTGCAGGGCAGCCTGCACGAGGAGATCTGGCTGCGTCGCCCCCCTGGCTTCACTGGGTCAGTTCCTCCTGGCACCCAGTGGAGGCTTCAGCGGCCGGTCTACGGTCTCCGCCAGGCGCCACGTGAGTGGCACGACACACTGAGGACGACACTTGCGGCTCTTGGGTTCGCTCCCTCTACTGCTGACCCGTCGCTGTTTCTACGCACCGACACCTCGCTGCCGCCGTTCTACATCCTCGTGTACGTCGACGACTTGGTCTTTGCCACTGCTGACACCGCGGCACTCGCTCACGTGAAGTCGGAGCTGCAGAGGAGACACACGTGCACAGACCTGGGTGAGCTGACGAGCTATCTTGGCTTGCGGATCACCCGGGACAGAGCACGGCGCACCATCACCCTGACTCAGTCACACATGGTGCAGCAGGTTCTCCAGCGCTTCCGCTTCACGTACTCCTCGCCTCAGTCCACTCCTCTGCCTACCGGTCACTCGCTCTCAGCTCTGCCTTCGGATGAGTCCGTAGAGCCGAGTGGCCCGTATCCAGAGCTTGTGGGCTGCCTCATGTACCTGATGACCTGCACTCGACCTGACCTTGCATACCCTCTTAGCATCCTAGCACGCTATGTCGCTCCTGGCCGTCACCGGAAGGAGCACATGGATGCTGCTAAGAGGGTGTTGCGCTACTTGTGCAGTACGTCGGGCATGGGGCTTGTGCTTGGAGGGCGAGACCGGGTTGTTCTCACAGGGCACTCAGACGCTTCTTGGGCAGACGACCAGGCTACTCAGCGGTCGTCCCAGGGTTACACCTTCAGCCTTGGCTCTGGCACAGTTTCTTGGCGTTCTACTCGCTCTTCTTCTGTTCTCAGCTCCAGTTGTGAGGCTGAGATCTACGCCACAGCCATGGCCGCTCAGGAGCTACGCTGGCTGACCTACCTGCTGACCGACCTCGGAGAGCGGCCTCGTTCTCCTCCAGTGCTGTACGTCGACAACAAGGCTGCCATTGCCTTGTGTGAGGAGCACAGACTGGAGCACAGAACGAAGCACATCGCTCTGCGGTACTTCCTGGCTCGAGAGCTGCAGCAGCGTGGTCAGCTTTGTCTGCGTTACGTGGCCACGGAGGCCAACACTGCTGATGTGTTCACCAAGGCGCTTCAGCCTTGTGACCATCAGCGCTTTTGCACTCTGCTAGGCCTTGTACCTACTGGGCCTCACTTGCTTACCTCTTGACCTTGCTTGTACTGTGATCACTATATATATATGCCTACTTGTTTACGTTTGCTAGGTTGTGATCACTGTATCTCTTGCTTTGTTATAAACCTGCATGTGAACTGGTCTTGTGACCGCTTGCTTGTGCTCGGAATTTGTGTGGAATCCTTGAGATCCACCCTGAGCTTGTTTTGCTTTGCTTTGACTGGTCTTGTGACCCTGTGGCTGTCTCCCACTGCGCCTATGGGGGTGTGTCAAACATTGCATGTTTATATTGTCTAGGCTGTAGTGGGTTACACCTTAGGGGGTACACAAAGTTAGGGTTTCCTACTTGTACCAAACTCTGTTCTAGTTCATTCATTCCTGCTCAGTTATTTCTGACACATTATGCCATTTCTAGCTTAGGTTTTATTTATCATGCATAGATATGCTTGATTTCCTAGGTTAGGTGCATTCCTATATGTTATTATAGTTATAGCACCGAACCAGGTTACGTGTACCGAACTCAAGCCTTTTCGGTTGCCACCGAATTGCTTTCTACCGAGTTCGGGAAGGTTCTGTTCGGGACGCTTCGCGACCCTCAGAACATTCGTGTAACACCTTGGCTACCTGTCTTGTGTCGAGACTATTCATAACCTCGTTTTGTACCCGGGTGGATCATTCAATTCAAACCCACTTTTCTGAGCTCGATCCTCAATCCTCACAGTCTTGTTTCGTTCTAGCTCCCCTCGTCCATCTCCGTCTGTGCTTCCTTCTCCCTCTGAGTCAGCCCTTACTACTTCCCTCTCTACTCCTGTCACTGACTACTACCGCACGTACCGTCCTGTTCTCTCTCGTGTTCTCGCCTCTCTTGTTACGGACCCTCGTGCCCCTCTATCCTCTGTCTCCGCCCTTACTGCCGCTGTCACTAAGTTCTCCGATACTCACCGCCTTGACTACGCCATCCGTGTCGTGGCTGCTCCTCCTATCCGTCCTCTGGCCGTCGAGGGTGAGTCTGCCCTTGGCTGTGATGCCCTAGAGGACAGGTAGTTTGAGCTAGAGTTCCTGACAGCCGCGTCGCCCCATCTCTGTGCCATGCTGCTCGCTCCTGAGGGAGACCCTGACGCCCTTGACATACCGACTCCTCGCACTTACGCTGAGGCAATGTCAGGGCCTTGGGCCTCTCAGTGGAGAGCTGACATGGACGCAGAGATAACCTCCAACAGATCCACAGGCACCTACGTCGATGAGGTTCCCCCTCTTGGGGCGAAAGTAGTCGTTGATGGCATGTGGATCTTCAAGGTGAAGCGGCCACCAGGATCTCCTCCGGTCTTCAAGGAGTGTTATGTGGCTAGAGGTTTCAGTCTGCGCGAGGGAATTGAATCCTTTCAGACCTTCGCGCCTACCCTGAAGATGACCACTCTTCGGGTGTTACTTCACGTGGCAGCACAGAGAGACTACGAGTTACACTCTCTTGACTTCTCCACTGCCTTCCTTCAGGGTAGCCTACACGAGGAGGTGTGGCTGCGTCGTTTCTCTGCCTTCACTGGCACTTGTCCTCCTTGGACCCAGTGGAGGCTCAGATGTCCGGTCTACGGTCTCCATCAGGCGCCTCGTGAGTGGCACGACACTCTTCGCTCTACCCTGCTTGAATGCCGTGAATGTGTTTCCTTTTCAACTGGCTTGTGTTGTTTGGAGTCCTCTCGCTATTTGCGAAAATAATAGCTCCTGCCAGTGTATTTCCCATTCTTGGCAACGCTATAGAGCACCAACACATGCACAAGATAACACGGAGAATCATTCCCCTCCAGCACTTGCACTCCTAGTGGGACCGAGCATCCACCCCTCTCTCAGGTGCCTGCAAGGCGAGCAGCAGCGACGCCAGGCGCCCCGCCACCTCCTGCTCATACTCCGCCTCGTCTCCTCCCCGCTGCACCTCCCCCACATGCGCCTGCAGCGCTGCCCTCACGCGGTCCACTGCCAGCGCGGGGCTGCAGCATGCAAGCAGCACTTGCCGCGTGGCCAGAGAGGCGCCCAGCAGGCTGTGCAGCGCTGCTGCCGCCTGCACACGGAGGGGTTGGGGGGGTGGGGGCGGACGAGGAGTAGTGTAGAGAGCAGGTGGACAGAACGAAGAATGACATGACATTCAAGCAAGCAGACATGCACAAGCGTACAGAACAATGTGCATGACAAATAATGGCCCATGTCTGTACCCTTGATGCATGCACCCTGCATCACCCTCACCCCACCCACCCACCCACCCACCTTATCCAGCATGTCCAGGTCCCACGTGCTGCTGCCATCCTCACTCCTACTCCACACTGCCCCCTGCCCCTCCCCACTCGCCCCCTCATTCCCCCCTAGCAGCCCCACCACCACCCTCATCAGCGCCTCATCTGCCAACCATTCTCTTCTTCCTTGCGCCTCCTCCCCTCCATGCGCCTCCTCCCCTCCATGCGCCTCCTCCCCTCCATGCGCCTCCTCCCCTCCTTGCGCCTCCTCCCCTCCTTGCTCCTCCCCCATATTACCCTCCTCACTGTCCCCCTCACCCTTCAACCCTACCGCCATCCTCAACTCCTCCTTCTCGTCCTCTTGCCCCTCGCCCCCTGTCCGCGCGCCCACACTGTCAGCGAGGTCAGCGAGCAGGAAGAGCGCCCTGCGCTGCGTGCGGGGGGATGGTAGCGATAGCAGGCGGGCCAGCAGGCCCACACCACCTTGGCGGTAGAACCAATGGGTGGCTGCCACGTGGCCGCGGATGGCAGCAGAGAGGGCGAAGAGCAGCCTGGCGTGCTCCTCCTCGCCCACTGGGGGGGTGGGCTGCGGTGCGTGCAGGCGCATGAAGAGTGCTTGGAGTACACCCGTGTCCAACACCTGGCGCACGCATGACGGTGGGAAGAACGGGTTGTGGGTTGGGTGGGTGGGGGGAAGGGACAAAAGGGATGGGTGTGCATGTTGAAGGAGCACGGGCAAGGAGGGTGTAACGGAGGGGTGGGAGGGGAATGCAGAGTTGCGCACCTGGCGCTGCACTTGGCGGTTGTTCTGCGCCGCCTTGCCCACCACGAGTGCCGCCATGCCGCGCACCTCGCTGCTCCCATGCTCCAGCAGCGCCCCCATTGGTGCCAGCCCGCCCAGCTTGTGCAGATCTGCCACGCCACGCACACATGCATGCACAGCACGTCCAGGCCGCACATGGTGGGCTATGAGGCGAGCACATGGTGGGCTATGAGGCGAGCACATGGTGGGCTATGAGGCGAGCACATGGTGGGCTATGAGGCGAGCACATGGTGGGCTATGAGGCGAGCACATGGTGGGCTATGAGGCGAGCACATGGTGGGCTATGAGGCGAGCACATGGTGGGCTATGAGGCGAGCACATGGTGGGCTATGAGGCGAGCACATGGTGGGCTATGAGGCGAGCACATGGTGGGCTATGAGGCGAGCACATGGTGGGCTATGAGGCGAGCACATGGTGGGCTATGAGGCGAGCACATGGTGGGCTATGAGGCGAGCACATGGTGGGCTATGAGGCGAGCACATGGTGGGCTATGAGGCGAGCACATGGTGGGCTATGAGGCGAGCACATGGTGGGCTATGAGGCGAGCACATGGTGGGCTATGAGGCGAGCACATGGTGGGCTATGAGGCGAGCACATGGTGGGCTATGAGGCGAGCACATGGTGGGCTATGAGGCGAGCACATGGTGGGCTATGAGGCGAGCACATGGTGGGCTATGAGGCGAGCACATGGTGGGCTATGAGGCGAGCACATTGGTCGAGATGTTGCAGACACAGAGTCACAAGTTGTTGAGATAACCCAACCCACAATAAACCACAACTATGAAGCAGGGAAGAAGAGAAGTTGCAAGTGCAATCAGCCGAAAGTGGAAGGAGCGATGAGGAGAGGTGGGAGTGCGAAGGACGAATAGAATGGGGGGAGAGGTGCAGAGATGGACAGCAGCGGAGAGAATGGACAGCAGCACAGAGAATGGACGAGGGGACTAGATGAGCCCGTAGATGTGTGTTGTGGCAGGGCAGCAGCGCACCATTGGCGGCATGCACGGGCTCCACCAGCTGCGCCAGCTCCTGCAGCGCCCCCACCACGCGCTCATGCTCCTCCTCCCCTCCTCCCGCCTCCTCCCCTCCCCCCTGCTCCCCTGGCGCCCCCCCATCATTGGCAGCGGCAGCAGCAGCGGGGGCGATGTGGGCGATGGCGGCGCGCATGAGGTCGCCAGGGGACGGCATGCGCATGGCGTCCACCACGTCCTGCACGGGGGGGGGGGGGGGGCGAAGGCGGGGGAGGGGGAGGGGGGGGTGTGGTGGGATGATGCACGGAGGATGGCATTGGGGGATGGAACATGGGATGCAGAAGAGCAGAGACAGAGCACAAGCGAGGCGAGGCGAGGCGAGGCGAGGCAGCACTCACGCGGATGTGTTTTCTCTTGGCCTCCAGCTCCTCGGGCGTGAGGTCCGCCACCTCCCTGGCCGCCCGCTTCAACGCCTCCGGGTCCGACCGCTCTGCTCACACACCGACGGACACGCATAGCACGACATGGCAGCAGGGGTGGTGCAGAGACTAGGAGGGGCACTTATGGCACGTGGTGACAGGCACGCAGGCGTGATGTCCAGCATGAGTGCGGTCGTACTCATGCTGGCAACACGGTTCATACCAGTGGACCCACAACCAGCTGCTTGCACCACCAATAGCCAGCATACACCGTGCATACCTATGGCCCACTGCAGCATCGCATCCATGCTCGCAAAGCCCCTCTCCGCACCTTCCTCCCCCTCTCCGCCTCCCCCTCCCCGCCCACTCCCCCCCACCACTTCCACGTCAGCATGCTCCAGCGACGGGATCGTGCTGTTTGCCAGGCCAATGGACAGAGAGGACACGTCAGGGTAGACCTCATCCACGTCAGCCGAGCTGCGCGGGGACTCGCGATGCGGCGACGGGGACGAATCAGCGGGTTGCGGCCTCGAGGCGGGCGGGGCTGCGATCGGCGCGCTGTCGTCGGGGGGAGGGGGGACCAACACGAGCCCTTGCGCCGACACGCGGAGGGGAAGGTGCGATGAGAGGAGGAGCGGGAGGAGGAGGAGGAGCGCAAGAGATGCCATGGTCCTCGTGAATTCTCTACGCACGGGCCGCGGCAAGTAAAGCAGAAGGCAGATTCGGTGCTGGCAGGCCGTGGATCGCCACGTGGATGTCGGGAGACAGTGGCCACTGCGACGGCCGCGGCTGTCTAAAATACCGCAGGCTCGAACGACACGCGGGGTGAGTGGCGTGAATGGGTGGTACGTGTACTGGCAATGGCGAGGCGAGTAGGGATGGGGCGAAGGGAGAGTGGGCGTGACGAAGGGGAAGATGGATGACCTCAGAGGTTCATACGAGCCCTGTCGGAAAAACACGGGCGAACGCGGGGTCGCCTCCGCGTGCTCGCGGAAGCGATCTGCCCGCGGGCCAAAAAAAACTAAAACCCAACGCGACCGGCATGCGGTTCGGGAGCCTCAACCCTAAAATCTTAGGGTTGAGGCTCCCGAAGGCATGCCGGTCGCCTTGGGGTTTATTTTTTTTGCCCCCGGGCAGACAGCTTCCGCCGGCTCCGCGTCCTGGTGGAAACGCAATCCACCAGGAGGGGCACCTGGTGGGTTTGCGCCCACCAGGGCTCGTAGGAACCAATCAGATCGTCGATGACAGCACGATATGCTTTGCGATGGTCGTGTGTGGCATGACATCTTGCTCGTTGCTGTGCGGTTTAATCTGCTTCGTTTCGGTGCAAATTGATAACCGCATGGAACCGTCGTGAGCCACGGAAATGAGCTGCAAATGTATGGTGCACCGAAATGCACTCGTTTGTAAATTCTTGTGCTTCACTCTTCAGACTATGACAGGAGAGGTTTGTTTTGGCGAGTTTTGCACTGCTATCGCTGTTCTAGAAAGTCAGCAGTTTAACGAGTCGTGGTCGCATCCGCCGGGCGACTGATCGATCAGCGGCCGTGACGATCGCAACCGCGACTCGGTAGCGCGACTCGGAAGCCCGGCTTAGGCGGCGTCAGGGATTGGATAGTTAGTGATTTGAACTGTGGATCGTCGAAAGCGAAAGGCGGCAGGTGGTTGAGGCGCCGTAGATTCGCGATGGCGGCCTCGACGGACGGCCGCGATGGCGTCTCAGGGGTAAGCCAGCCGTCATGGTATTAGGGGAACAGGGCAGGCGGCGGCCTTTTTGATTCCGCGCCGATCACCGCCTATCCAGACAGCAGCAGCGAGCAGGAACGAGGAACAGTGGAGCCGGCATTCTCATTGAACCGCGTCCGTTCCCCAATGGTCACACGTCACCTCCCATTCACCCCCCTTCCTGCACTCCCACTCCCCCTTCCCCCACCCTTCTCTCCTCTCCCCCGCTCCCACCCTCCCTCTCCCCCGGTCCCACCCTCCCTCTCTCCCCGCAGCCGTCGCCCCGCAGCCCCCGAACAACGCGTCGCTGTGGGCGCGACTATTACTGAAGTCGCGACCGCCAGACCGCAGCAGAAGATGTGTGCGAGGCTTCTCTCGAGTTCATCAGCCTAGACCCACTCACCTCTAAACTGCAAGATCGTAACGCTTTTTTCTAATGGCTACACTCCACATTTTCCACTTCCCCTCCCTGTCCTTTCAAAACACCCGCATGCCGCACATGAAGCATCCTTTTTCCTTCCCAACCCGTTTTTTCGAGAACCGCAGGGCGAGTGCAATGGACGACTTGCCATGCGCGGATCATCATGGTTGCAGCGGGGCAATCCATAGCGGGGATGCTTTTTTAGGGTCACAGGCAGGTACAGTTGAAAATCCTCGTTCACCGTTGCAAAGATATCACGAATAAAAAATGTAACTGAATTGCGAGTTTTTCAACCCTTGATACCCGCCTTCCTCACCTTTCAGGATCCGACCAATAGCAGGAGGTGCCGACATGCTCATCACGATAGAAAATAAGTCCAAAGCTCTGCTCGTTGTAGACACATCCCGCATAGTTACACATGGCATGCGGCCTAACAGCCTGTTCTAGTTTTTGGGGAAGGTCGATAAGGCGCGGCAGAGGAAGACAAGCTGGTGAGGTGGTGCAGGGGAACAGAGGACGGTTAGCAGACTTTGGGGAAAAGAAGAGTTAAGAGGAGAGTGATGGAGGAGCTGTAGTCGATAATCGTCTCAATCAGATGCTGCACTCTGGATGCCACACCCCTGTCCTTCCCTCCCCTTCACCAACCACTCTCTTCCCCTGTCCTGCCTCCTACTGTGCCCCCACCAGGACCACCAACTTCTTACCTGCCTTTTCTGCACCTTAAAACACCTATGCACTCCAGTTGCCTCCCCTGATTCCTTTGTGTGGGTGTTGAGGCGTCTTGGACCACCTTCACCTTCCTCCTCTGCCTCCTGCTCCCCCTGCAGGTGCTACTAGCGCAGCTGGGGCGGTGTGTGGAGGGCATGGATGAGGGGTTGTTTGAAAAGGCTCTGCAGCTCAAGAGGCGGTTCGAAAGCACTGCCCAAGCCACTGGGTAGCTGGGCTGTCACGCACCTGGGCTGTGCGGTGCGGCAGGTGGGTGACCCAGGGAGGCCGCTGGGAGCAGGTTTGAGGAGGGCATGGACGAGGAGCGCATGGACGAGGAGGGCTGTTTGGTACGACATGACTAGTGACTGCAGCTGAAACACGCATCAGGGCGGCTTGCCAGAGCTGCCTGCTACATGCAGAGCCCCGAAAACTGTCAAACATATGCATATGTTATATTTGTGGGTAGGCTGTAGTGGGGTAGACATTGTGGGGTATAACCCCTTAGGGTTTTCCTCTTGTACCAATTCACTCGATAGTCCAACCACTTTTCCGTGCCTAAGTTCTTGAGATGGTATCTAGAGCAGTAGGTCCTTAGGACCTAAGATTCGGGCCCACCGGTTACCGCGTTACCCCACTTACGGCCTTACCTGCCTTGCCTGCCTGTCGGCCTTGCCTGCTGCCCGCTCGCGCCTCGGCTGCACGCGCGCGAATCTTTTTTTTTTTTTAGCACGCGCTGCTGCTGCAGCCTGCACGCGGCCCGCTGCGGCACCGCGCGTCGCGCCCGCAGCCCGCGCTGAGCCCGCGTAGCCCGCGCGCGACCCGCAGCTGCCCTGCGCACCGCTCGCGCAGCCCGCGCCGAGCCCGCGCAGCCCGCGCGCAGCCCGCGCCGAGCTCGCGTAGCCCGCGCGCAGCCCACGCACCGCCCCCGCAGCTCGCGCCGCGCCCTGCCAGCCCTGCGCAGCCCGTCGCCGCGCGTGCCTGCCCGTGCGCCGCCCATCGCCGCGGTGCCCTGCCCTGCCTGTGCGCCGCCGCCTCGCCTTGCGCGCTTCGCCACCCGTGAGCCGAGCGTCCGCCCTACGAGCCTGCCTGCCTGCCTTACGATCTTACCTGCCTTACGAACCTGCCTGCCTTCTGAGCCTTACGAGCCTGCCTGCCTTAAGAACCTGCCTGCCTTACGAGCCTTACGAGCCTTCCTGCCGCGCGTGCCTCCCTACTGCGCACGTTTGCTTGCCCCGCGCGCCGCTAACGCTGCCTTGCCAGCCTGCTCGAACACGGCTATTATGGCGACACTCAATGTTCTCGCGTTTGAGCCTGACGGTCGACCGATCGAGTTCGCCATGTGGCTCGATGACCTGCAACTGTTCCTCATGACTGATGCCAAAGACGGCGTTTCACTGTTTGATCATGCGTCTGGCACTGCCACTGCTCCTGCTGACACTGCTCCTGCTCTTGACCGCTCACAGTGGCAGACTCGCGATGCTGCTGCGCTCCTTGCTATTCGCAACCACCTGCCGATCACTGAGCGCGCGCATTTTAGTCAGCACAAGACTGCTAAGGCGCTGTATGACGCTGTAGTTGCGTGCTATTCCTCCCCCGCCACTGCAGCCGTAGGACGTCTCATCCTGCCCTACCTGTTTCCCGACCTGTCCTCGTTTGCCACCGCTGAGGACCTTATCTCTCACCTCCGCGCTAGTGACGCCCGCTTTCGTGCCGCTCTTACAGACGAGTTCCTCGCCAAGAATACCCCCCCGATGTACTTTACCCTCTACATCCTCATCACCCGCCTCCCTGACACTCTGAGTTCGGTCAGGGACCATTTCCTAGCCAAAGACCCTACCACTATCACTCTCGACGACTTCGAGCAGCAGCTGCTGGCAGCCGAAAAGAACATTCTCGCTGTAGGTGCTGCTCGTGGCACTCCTCGCACTCCCCTCTTCGAGGGGTGCTCCCCCTCCACTCTCGCCCCCTCCTACGCCTCTGCTGCTACTGCAGTCGACCTCCTCGGTGCTGAGAAGGTCGCAGCGGCTTCCGCTCCTAGTGGGAAGCGCGGCGGTACCAGGGGCGGCAAGGGTGGTAAGGGTGGTGGTGGTGGCGGTGGAGGGAGCGGTGGTGGAGGCGGCGGGGGTGGTGGAGGTGGTGGGGGTGGCCGTGGGGGTGGAGGCGGTGGGTGGGGCGGCGGTGGGATAGGGAGTGGAGGTGGCAGCGGCGGTAGTGGGGGAGGAGGCAGTGGTGGTGGCGGTGGGGGTGGGGGCGGGAGTGGGACCGGCCAGAAGGGGAACTCCAATGGGGGCCAGCAGCAGCCGCAGCAGCAGCAGCAGCGCCAGACCCCCTCTTCTCAGCAGCTCCATGACTGGTATGCCGGGCGTGGGGCGTCTGGGGGTCCTGGTCGCTGCCCCTATGTTATTCTCGCTGGTCCCCGCAAGGGTCGCACATGCAACGGCTTTCACACTGAGTACCGCTGCTTTGCTCGGCTCAGCGACGCCTGGCGCGCCAAGTTTCCTGATGCTACTGAATTCCCCAACTGGGCAGATCTGCTTAGGCGTGATGTACCTATCTATGATCTTGACTATGATGCTATCCTTGCTGCCATGTATGCATTGACTGTTAGTGCTGAGGGTGATTGTTACTTGTGTGTCCCGCCTGACCCAGGTATAGAGACTGCAGCCCTAGGTGCTAGTGAGTCTGCCCTCTCTGGTACTGCGTCAGCTCAGGCCTTGCACACGTTTACACTTGACTCTGGTGCTTCTCGCTGTTTCTTTCGCGACAGTACCACCGTCACCCCCCTCCCTGCACCTGTCCCTGTCTCACTGGCTGACCCCTCTGGGGGCCCAGTGCTTGCACGAGCCACGACTGTGCTTCCGTGCCCAGCGGTCCCGTCTGGTGAGCTGTCAGGTCTCCACGTTCCCTCGTTCTCTACGAACCTGGTGAGCAATGCCGTCCTTCAGGATCACTGGGTTGACACCTGGACTCCTGGAGGGCAGCGTGTGGCGATCTGCACTTGCTCTCGGACTGGCCGCCACCTGGCCACGTTCACTCGTGAGCCAGGGTCCAGTCTGTACACCCTCACCACTGTTTCACGCTACACCCCTTTGTCTCCACAGCTGTACGCGTCTGCTCAGGTAGCTACCCAGTGTGAGTGTCGCCGCCTGTCGCACGACACTCTCCTGTGGCACCACCGCCTTGGTCACCCCTCCCTGCCTCGCCTTCGTAGCATGCACTCTCGCCTACTGGTCTCTGGCCTTCCCAGGTCTCTGCCTGCCCTCCCTCCCTCGCCTGCGCCGCCCTGCATTCCTTGTGTCGAGGGGCGGCAGCGCGCCGCTCCTCACTCCTCCTCGTTCCCTCCCACAGAGGCTCCACTGTAGACTCTCCACCTGGACGTGTGGGGCCCCGCCCGCGTCCAGGGGACGGGCCGCGAGCGGTACTTCCTGCTGGTTGTCGACGACTACACACGCTACACCACGGTCTTCCCCTTGCAGCGCAAGGGTCAGGTCCCTGATGTTCTGATCCCCTGGATCCGTGCTGTTCGTCTCCAGCTCCGCGAGCGGTTCCACTCGGATTTTCCTGTCCTGCGTCTGCACTCTGACAGAGGTGGTGAGTTCTCCTCTGACCTCTTGGCAGCCTTCTGTGTGGAGCACGACATCCGCCAGACGTTCACGCTTCCGGCCTCTCCTCAGCAGAATGGGGTTGCTGAGCGCCGCATTGGCTTAGTCATGGAGGTCGCTCGTACCTCCATGATCCATGCGGCTGCCCCCCATTTTCTGTGGCCGTTTGCGGTCCGGTACGCTGCGCATCAGCTCAACCTCTGGCCCCGTGTCTCCTTGCCGGAGACCTCGCCCACACTGCTGTGGACGGGAAAGGTTGGCGATGCGTCGCGTTTCTGGGTCTGGGGTGCTCGTGCCTTTGTCCGCGATACCACCGCAGACAAGCTCTCCGCTCGCGCCATTCCCTGTGTCTTCCTTGGTTTTCCCTCTGATGCGCCTGGCTGGCAGTTTTACGACCCCGCCTCGCGCCGTGTCTTTGCGTCTCAGGACGTCACCTTTGACGAGTCCGTTCCCTTCTACCGTCTCTTTCCCTACCGTACTTCCCCTCGCACCCCCCCGCCGCTCTTCCTCGCTCCAGGTCCTCCCCAGGTAGACCCCCTTCCCGCGCCAGGTCCTGCTCCTTCAGGTGTTTCTCAGGTAGACCCTCCCGTGCCTGCGCCTGTTGAGGTCACTGGTGACTCCGGTCCTGCTGGGGGTGGTGCTGTCTCTGGGGGTCCTGGTCCTGTGGGTGCTGAGCCTGGGGGTGCGGAGCTTGGGGGTGCGGAGCCTGGGGGTGCGGAGCTTGGGGGTGCTGAGCCTGGGGGTGCGGAGCCTGAGCGTGAGGAGCCTGGGGGTGCTGAGCCTGAGCGTGAGGAGCCTGAGGGTGCGGAGCCTGGCGGTGCTGCGCCTACACGTGAGGAGACTGGAGGTGCTGCGCCTGGGGGTGCTGCGTCTGGGGGTGCTGAGCCTGCGTGTGCGGAGTCTGGGGGTGCTGAGTCTGGGGGTGAGACGCCTGAGGGTACTGAGACTGCTAGTACGCGGTCTCCTTGGAGCAGCCGCCTTCGTCCGCGTGTGCCTCTCACCTCACAGCAGCTGCACGACTGGTACGGTCGCCGTCAGGGTCGCGCTGCTGGAGCTCGGAGTTATGCCGCTGGGGGTGCTTCTGTTGACGTCGCTGGTCCCGGAGGTGCTCGTACTGGAGGTACTGGAGCTGCTGGGGCTGGAGGCACTGTGCGTGAGGGTGCTGCTGCTGGAGACACTGGGACTGGAGGTGCCGGTTTTGAGGGTGCTGCTGCTGGTGGAGCTGGTCCTGGAGGAGCTGGAGCTGGAGGTTCTGGAGCTGCTGGAGGTGCTGGAGCTGCTGGAGGTACTGGAGCTGCTGGTGCTGGTGGCACTGCACAACCGCGCCTGTTCTTCGCTCCACCGTCTCCGTCGTCTCAGCCACCGCCTGACTCTGTGCTTCGCCAGGTTCTTAGCCTACCGTCGTCTACTGGTCTTCCGTTATAGCCTGGCTCACCACTGCTTGCTCCTTCCCCTTACACTTCGTAGACAGGGGGGCCTTGCTGAGCGTCGTGAGCCTGCGTCGCGTCCTGTCTCGCCTGTCCGCTCTGGTCCTTCCGGTCGTCGTGTTTCTCGTTCGCGTCAGCCGGCTGTCCCCGGCACACACCTCGTAGTCCGTCGTCCTTCCTCTGCTCCGCAGCCTGTTCCTCTGCCGTCTCCCCCTGCGTCCTCTCTGCCTGACGTTCCGGACCCTGAGTCTGACCAGTTTCGTGCTGAGCACCCTACTGTCACGCATCTGTTAGCCACTGTTGTCACTGACCCGTCGTTTGAGTCTGCTGCTGCGTCTGCCTTGGTCGCTGAGCTTGTTGACTTTGCTGCCGCCTGTCGTCTAGACTACGCCGCTAGTCTCGTTGCTGAGTCTGAGTCTGTCTGTCCTCCGTACGTCGGGGGTGAGTGTGCTCTTGGCACGGACGTCCTTAAGGACAGGCAGGAGGACCTTGAGTGTCTTGCGGCTGTTGCGCCTCATCTCGTGGCCATGCTACTTGCCCCTGAGGGAGACCCGGATGCACCAGACATCCCGACCCCGCGATCTTACGCTGAGGCGATCGCGGGTCCCTACTCCTCTCAGTGACAGACAGCCATGGACGCAGAGATGGCATCCTAGAAGTCCACAGGCACTTACGTCGACGAGGTTCCCCCTCCTGGGGCGAACATCGTCGATGGCATGTGGATTTTCAGGGTGAAGCGGCCGCCGGGTTCTCCACCTGTCTTCAAGGCTCGTTACGTTGCTCGAGGCTTCAGTCAGCAAGAGGGAGTTGACTTCTTCCAGACCTTCTCCCCCACCCCGAAGATGACTACTCTTCGGGTGCTGCTGCACGTTGCCGCTCAGCGTGACTACGAGCTTCACTCTCTGGACTTCAGCACAGCTTTCTTACAGGGTAGCCTGCACGAGGAGATCTGGCTGCGCCGCCCACCTGGCTTCACTGGGTCGTTCCCTCCTGGTACCTAGTGGAGCCTCCGGCGGCCAGTCTACGGTCTCCGCCAGGCGCCTCGTGAGTGGCACGACACACTGAGGACTACACTTGCGGCTCTTGGGTTTGCACCTTCGACAGCTGACCCGTCTCTGTTTCTGCGCATCGTCACATCACTGCCGCCGTTCTACATCCTCGTGTACGTCGACGACTTGGTCTTTGCTACTGTTGACACTGAGGCTCTCGCCCTGGTGAAGTCGGAGCTGCAGAAGAGACACACGTGCACAGACCTGGATGAGCTGCGCAGCTACCTTGGCTTGCAGATCACCGAGGACCGAGCACGCCGCACCATCACCCTGACTAAGTCACACATGGTGCAGCAGGTCCTTCACCGCTTCGGCTTCACCTGGTCCTCGCCACAGTCCACTCTTCTGGCTACAGGTCACTCGCTCTCAGCTCCACCTTCGGACGAGTCCGTAGAGCTGAGTGGTCCTTACCCAGAGCTAGTGGGCTGCCTCATGTACCTGATGACCTGCACTTGTCCTGACCTTGCGTACCTTGTTGGCCTTCTGGCTCGCTACGTGGCTCCTGGTCGGCACCGAAAGGTGCACTGGGATGCTGCGAAGAGGGTACTGCGCTACTTGTGCAGCACATCGGGCATGGGGCTCGTGCTTGGAGGGCGGAGAGACGTGGTCCTCACTGGGCACTCAGACGCTTCTTGGGTTGACGACCAGGCTACGCAGCGGTCGTCACAGGGTTACACTTTCAGCCTTGGCTCAGGCTCTGTTTCTTGGCGGTCTACTCGCTCTTCTTCTGTTCTCAGCTCCAGTTGTGAGGCTGAGATCTACGCCACAGCCATGGCTGCACAGGAGTTACGCTCCCCCCCAGCCCGCCATCCCCTCGGCCTCCCCCCTGGCAAGCGCCACGGCCCGGCCGGAAAGCACATCGCCCCACCAGAACCACCGGTGCACTGCTGGCTGGGGGGATGGGCACATGAGGTTTTTGAAATAGCGAATGGGGGCACAATGAGAGTTTTAGGTTTCAAGCGAAAGTTGCGGGGAAGAAGGCAGAGTGAGCAGTAGTGCGGGGTGTGCGACATGCAACAGTGGGTACAAGGATGGAGGCCCGTGGGTGTGCAGGCCACGAGGCATGTGGGGATGTGAGGAGTGGTGGAGTTCGGCAGGCGGACAGGAGTGGAGATGGCGCTGTGCAGCACACAGTACGTGCTGCCCACTTGGTGCTGCCCACTTGGTGCTGCCCACTTGGTGCTGCCCACTTGGTGCTGCCGTGGGGGCGCGGGGGCTGAAGCCCAGCGCAAGGCACAAACACACACAATCGCTTCTACTGAGAGCAGTTACGGTGCGTGCCTGCTGTGCCGCGCATAACAACATCCCCTGCCCGCACCCCACCCGCACCTGCAGCGACCCGTTGATGCCGACGGCGACGGTGGAGAGGCCGGCAGCAGCGGCGGCGCCGAGGGCGCGGGAGTAGCCGCGGTCGTCCGACACGACCAGCACGGCGCCCACCTGCCCGCTGCGCACCGCCGCCGCCATGTCCCTCTTCAATGCCTCGTCCGCTGCCTGGGGGAGGGAGGTGGGAGAGGGAGAGGGGGGTTGGATGCGAGTGACATGGAGGGGGGGAGTTTGAAGAGCAGTGCATGAAATGAGGAGAAAGAGAAGACACAAGATGCAATAATGATGCTGCCACGATCACCTCTCACCTCTAACCTCCCCCCCTCCATCCCCCTCCTCTCACCTCCCCCCCTTCTCTCACCACCCACCTGTGACTGCTGGCTGACGAGGCGCACCACCACCCCCGCGCGGCGCAGCTCAGGCATGAGCCCGTAGCCGCGGCGAGGCAGCAGCACGCCCCTCACCGCCTGCTGGTACCGCTGCTGCTTCTCTCGATACACCTCCCTCAGCCGCCGCTTCCGCCTGCTCGCATGGCACATGGGCGATGGGGAAAAGGAAGGGCGCACATACGTGAGACAAGGGTGCGGGCACCGTGGGACTAAAAGGCAATAACGAGGAAGTGTGAGCAAGACGGTTGGGCAGTTGGAGCGTGCAAGAGCATGGGGGGTGGGAGAGCCCTCACTTGGGGCTGGCGTGGTTGAGGTGCTGCATGCGCTTCTCATGCTCGCGCTGGTGCAGCGACACAAAGTGCTTCCTCAGCGCTGCCGCCCCGCTGCACCGCCGTCCGCACAGCTCGCACCGCACCTCCCGCTCCTCCGCCTCCCCGCGCGCCGCCATGCGCACTGCCTCGCGGCGCTCCCTCCGCTGCTCGCGCACCCAGGCGGGCACGTGCTCGAAGGCGTGGCGGTTGGCGTACGCCAGCACGTCCACGGGCGACCCGAAGCTCGCCGCCAGGTCTCTGAGGCGCGCGGCGGCGTCGAAGGGCTCCATGCGCTCGGGCTGCACGTTGTCCAGATCCCACAGCACCACCGCGCGGCCCCCCGCCGCCGCCCCCTCCGCCCCCTCCGCGCCGCCCCACCTCGCCTGCGCCACGACCCCCTGCCTCGCTGGTCCATCCGCCCCTCCCCTCGCGCCCGCTGCGCCCGTGCCCTTCACGGCCCCCATCTCGCTGGCCCCGCCGGCCTCCCCACCGCGCAGCACGGCGCTCCCGGCGAAACCCCGCGCGCCGCCATTCCCCCTCCCGACCCCCTCCCCCGCCGCTGAGAACGTCCGCGCGACGTAAACGGGGGACGCGGCCGCACCGCAGGCAGGCAGTGGCGAAAAGCCGCAATAGTAGCGAGGAAAAGGAGCGGCGGGGGCACGCGCAGACCGCAAGGCGCACGCGGCCGTGCGACGTGTGGTGCTCGCCGCAGCGGAGCCCGTCGCAGCGGTCGCGAGGCTCCGCTGCAAAGAGCGCGCGACGGGGCCGTGCGATGCGGCGGGCGACGAGGTAGAGGGAGGCGGAACGAGAGGCGGGCGATCAAGAGGCCAGCGGATGAGCATGTGGGCGACCGGAGCGGGGAGGCGGAAGGACGCGGAAAGGCGGAAAGGCGCGGAAAGGCGGAAAGGCGCGGAGAGGCGGAGGAGCATGGGTTGAGGTGGGGTCGCGAGAGACCGGATCCCCAGCCCTAGACGCGGTGCGCACGGCAGTGCCAAGCGCAGACTGTCAGGCGGAATGCGCGGGACCGGACAAGAAAATGAAAATGCGCTTTCCGCGGATACGCAACCCAGGCGGCAGTTTGAGGAGGCCTGAACTCAAGGTGCAAAATCATTTCGGGTGGCCTAAGGACGCGGTGAAAGTGCTGGTTCGGAGGGAGATCGATCCGGTCACCGCACCGAAACCCCGCCTTTTGCATACGAAAGGTACACAACCGTTTACAAACAGGCGAAAAAACGATCCTGAGGCGATCGATTCTCCACTTTCACCGCGTCCTAAGGTTTTCGCTAAGGGCGTGTTGCAAGTTCAAAAACCGTAAGATCGCCGAACCGCTCACCGAGCGTGACAGTAGATCCTCGGCTCGGTGTGTGAGCCTCGATACGATCGATCCGCAAAGATACTCTGGGTTGTGTACCACGATTGCCTAGTTACAGGGCATTATTGGCGAGCTCATGATCGATCGGAACTGCCAACGCGATCGATTGGGCCCTCGCCAATATCTTCTGTCCAGCACAGTGTCTTTACTGTAAACTGGTAACCAGACTCTACAGTATTCTGTTTTGAGGACGACCGATCGCGTACTTGCAACACGTCCTAAGAAGCAGTGTGGTCGATTGTTACCACCACACACAATTGCACCAGCCAAACCCAAAATGCTCAAGGCGAACAGTGCAACCTCTTGTGCGTTTCAGGGTCGTTTCAACAGCAACTCAGACAGCTACGAGCACTCTGACGTGCGCGGTGCCCTCCACTCACGCCACTTGCGCCTTCAAGTCTCTAGACGAAACGCTCTGATCGCGACGGAGAATAAGACGGCAACGTAGTTAGGACCGAGGAGTTAAGCAGCCAGGTGAGTCAGCATTCGTACCCGCACGCCTCGCATCCCGACTGCGCCAATACGCCTCGCGATCACACAAGTCGCGCCGGCGACTGGCAGCGCTGCTCGTGCGGGTGTCTAAGCGCCACCGCGGTGGCACCTCGTTGACTTGCGACCCCTCGCGTTCGCGCCTCGCCTCCCCGCCTCGCCTCCCCCCTCGCTACTCCGTAGCGCACGCGGGACCCCTCGGGGGCGGGTATAACCACCCCGCCGCAGCATGTTCCCGCTGCGAGCCGCTGTCATCTCACCCACTCCGCTACTGCGCTCCCTGCTTGCTGTTCGCATACGTTTCTCGCAGTTTGTGAGAAGAGGAGGCAAGGCGTGCGGCGCAGCTCAGCGCGGGGCGGGGCGGGGCGGGGGGGCGGATGGCGAACCTGCGCGCGGCGGCGGGGCAGCGCGTGCTGTGCCCCGCGACGGACTGCGTTGACATCTGCAACGCGCCGCTCGACGCCCACGTCAAGATGCCGCGCCTCGGCTTCGGCACCTACATGGTGAGACGCGTGCTTGAAAGGGATGTGTCATATGAAGCCACTGAGCGTGCCATATTGGAACGCCCTGCCCGCCCCGTGTGTCCCTGCGCATGACCCCCATCTTGTGCGCATGACCCCCATCTTGTGCGCATGACCCCCATCTTGTGCGCATGACCCCCATCTTGTGCGCATGACCCCCATCTTGTGCGCATGACCCCCATCTTGTGCGCATGACCCCCATCTTGTGCGCATGACCCCCGCAGATCTCAGCGCGCGATGCGGAGGCGGCAGTGCTGACGGCGCTGAGGGAGGGGTACCGCCACATCGACACGGCGCAGCTGCACCGCAACGAAGCTGCTGTTGGTACGCCCCTCGCCACCTCCACTCTCGCATTTGCATTTCCCCGCTGTTCGTTCCCCCTACCCCCCTTCCCCACTCCCCTCTCTCCCCTCTCCGGGTGCTGCCTCACGCGGCCAGGTGGACGATCTGTCATGTCATGCTTCACCGTGTGCTGCCTGCACCCCGTCAGGTTCTCATTTGTTCTCTCAACTTTATGTGAGCGTGCGTGCACTCATCCCATCCCATCCCATCCAATCCCAACCCATCCCATCCCATCCCATCCCATCCCATCCCATCCCATCCCATCCCATCCCATCCCATCCCATCCCATCCCATCCCATCCCATCCCATCCCATCCCATTCCATCCCATCCCATCCCATCCCATCCCAGCCCAGCCCATCCCATCCCCTCCCCTCCCATCCCATCCCATTTCATCCCAGCCCAGCCCATCCCATCCCCTCCCCTCCCATCCCATCCCATTTCATCCCATCCCAGCCCATCCCATCCCCTCCCCTCCCATCCCATCGCATTTCATCCCATGCCATGCCATCACATGCCACGCACCCCACCAGGCAGGGCGGTGAGGGCGAGTGGGCTGCCACGCGAGAGTGTGTTCGTGACGACCAAGCTGTGGAACGCTGACAACGGCTACGACGCCACGCTGCAGGCCTTCCACCGCTCGCTCAGCGAGTTGGGGCTCGACTACGGTGGGTCACAGGGGCTCGACTACGGTGGGTCACAGGGGCTCGACTACGGTGGGTCACAGGGGCTATACTGGCTGGCTGGGTGGCTGGCTGGCTGGCTGGGACTATGGTGGGTGGGACTATGGTGGGTGGGACTATGGTGGGTGGGATTATGGTGGGTGGGACTATGGTGGGTGGGACTATGGTGGGTGGGACTATGGTGGGTGGGACTATGGTGGGTGGGACTATGGTGGGTGGGACTATGGTGGGTGGGACTATGGTGGGTGGGACTATGGTGGGTGGGACTATGGTGGGTGGGACTACGGTGGTTGGGACTATGGTGGGTGGGACTATGGTGGGTGGGACTATGGTGGGTGGGACTATGGTGGGTGGGACTATGGTGGGCTATAGTGGGTGAGGGGGGCTATAGTGGGTGAGGGGGGCTATAGTGGGTGGGATGGGGCTACGGTGGGTGGGATGGGGCTACGGTGGGTGGGATGGGGCTACGGTGGGTTCGCATAATTCAAACCTGCTCTTCCACACCAACTCCACGCATCGCCTTGCCCTTCACCGCCCTTACTCTAGCGCGCGTCGCCCTGTCCCCCTGCCACCCCCATCCTCCCCCCAGTGGACCTGTACCTGCTGCACTCGCCCATGCGCGTGGACGCGCGGCTGGACTCGTGGCGCGCCATGGAGGACCTGCTCAGAGGGGGGCGGGTGAGGGCCATCGGGGTGAGCAACTTCGGGCAGCACCAGCTGGAGGAGCTCTTCCAGCACAGCACTGTGCGCCCCGCCGTCAACCAGCTCGAGCTGCACCCCTTCGGCACGCGGCGCGCGCTGGTGGACTTCTGCGTGCAGCACGGCATGGCGCTGCAGGCGTACTCGCCCCTCACCAAGGGAACTCGCCTGCGCGACCCCACGCTCGTCGAGGTGCGCTGTGCCACCGTGCACGTGGGTGCGGTGCACGTGGGTGCGGTGCAGGTGGGTGCATGAGTTGCGTCAGACAGGTGTGCGGTTCGTTTTTACCGCCCAGAGTTGATGGTGGCAGGCCAGGGAGGCCACAACGAGCTTGAGGCACAGAAAAGCAGAGGCACTGGTGGATGCTGTGAGGCACTGGTGGATGCTGTGAGGCACTGGTGGATGCTGTGAGGCACTGGTGGATGCTGTGAGGCACTGGGGGATGCTGTGAGGCCTGGTGGATGCTGTGAGGCATCTGGGATGGAAGAAAATCGGCAAACTTTTTCTTTTTTTTTTATACACAAGTATTGCTACGCACGCTTGAGTGGTGAATAAAAAAAACGCTAAACAAACTATATAGGCAGGTGAAAGATTAATTAGGAAAGCGTGGGGGGGGGGCAGTAGGCATGAGCCGGGGCGGGCCAATGTGTTTCAGCTGTGGGCCCGATTGGGGCTGTCCACCTGGATGGGACCGCTGGGTTGGACGCGGCCCGAGTACAGGCCAATTGTGGCCAATTGTGGCCAACTGTGGCCAATTGTGGCCAATTGTGGCCAACTGTGGCCAATTGTGACCAATTGTGACCAATTGTGGCCAATTGTGGCCAATTGTGTTTCAGTTGTGGCTCGGGCTTCTGCGGTTGGTTGGGCCAGTACAGGCCAATCTTCGGCGGTTGGTTGGGCCAGTACAGGCCAATCTTCGGCGGTTGGTTGGGCCAGTACAGGCCAATCTTCGGCGGTTGGTTGGGCCAGTACAGGCCAATCTTCGGCGGTTGGTTGGGCCAGTACAGGCCAATCTTCGGCGGTTGGTTGGGCCAGTACAGGCCAATCTTCGGCGGTTGGTTGGGCCAGTACAGGCCAATCTTCGGCGGTTGGTTGGGCCAGTACAGGCCAATCTTCGGCGGTTGTTTGGGCCAGTACAGGCCAATCTTCGGCGGTTGATTGGGCCAGTACAGGCCAATCTTCGGCCGGAAAATGCAGGTGTTCCAAGGCGCGTGTGTCGCAAACCTTATAGCAACCGGGGTTGAGTGGACATATGTTGGGCACGTGAGGGAGGGCAAGGCGAGGCGGTGCAGGTGCTGATGGCAACGCAGATGATGGCACTTTCTTCTGCGTGCTTGCTGCTTCCAACTCATACCCACTGCATGTGCACCTCACCCCCACTGCATGTGCACCTCACCCCCACTGCATGTGCACCTCACCCCCACTGCATGTGCACCTCATGCTGCCATCCGGCTCACCCCTTGGTTTGGCCATCCCACCCACGTGTGGCACGGGAGGGCAGATGGCAGCGCGGTATGGGAAGAGCACGGCGCAGCTGATGGTGCGGTGGTGCCTGCAGAAGGGCTTCACCGTGCTGCCCCGCTCCGTCAACCCCGCCCACATCGCTGCCAACACCCAGGTGACGCCAGCAGTCAAGGTGCCGCCAACACGCAGGCACCACTGACGCCACTCTTGTATAGCAGCTGTGCTGTACCACAATCATTATCCTCCTTGTGCCCTGCTGCACACATGTGCCAGTCTGCACACATCATATTGTATTGCACCCGTGTGTCGTCTGTGTCTTCCAATGAGTGTCGTTGCCTGCATGGTTTATTTTGCTCATTCCTTTGTCTGCTGTGTGCCCATGTGCCCTATGTCATGTACCATTCACCATGTGCCAATTTCCGTGTTCCATTTCCAATCTGCCATGTGCCATATGCCATGTGCAATGTGGCGTGTACCATGTTTCGCACGACACGGATACCATGTATCATGTGCCATGTGCCATCTGCATGTGCGACATGCCATGTACCATGTGCCACATGCGATGTGCCACATGCCATGTGCAGGTGTATGACTTCAACATTTCTGACATTGACATGGCGAAGCTCGACTCACTCAACGAGGATTATGTTACAGGCTGGGACCCCACGCGGGGCCCGTGAACATGACGGCTGGGTTATTTTATAATTCTGTTTATCAGGTCTGTTGGGAAAAAAATCCCTGAAAATCAAGGTTTTTCTTGGTAGCGTTACTTTGATTACACAAGGTTTTTTCATATAATGGGTTTGGGTTTTTTTGGGTTTTTTGGGTTTGTTTATGGTTTTTTTCGGGTAGTATATTTTTTTTCCTTTGTTAAGACCAGGGCCCAAAATAGCAGGGTAAAATACCCTTTTTGCCCTGATGGGCGGACGCTTTTTGGCAGTTACCCTTGCAGAATCCGTGTAACAATTTTTTTTACCCTAGAGCGAACAGGCTAACTTTTGATTTACCTTGGGACCGATTTTAGTTACCCTTCCTGTACATGGTTCGATCCGTGTCACACTATTACCGAATCCTTTTTAGCGAGGATTTTCCTTGAAGTCGGAACTCTATGCTGCCGCCGAGATTTGAACTTGCGACCTAACAATACCTAGCCAAACATCTAACGAACCAAGACAAATCTGTTACACGCATATGAAATTCAATGAGAAGGCATTCCTGTATGCTGCAGGAGCCGACTCTACCGAGTACGAAGTCGAGGAGTCAGAAGAGTCGAATCAAAGACGGTACTTTTGAACACTACTGCTAATACTGAAGTTGGGGTTCTCTTTTGGTGAGAAACAAGCCAGCGGAACCTTTTTCGCATGGAATGTGGCTGGAAACTCTTGACCAGTCAGAAGCAATCCCCCCCCCCCCCTTGTCAAGATAGTAAAGATAGTTAGGAGCCATAGCTAGGAGAACCCTAGCTAGGCAAGAGAAGTTTAGGCAAAGAGGGGTTGCACTAGTAAGAATGGGGATACAAATAGCAAACCCTAGAAGGGTTGTACTCGCTATAGAGCACCCCACTACAGGCTAGAGCATAATATTCTGACACACCCCCATAGCCAAAGTGGGGTGTAATCAGCAGAGCAAGCAAAGCAGTACAAGCTCAGGGTGGATCACAATGTCACCACACATTCTGAGCACAAGTTCAAGAAGCAATAGTTTAAAGTTCACAATTATGAGCAAAGCTAGTGGTAGTCACAACGGGCAAGTGAGGAGGAGGAAAGAGACTATGAGAGGAGAGGAGGTAGTGGGCGGCAGCTGAAGCTGCTGGCACACGGCGCAACTGGAGCAACTGGCACACGGGCAACTGGAGCAACTGGCACACTGGCAACTGGAGCAACTGGCACACGGGCTACTGGAGTAACTGGCTCCGCGGCTGAAAGTAGCGGCAGACGAGCAACGGACTCACGGGCGACTGGAGCAACGGGCTCACGGGCGACTGGCGCAACGGGCTCACGGGCGACTGGCGCAACGGTCTCACGGGCGACTGGAGCTGCTGGCTTCACGGCGGCCACCCCCTTCAACCTCCCCAAACTATCCCACTCCCCCTGACACACACCCGCTGCTACACCGCTAGCTCCACTCCCCCTTCACCCCCCCTTAGTACCACTCCAACGGCTCCAACAAGTCCACCCCCCCTCAGCGGCAGCTGCAGCACAGGGAGACGGAGGAGGAGGAGGAACAGGGAACGGCACTCAGTGGCTTCACCCCCATACCCCTCACCCCCAAACCCTAATTCAGGAGAACGGGCTGTAGGAGGGGTGGGGCGCCAGTAGAAGCACGGGGGACAGTGGGGAGGGCAGGGGCAGCGAGGAACGGGCCGCCCACGGGCCTGGCATAGCCGCCCGAACCGCGCGCAGGCGGCCCGAGCCGCGCGCGGGCCTGGCGCTTCCCGTACGGGCCGCGCGCGGGCCTGGCGCAGCCCGTACGGGCCGCGCGCAGGCCTGGCGCAGCCCGTACGGGCCGCACGCCGGCTGTACGGGCCGCGCGCAGGCCACGACGGGCGACGGGGGGCGACGCGCGGGTCCCCGTCGCCCGTCGCAACGCCTCCCGGGGGCGACGCGTCGAGTGACGGGGCAGAAGCCCGCCGCGCGCCTCGGGGCGCACAGCGGGCAGAAGCCCGCCGCGCGCCTCGGGGCGCACAGCGGGCAGAGAACCGCCGCGCGCCACGGGGCGCACGGCGGGCAGAAAACCGCCGCGCGCCTCGGGGCGCACGGCGGGAAGAAAAAACTGCCGCACGCCACGGGGCGTGCGGCACATAGAGTAGCAGCGGAAGTTGCAGCGGAAGCAACGAGGTGGTGAGCCCACCCACAGGATCGATCCAAAGGGATCGACCTGCTCTGATAGCATGTCAAGATAGTAAAGATAGTTAGGAGCCATAGCTAGGAGAACCCTAGCTAGGCAAGAGAAGTTTAGGCAAAGAGGGGTTGCACTAGTAAGAATGGGGATACAAATAGCAAACCCTAGAAGGGTTGTACTCGCTATAGAGCACCCCACTACAGGCTAGAGCATAATATTCTGACCCCCCCCCCCCCCCCCCCCCCCCCCCCCCCCCGACGCATCAAATTTCCCCCCTGACCCAGCAAATTTGCCCCCTGACGCAGCAGGTTCACCCCTGACACTCCGGATTCACCTCCCGACAGTCAAATTTCGCATTATAACATGTTTTGGTTAAGAATGTTAATTCGAAATCAACATGGAAACGCCCCTACAGGAGAACGAGGGGGGTGTTATATTGTTCACCCCTCAAAGGGGGGGTATAACGATTTTGAGGCTTTATAAAGCCTCCCCCCCGTATTAGCTACCCGGGGGTGTTCTATTTTGGGGGGGTCTTATATCCGGGGGATTACGGTATTTGAACTATTTCGCTGTAATAAGGGAATGTACCCCTTAGAGTACATGGCTAGTCTAGGTCCTTTCGTATTCCCTGCATAAACTCGATATATGCATGCTATTATCATCTCGGTCATTTACATCCACTCTGACCTGGAGTCAACACTTCCGCTGCAACACTGCCTGCGATCAACCCTGAGCAATCCTTTGCCAAGTCCCACTTGGGATTGTGACATAGTATGAGAGCTACTCAGGGATTCTTCGCAACGTCACTTCCGTAAAATTCGCCGAACCTAGATCTGGCGAGCGGCACACGCTCCAAGACCAAGATGGCTGGATGATCCGGAGGCCAAACGAATCTGACGGCCGAAGGACAAACCAACCCGGGTGCGACAAATGAGGCGACAACTATGATCAGCACTGCCGCGTTCGAGCAGTTATTTTCGCGACTATCAACCATGGAGAAAGATATCAAAGAACTGCGCAAAGGCGACGCGGGAACCTCTTCCCAACCAGCTCAACCTGGTCAACTGGCTACGAAAAGCCATGATACCTCCATGCACATCTTTTCCCTTGGCACAGACCAATCAACAAAAACTGCCCCCCGTCCAAGTGATGAAGTCATCAACTCTGCGCAAGCACGCTTTCTCAGCGTTTCAAAAATTAAGACTGCTGCCACATTTGATGGCAAAGATTTCTACACATGGAGTTTTGAGCTGGAGCTCCTCCTACAAACAGCGCAGATCTACCACTACTTTGACGGCTCCTACCCTAAACTGGTTGAAGACACCGACGACGCCCGGGCTTAGTACTACATCGAGTCCCTCATGGCGTATAGTGTGCTGCTACGCAATGTGACGCCTGCGGAGCAACTCGGCATCCGCTCCTACAAAGAGAGCGCCGCTCCAACCTTTGAAGACTGGAAGCACCTCGTTGAGGTATATCAGCCGAAGGACTCAGTCACCTCCAGCAGGCTCCTGCAGCAACTCATGGAGACAAAGATGGGGCACGAGGAGAAAGCGAACACTTATATTAACCACGGTCGGAACATTCGTAACCAGATCACGAAGCATGGATGTGCGATATCTGAAGAGATTTTCGTCAACATCGTCCTCCAAGGACTCGGGCCCAGTGGAAGCCCTGCAAAGCGCTACTCCGACAACGCGGTCATATCAGAAGCCGCGCTATGTGCCGCTCTCCTGACTGAACAGCAGGACATGGATTCGAGCAAGACAAGCTCCGCAACGCGCCAAGAGCGTCTCGCCTTCTACACAGAAAGCCGTGAAGAGCGACGACAACCAAGGCGCCATTATTGCAAAATCTGCAAAACCTTCGGACAATCAGCGGACCGACGCAAATCCCGGTCCAACTACCGCCACCCAAATTCCACTCACCATAACAACTGGGTCGGCCGACAAGACGCTCGTCATTTTCAGCCTCAACACCAAGTTTCTCGCCCTCCTGCATAACACCAACAAGAACAGCAGACACAAGGGCCTCAAGCAGGAGCTACCAAAAACGTAATCACTAACATGGCGACAAGACATCGCCCATGCGCTACTGAACCAGACGAGCAGGAGGAACCCCGCAGCTTGCTCATTCAACGTGGAGAAGGGTGGAACAACCCCCTCATAGAGACAACCAATATAACTGCGGGAAAGACCACCACACGACAACCAAAGATTCGTTCCCGTGGGATGGAGAGAAGATAATCTCTTTGAGAGAAAAAACAAGGCGACCCCAGTGACTCCACGGCTCGCACTCCTCCTGCGCAATAATAACAAAGACAACTACAACACCTGGTACCTGGACAGCTGCTGCGGTCAACACATGGTGGGATCTGCCCGATACATTTCGAACGTCAGCCGCGCTCTCGCAACCTACGTCACTATTGCCAACAACGAGCAACTGTGCGCCAGCGCGCAAGGCATAGTGGTGATACAAGCTCGAGACAGCAACACGCACATCACGTTCAATGACGTGCTCTACGTGCCCGATCTACGTTTGAACTTATTGTCCGCGGGACAACTCAAAGACTGCGGAGTCATGCTCGCCAACAGGCCAGTTGGTCCAACCGGTCACTAAACCAATAGGCCAGTTGGTCTAATCGATCCACACAACCAACAGGAGAGTTGGTCCAACTGGTCCACTCGATCAACAGGCCAGTTGGTTAAATCGGTCCACTGGACCAACATGCCAGTTGGTCCAACCGGTCCACTAGACCAACAGGCCAATTGGTCCAACCGGTCCACTGGACCAACAGGCCAGTTGGTCCAAACGGTCCACTGGACCAACATGCCAGTTGGTCCAACCGGTCCACTGGACCAACAGGCAAGTTGGTCCAACCGGTCCACTAGACAAACAGGCCAGTTGGTCCAACCGGTCCACTAGACCAACAGGCTAGTTGGTCCAACCGGTCCACACTAGACCAACATGCCTGTTGGTCCAATCGGTCCACAGGACCAACAAGACAGATGGTCCAACCGGTCCATAGGACCAACAGGCTAGTTGGTCCAACCGGTCCATTGGATCAACAGACCAATTGGTCCAACCCTGTCTATTGGACCAATGAGCCAGTTGGTCCAACCAGTCCACTCGAGTGACAGGACAGTTGGTCCAACCGGTCCACTGGACCAACAGGCCAGTTGGTCCAACCGGTCCACTGGACCAATAGGTCAGTTGGTCCAACCGGTCCACTCGACCAACAGGCTAATTGGACCAACAACAGGTCCACTGGACCAACAGGCCAATTGGTCCAACCGGTCCACTGGACCAACATGCCAGTTGGTCCAAAAGGACAAGCAAGTTGGTCCAACCAGTCCACTAGACCGACAAGCCAGTTGGTCCAACATATCTACTTGACCAACAAACCCTTTCGTCCAATCGGTCCACTAGACCAACAGGCCAGTTGGTCCGACCGCTGGACTGACAAGCCAGTTGGTCCAATCGGTCCGTTGGACCAACAGGCCAATTGGTCCAACCGGTCCACTAGACCAATCGGCCAGTTAGTCCAACCGGTTCACTCGATATTCCAACAGACCAGTTGGTCCAACCGGTCCACTGGACCAACAGGCAAGTTGGTCCAACTGGTCCTTAGGTCCTACATGCCAATTGGTCCAATCGGTCCATAGGACCAACAAGCCAGTTGGTCCAACCGGTCCACTAGACCAACAGGTAAAACAATCCAACCTTTATATTAGACCAACATGCCAGTTGGTCCAACCGGTCCACTGGACCAACAGGCCAGTTGGTCCAACCGGTCCACTAGACCAACATGCGAGTTGGTCCGATCGGTCCACAGGACCAACAGGACGGTTGGTCCAACCAGTCCACTGGACCAACAGGCCAGTTGGTCCAACTGGTCCACAAGACCAACAGGCCAGTTGGTCCAACCGGTCCAATGGACCAACAGGCCAGTTAGCTCAATCGGTCCGAAGGGTCAATAGGCCAGTTGGTCCAACCAGTCCACTGGACCAACAGGCCAGTTGGTCCGATCGATCCACTAAACCAGCAGGCCAATTTGTCCAACCGGTCCACTAGACCGACATGCCAGTTGGTCCAATCGGTTAACTGGACCAACAGGCCAGTTGGTCCAACCGGTCCACTGGACCAAAAGGCCAGTTGGTCCAACCGGTCCATTAGACCAACATGCCACTTGGTCCAACCGGTTCACGGAACCAACAAGCCAATTGGCCCAAACAGTCCACTGGACCAACAGGCTAGTTGGTCCAATTGGACCACTAAACCAACAGGCCAGTTGGTCCAACTGGTCCACTGGACCAACAGGCCAGTTGGTCGAATCGGTCCGCAGGACCAACAGGCCAGTTGGTCCAACCGGTCCGTCCAACCGGTCCACTAGACCAGTAGGCCGGTTGGTCCAACCCGTCCATTAGACCAACAGTCCAGTTGGTCCAATCAGTCCGCAGGACCAACAAGCCAGTTGGTCCAACCGGTCCACTAGACCAACATGCCAGTTGGTCCAACCGGTCCACTTGACCAACAGGCCAGTTGGTCCAACCGGTCCCCTGGACAAACAACCCAGTTGGTCCGACCGGTACACCAGACCAACATGCCAATTGGTCCAACTAGTCCACTAGACCAACTGGCGAGTTGGTCCAACTAATTCACTTGACCAACAGGCCAGTTGGTCCAACTGGTCCACTGGACCAACAGGCCAGTTGGTCCAACCAGTCCACTGGACCAACATGCCAGTTCGTTCAACCAGCCCAGTGGACCAATAAGCCAGTTGGTCCATCCGGTCCACTGGAACAACGGGCTAGTTGAGCCAACCGGTCCATTGGACGAACGGGCCAGGTTGCCCAAACGTTCCACTGGACCAACAGGACAGTTGGTCAAACAAGTCCACTGGACCAACAGGCGAGTTGGTCCAACCGGTCCACTGGACCAACAGGCCAATTTGTCAAAACGGTCCACTGGACCAACAGGTCAGTTGGTCAAATCGGTCCTCAGGACCAATAGGACAGTTGGTCCATTCGGTCCACAGGACCAACAGGCCAGTTGGTCCAACCGGTCCACTAGACCAACAGCGAGTTGGTCCAACCGGTCCAGTGGACCATAGGGCCAGTTGGTCCAACCGGTCCACTGGACCAACAGGCCAGTTGGTCCAAACGGTCCACTGGACCAACAGGCCAGTTGGTCCAACAGGTCCATTGGACCAACAAGCCAGTTGGTCCGACCGGTCCACTGGACCAACAGGCCAGTTGGTCCGACCGGTCCACTGGACCAACAGGCCAGTTGGTCTGAGTGGTCCACGGGAGGAACGTGCAAGCTGGTCCAACCGGCCCACTGGACCAACAGGCCAGTTGGTCCAATCGGTCCGCGGGACCGACATGCCACTTGGTCCAACTGGTCCACTAGATCGACATGCCAATTGGTCCAATCGGTCCACAGGACCAAAGGTCGAGTTAGTCCAACCGGTCCACTGGACCAACAGGCCAATTGGTCCAACTGGACCACTGGACCAAAAGGCAAGTTGATCCAACCGGTCCATAGGTCCAACATGCCAATTGGTCCAATCGGTCCACAAGACCAACAGGCCAGATGGTCGAACCGTTCCACAGGACCAACAGGTCAAATAATCCAACCTGTGTATTGGACCAACAGGCCAGTTGGTCCAACCTGTCCATTGGACCAACAGGCCAGTTGGTCCAACTGGTCCACTGGACCAATAGGCCAGATGCTCCAACCGGTCCACTAGACCAACATGCGTGTTGCTCCAATCGGTCCACAGGACCAACAGGACAATTGGTCCAACCAGTCCACTAGACCAACAGGCCAGTTGGTCCAACCGGTCCACTAGACCAACAGGCCGGTTGGTCCAACCGGTCCAATGGACCAACAGGCCAGTTAGCTCAATCGGTCCGAAGGGTCAATAGGACTGTTGGTCCAACTAGTCCAGTGGACCAACAAGCCAGTTGGTCCAATCGGTTCACGGAACCAACAAGCCAATTGGCTCAAACAGTTTAGTGGACCAACAGGCTAGTTGGTCCAATTGGACCACTAACCCAACAGGCCAATTTGTCCAACTGGTCCACTTGACCAACAGGCTAGTTGGTCTAATCAGTCCGCAGGACCAACAGGCCAATTGGTCCAATCGGTCCGTCCAACCGGTCCTCTAGACCAAAAGGCGGGTTGGTCCAACCCGTCCATTCGACCAACAGTCCAGTTGGTCCAATGAGTCCGCAAGACCAACAGGCCAGTTGGTCCAATTGGTCCTCTAGACCGACATGCCAGTTGGTCCACAAGGTCCACAGGACCAACAGTACTCTGGGTCCAACTGGTCCACTGGACCAACAGGCCAGTTGGTCCAATCGGTCCACTAGACCAACAGGCTATTGGTCCAACCGGTTAACAAGACCAACGTTGGTCCAACCGGTCCATTGGACCAACGGGCCAGTTGGTCCAACCGGTCCACTAGACCAACAGGCCAGTTGGTCCAACCGGTCCACTTGACCAACATGCCAGTTGGTCCAACCGGTCCACTGGACAAACAACCCAGTTGGTCCGACCAGTACCTCCACCAGACCAACAGGCCAGTTGGTCCAACTGGTCCACTAGACCAACAGGCGAGTTGGTCCAACCGATTCACTTGCCCAACAGGCCAGTTGGTCCAACCGGTCCACTAAACCAACAAGCGAGTTGGTCCAACGGGTCCACTGGACCAACAGGCCAGTTGGTCCAACTGGTCCACTAGACCAACAAGCCAGTTGGTCCAACCGGTCCACTGGACCAACATGCCAGTTGGTCCAACCGGTCCAGTGGACCAACAGGCCAGTTGGTCCAACCGGTCCACTGGAACAACGGGCCAGTTGGGCCAACCGGTCCACTAGACCAACGGGCTAGGTTGCCCAAACGGTCCACTGGACCAACAGGCCAGTTGGTCCAACCGGCCCACTGGACCAACAGGCCAGTTGGTCCAACCGGTCCACTGGCCCAACAGGCTAGTTGATCCAATCGGTCCACTCAACTGACAAGAGAGTTGGTCCAACCGGTCCATTGGACCAACCGGCCAGTTGGTCCTATCGGTCGACTGGACCAACCGGTTAGTTGGTCCAACAAGTTCTCTGGATCAACAGGCAAGTTGGTCCAACCGGTTCACTAGACCAATAAGCCAGTTTGTCCGACCGGCCCACTAGACCAATAGGCCTGTTGGTAAGTCCACTAGACCAACATGCCAGTTGGTCTGATCGGTCCACAAGACTAACAGGACGGTTGGTCCAACCGGTCCACTGGACCAACAGGCCGGTTGGTCCAACCGGTCCACTGGACCAACGGGCCGGTTGGTCCAACGGGTCCACTGGACCAACGGGCCGAATGGTCCAACCGGTCCACTGGACCAACGGGCTGGTTGGTCCAAGCAGTCCATTGGACCAACGGGCCGGTTGGTCCAACTGACCCACTAGACCAATAGGCTAGTTGGTCCAACCGGTCCACTGGACCAACAAGCCAGTTGGTCCAACTGGTCCACGGGAACAACAAGCTAGTTTGTCCAATCGATCCACTTGACTAACAGGACAGGTGGTCCAATCGGTCCATTAATTGGACCAACTGGCTAGTTGGTCCAACCGATCCACTTGACTAACCGGTCAGTTGGTCCAACCGGTTCACTAGACCAACAGGCCAGTTGGTCCGACAGGTTCACTAGACCAACAGGCCAGTTGGTCCGACCGGTCCACTAGACCAACAGGCCAGTTGGTAAGTCTACTAGACCAACAGGCCAGTTGGTCCAACCGGTCCACTGGACCAACAGGCGAGTTGGTCCAACCGGTCCACTGGACCAACTATCCAGTTGCTCAAACGTTCCGGTCCACTTGACCAACAGGCCAGTTGGTAAGTCTACTAGACCAACAAGCCAGTTGGTCCAACCGGTCCACTGCACCAACAGGCGAGTTGGACCAACCTGTCCACTGGACAAATTGTCCAGTCGCTCCAACGGGTCCAGTAGGCCAGTTGGTCCAACCGGTCCACTAGACCAACAGGCCAATTGGTCCAACCGGTCCACTGGACCAACAGGCGAGTTGGTCCAACAGGTCCACTGGACCAACTGTCCAGTTGCTTCAACGGGTCCACTTGACCACTAGGCCAATTGGTCCAACCGGTCCACTAGACCAACAGGCCAGTTGGTCCAACCGGTCCACTCGGCTTACAGTATAGTTGGACCAACTGGTCCACTAGTTCAACAGGTCAGTTGGTCCAATTGGTCCATAGGACCAACCAGTCAGACGGACCAACCGGTCCACTAGACCAACATGCTAGTTGGTCCAATCGGTCCACAGGACCAATAGGACGATTGGTCCAACAAGTTCACTGGGCCCACATGCCAATTGGTCAAAGCGGTTCAGAGGACCAATAGGCTAGTTGGTCCAACCGGTCCACTGGACCAACAGGCCGGTTGGTCCAACCGGTCCACTGGACCAACAGGCCAGCTGGTCCAATCGATCCACTAGACCAACAGGCCAATTTGTCCAACCGGTCTACTAGACCGACATGCTAGTAGGTCCAATCAGTCCACTGGACCAACATGCCACTTAGTCTAATCGCTCCACTGGACCAACATGCCACTTGGTCTAACCGGTCCACAGGACCAACAGGCCAGTTGGTCCAACCGGTCCACTGGACCAACAGGCTAGTTGGTCTAACCGGTCCACTGGACCAACAGGCCGATTGGTACAACCGGTCCATTTGACCAACATGCGAGTTGGTCCAAACGATCCACTAGACCAACAAGCCAGTTGGTCCAACCGGTCCACTGGACCAACAAGCCAGTTGGTCCAACCGGTCCACTTGACCAACAAGCCAATTGGTCCAACCGGTCCACTAGACCAACAGGCCAGTTGGTCCAACCGATCCATTAGACCAACAGGCAAGTTGGTCCAACCGGTCCACTGGACCAACAGGCCAGTTGGTCTAACCGGTCCACTAGACCAACAGGCCAGTTGGTCCAACCGGTCCACTGGACCAACATGCTTGTTGGTTCAACCGGTCCACTCGACCAACATGCCAGTTGGTCCAACCGTTCCATTGGACCAACAGGCCAGTTGGTCTAACCGGTCCACGAGACTAACAGGCCAGTTGGTCCAACCGGTCCACTTGACCAACAAGCCAGTTGGTCCAACCGGTCCATAGGGTCGCCAGTTGGTCCAACCGGTCCACTGGACCAACAGGCCAGTTGGTCCAAACGGTCCACTGGATCAGCAGGCCAGTTGGTCCAAACGGTCTACTGGACCTACAGACCAGTTTGTCCAACCGGTCCACAGAACCAAGAGGCCAGTTTGTCCAACTAGTCCACTAGACCAACAGGCTAGTTGGTCCAACCGGTCCACTTGACCAACAGGCCAGTTGGTCTAACCGGTCCACTGGACCAACAGGCAAGTTGGTCCAACCGGTCCAATGGACCAACAGGCCTGTTGGTCCAACCGGTCCACTGGACCAACAGGCCAGTTGGTCCAAACGGTCCACTAGACCAGCAGGCGATTCGGTCCAAACGGTCCACTGAACCAACAGGCCAGTTGGTCCAACCAGTCCACTGGACCAACAGGCCAGTTGGTCCGACCGGTCCACTGGACCAACAGGCCAGTTGGTCCAACCGGTCCACTGGACCAACAGGCTAGTTGGTCCAACCGGTACACTGGACAAGCTTGCTGGTCCATTGTTATGTTGGACCAGCAAGCTTGCTGGTCCATACCTATGTTGGACCAACAAGCTTGCTGGTCCATAACTATGTTGGACCAGCAAGCTTGCTGGGTCCATTTGACCAACATTCTAGTTGGTCCAACCAGTCCACTCGACTGACAGGACAGTTGGTCCAACCGGTCGTCTGGACAAACAGGCCAGTTGGTAAAACCGGTCCACTAGACCAACCGGTCAGTTGGTCCAAACGGTTCACTAGACTATTAGGCCAGTTGGTCCAACTGGTCCACTAGACCAACAGGCCAGTTGGTAAGTCCACTAGACCAACAGGCCAATTGGTCCAACTGGTCCACTAGACCAACATGCCTGCTGGTCCGATCGGTCCACAGGACCAACGAGACGGTCGGTCCATCCAGTCCACTGGACCGACAGGCAAGTTGGTCCAAACGGTCGAATGGACCAACAGGCCAGCCGGTCCAATTGATCCACTAGACCAACAGGCCAAATTGCACAACCGGTCTACTGGATAGGCCAGTTGGTCGAATCGTTCACTGGACCAACATGCCACTTGGCCTAATCGGTCCACAGGACCAACATGCCACTTGGTCTTATCGGTCCATTGGACCAACAGGCCAGTTGGTCTAACCGGTCCACTGGACTAACAGGCTAGTTGGTGTAATCGGTCCACTGGACCAACATGCCACTTGGCCTAATCAGTCGAACATGCTAGTTGGTCGAATCGGTCCACTGGACAGGCCAGTTGGTCCAATCGTTCACTGGACCAACATGCCACTTGGCCTAATCCGTCCACAGGACCAACATGCCACTTGGTCTTATCGGTCCATTTGATCAACAGGCCATTTGGTCTAACCGGTCCATTGAGCTAACAGGCCAGTTGGTGTAATCAGTCCATTTGACCAACAAGCAAGTTGGACCAACCGATCCATAGGGTCGCCAGTTGGTCCAACCGGTCCACTGGACTAGTAGGCCAGTTCGTCCAAACTATCCACTAGACCAGCAGACCATTTGTTCCAGACGGTCTACTGGAGTAACAGGCCAGTTGGTCCAACCGGTCCACTGGACCAACAGGCCAGTTGGTCCAACTGGTCCACTGGAAAAACAGGCTAGTTGGTCCAACCGGTCCACTGGATCAACAGGCCAGTTGGTCCAACCGATCCACTGGACCAACAGGCCAGTTGGTCTAACCGGTCCACTGGACCAACAGGCCAGTTGGTCCAACCGGTCCACTCGACCAACAAGCTTGTTGGTCCAACCGGTCCACTGGACCAAAAGGCCAGTTGGTCCAACCGGTCCACAGGACCAACAGGCCAGTTGGTCCAACTGGTCCACCGGACCAACCGGCCAGTTGGTCCAACCGGTCCACTGGACCAACAGGCCAGTTGGTCCAATCGGTCCATTGGACCAACAGGCTAGTTGGTCCAACCGGTTCACTGGACCAACAGGCCAGTTGGTCCAACCGGTCCATAGGGTCGCCAGTTGGTCCAACCGGACCATAGGGTCGCCAGTTGGTCCAACCGGTCCATAGGGTCGCCAGTTGGTCCAACCGGTCCATTGGACAAACAGGCCAGTTGGTCCAAACGGTCCACTGGACCAACAGGCCAGTTGGTCCAAACGGTCCACTGGACCAACAGACCAGTTGGTCCAACCGGTCCATTGAACCAACAGGCCAGTTGGTCCAACTGGTCCACTTGACCTACAGGCCAGTTGGTCGAACCGGTTCACTGGACCAACACGCCCGTTGGTCTAACCGGTCCATTGGACCAACAGGCCAATAGTTCCAACGGGTCCACTGTACCAACAGGCCAGTTGGTCCAACCGGTCCATAGGGTCGCCAGTTGGTCCAACCGGTCCATAGAGTCGTTAGTTTGTCCAACCGGTCCACTAGACCAGAAGGCAGCCAGTTGGTCCAAACGGTCCACTGGACCAATAGGCCGGTTGGTCCAAACGGTCCTTTGGACCAACAAACTAGTTGGTCCAACAGGTCCATTTGACAAACAGGCCAGTTAGTCGAACTGGTCCACTGGACCAACATGCCAGTTGGTCCAACCGGTCCACTTGACCAACAAGCCAGTTGGTCCAACTGGTCCATAGGGTCGCTAGTTGGTCCAACCGGTCCACTGGACCAGCAGGCCAGTTGGTCCAAACGTTCCACTTGACCAACAGGCCAGTTGGTCCAAACGGTCCACTGGACCAACAGACTAGTTGGTCCAACTAGTCCACAGAACCAACAGGCCAGTTTGTCCAACCGGTCCACTGGACCAACAGGCTAGTTGGTCCGACCGGTCCATTGGACCTACAGGCCAGTTGGTCCAACCGGTCCACAGGACCAACAGGCCAGTTGGTCTAACCGGTCCACTGGACCAACAGGCCTGTTGGTCCAACCGGTCCACTGGACCAACAGACCAGTTGGTCCAACTGGTCCACAGAACCAACAAGCTTGTTGGTCCAACCGGTCCACTGGACCAACAGGCCAGTTGGTCCAACTGGTCCACTGGACCAACACGCCAGTTGGTCCAACCGGTCCACTGGACCAACAGGCCAGTTGTTCGAATTGGTCCACTGGACCAACAGGCCAGTTGGTCCAACTGGTCCATAGGGTCGCCAGTTGGTCCAACCGGTAGATAGGGTCATAGGCTAGTTGGTCCAACCGGTCCACTAGACCAGCAGGCTAGTTGGTCCAAACGGTCAACTGGACCAACAGGCCAGTTGGTCCAAACGGTCCACTGGACCAACAGGCCGGTTGATCCAAACGGTCCACTTGACCAACAGGCCAGTTGGTCCAACCGGTCCATTGGACCAACAGGCCAGTTGGTCCAACCGGTCCACTAGACCTACAGGCCAGTTGGTCCAACCGGTCCACTCGACCAACAAGCTTGTTGGTCCAACCGGTCCACTGGACCAACAAGCCAGTTGGTCCAACCGGTCCATTTGACCAACAGGCCAGTTGGTTCAACCGGTCCACTGGACCAATAGGCCAGTTGGTCCAACCGGTCCACTAGACTGACAAGCTAGTTGGTCCAATCGGTTAACTGGACCAAGAGGCCAGTTGGTCCAACCGGTCCACTGGACCAACATGCCAGTTGGTCCTTCCGGTCCATTAGACCAACATGCCACTTGGTCCAACCGGTTCACGGAACCAACAAGCCAATAGGCCGGTTGGTCCAACCCGTCCATTCGACCAGTTAGTCCGCAGGACCAACAGGCCAGTTGGTCCAACCGGTCCGCTGGACCAACAGGCCAATTGGTCCAATCGATCCTCTAGACCGACATGCCAGTTGGTCCACAAGGTCCACAGGACCAACAGTACTCTTGGTCGAATTGGTCCACTGGACCAACAGGCCAGTTGGTCCAATCGGTCCACTAGACCAACAGGCTAGTTGGTCCAACCGGTTAACAAGACCAACGGTGCAACCGGTCCACTGGACCAACAGGCCAGTTGGTCCAACCGGTCCACTAGACCAACAGGCTAGTTGGTCCAACCGGTCCACTTGACCAACATGCCAGTTGGTCCAACCGGTCCACTGGACAAACAACCCGGTTGGTCCGACCGGTACACCAGACCAACAGGCCAGTTGGTCCAACTGGTCCACTAGACCAACAGACGAGTTGGTCCAACCGATTCACTTGCCCAACAGGCCAGTTGGTCCAACCGGTCCACTAAACCAACAAGCGAGTTGGTCCAACGGGTCCACTGGACCAACAGGCCAGTTGGTCGAACTGGTCAATTGGACCTACAGGCCAGTTGGTCCAACCGGTCCACTCAACATGCCAGTTCGTCCAACTGGCCCAATGGACCAACGGGCCAGTTGGTCCAACCGGTCGACTGGAACAACGGGCCAGTTGGGCCAACCGGTTCACTAGACCAACGGGCTAGGTTGCCTAAACGTTCCACTGGACCAACAGGCCAGTTGGTCCAACCGGCCCATTGGACCAACAGGACAGTTGGTCCAACCGGTCCACTCAACTGACAAGAGAGTTGGTCCAACCGGTCCACTGGACCAACCGCCCAGTTGGTCCTACCGGTCGACTGGACCAACCGGTTAGTTGGTCCAACAAGTTCACTGGACCAACAGGCGAGTTGGTCCAACCGGTTCACTAGACCAATAAGCCAGTTGGTCCGACCGGCCCACTAGACCAATAGGCCTGTTGGTAAGACCACTGGACCAACATGCCAGTTGGTCTGATCGGTCCACAAGACTAACAGGACGGTTGGTCCAAGCGGTCAACTGGACCAACGGGCCGGTTGGTCCAACCGGTCCACTGGACCAACGGGCCGGTTGGTCCAACGGGTCCACTGGACCAACGGGCCGAACGGTCCAACCGGTCCACTGGACCAACGGGCCGGTTGGTCCAACCGGTCCATTGGACCAACTGGCCGGTTGGTCCAACCGGTCCATTGGACCAACAGGCCGGTTGGTCCAACCGGTCCACTGGACCAACAGGCCAGTTGGTCCAACCGGTCCACTGGACCAACAAGCCAGTTGGTCCAACTGGTCCACGGGAACAACAAGCTAGTTTGTCCAATCGATCCACTTGGCTGACAGGACAGTTGGTCCAACCGGTCCATTGGACCAACTGGCTAGTTGGTCCAACCGATCCATTGGACTAACCGGTTAGTTGGTCCAACCGGTTCACTAGACCAACAGGCCAGTTGGTCCGACAGGTTCACTAGACCAACAGGCCAGTTGGTCCGACCGGTCCACTAGACCAACAGGCCAGTTGGTAAGTCTACTAGACCAACAGGCCAGTTGGTCCAACCGGTCCACTGGACCAACAGGCGAGTTGGTCCAACCGGTCCACTGGACCAACTATCCAGTTGCTCAAACGGGTCCACTTGACCAACAGGCCAATTGGTCTAACCGGTCCACTAGACCAATAGGCCAGTTGGTCCAACCGGTCCACTGGACCAAGAGGCCAGGCCAATTGGTCCTACCGGTTCACTAGACCAACAGGCCAGTTGGTCCAACCGGTCCACTGCACCAACAGGCGAGTTGGACCAACCGGTCCAGTGGACCAACTGTCCAGTTGCTCCAACGGGTCCACTTGCCCACTAGGCCAGTTGGTCCAACCGGTCCACTAGACCAACAGGCCAGTTGGTCCAACCGGTCCACTCGGCTTACAGGATAGTTGGACCAACTGGTCCACTAGTTCAACAGGTCAGTTGGTCCAACTGGTCCACTAGACCTACATGCTTGTTGGTCCAATCGGTCCACAATTATGACCAATAGGACGGTTGGTCCCCAAGCGGTCCACTGGACCAACGGGCCGGTTGGTCCAACGGGTCCACTGGACCAACAGGCCGAATGGTCCAACCGGTCCACTAGACCAACGGGCCGGTTGGTCCAAGCAGTCCATTGGACCAACGGGCCGGTTGGTTCAACCGACCGGTCCACTGGACCAACAGGCCTGTTGGTCCAACCGGTCCACTGGACCAACAAGCCAGTTGGTCCAACTGGTCCACGGGAACAACAAGCTAGTTTGCCCAATCGATCCACTTGACTGACAAGACAGTTGGTCCAACCGGTCCATTAAACCAACTTGCTAGTTGGTCCAACCGATCCACTGGACTAACCGGTCAGTTGGTCCAACCGGTTCATTGGACCAACAGGCCAATTGGTCCGACAGGTTCACTAGACCAACAGGCCAGTTGGTCCGACCGGTCCACTAGACCAACAGGCCAGTTGGTCCAACCGGTCCACTGGACCAACAGGCGAGTTGGTCCTACCCGTCCACTTGACCAACTATCCAGTTGCTCAAACGGGTCCACTTGACCAACAGGGCAGTTGGTCCTACCGGTTCACTAGACCAACAGGCCAGTTGGTCCAACCGGTCCACTGGACCAACAGGCCAGTTGGACCAACCGGTCCATTGGACAAACTGTCTAGTCGCTCCAACGGGTCCAGTAGGCCAGTTGGTCCAACCGGTCCACTAGACCAACAGGCCAATTGGTCCAACCGGTCCACTGGACCAACAGGCGAGTTGGTCCAACAGGTCCACTGGACCAACTGTCCAGTTGCTCCAACGGGTCCACTTGACCACTAGGCCAGTTGGTCCAACCGGTCCACTAGACCAACAGGCCAGTTGGTCCAACCGGTCCACTCGGCTTACAGGATAGTTGGACCAACTGGTCCACTAGTTCAACAGGCCAGTTGGTCCAACTGGTCCATAGGACCAACCAGTCAGACGGACCAACCGGTCCACTAGACCAACATGCTAGTTGGTCCAATCGGTCCACAGGACCAATAGGACGGTTGGTCCAACAAGTTCACTGGGCCCACATGCCAAATGGTCAAATCGGTTCAGAGGACCAATAGGATAGTTGGTCCAACCAGTCCAATGGACCAACTTGCTAGTTGGTCCAACCGGTCCACTGGACCAACAAGCCAGGGTCCACCAGTCCAACACGCTAGTTGGTCCAACTCGTCCATTTGACCAACATGCCAGTTGGTCCAACCGGTCCACTGGACCAACAAGCCAGTTGGTCCAACCGGTCCACTGGACCAACAGGCCGGTTGGTCCAACCGGTCCATTGGACCAACAGGCCAGCTGGTCCAATCGATCCACTAGACCAACAGGCCAATTTGTCCAACCGGTCTACTATACCGACATGCTAGTAGGTCCAATCAGTCCACTGGACCAACATGCCACTTGGTCTAATCGCTCCACTGGACCAACATGCCACTTGGTCTAACCAGTCCACAGGACCAACAGGGTTGTTGGTCCAACCGGTCCACAGGACCAACAGGCCAGTTGGTCTAACCGCACCACTGGACCAACAAGCCAGTTGGTCCGACCGGTCCATTTGACCAACATGCCAGTTGGTCCAAACAGTCCACTAGACCAACATGCCAGTTGGTCCAACCGGTCCACTGGACCAACAGGTCAGTTGGTCCAACCGGTCCACTAGACCAACAGGCCAGTTGGTCCAACCGGTCCACTAGACCAACAGGCCTGTCGGTCCAACCGGTCCACTCGACCCATAAGCCAGTTGGTCCAACCGGTCCACTGGACCAACAAGCCAGTTGGTCCAACCGGTCCACTTGACCAACAAGCCAATTGGTCCAACCGGTCCACTGGACCAACAGGCCAGTTGGTCCAACCGATCCACTGGACCAACAGGCAAGTTGGTCCAACCGGTCCAATGGACCAACAGGCCAGTTGGTCTAACCGGTCCACTGGACCAACAGGCCAGTTGGTCCAACCGGTCCACTGGACCAACATGCTTGTTGGTTCAACCGGTCCATTCGACCAACAGGCCAGTTGGTCCAACCGTTCCATTGGACCAACAGGCCAGTTGGTCTAACCGGTCCACGAGACTAACAGGCCAGTTGGTCCAACCGGTCCACTTGACCAACAAGCAAGGTGGTCCAACCGGTCCATAGGGTCGCCAGTTGGTCCAACCGGTCCACTGGACCAACAGGCCAGTTGGTCCAAACGGTCCACTCGATCAGCAAGCCAGTTGGTCCAAACGGTCCACTGGACCCACAGACCAGTTGGTCCAACCAGTCCACAAAACCAAGAGGCCAGCTTGTCCAACTAGTCTACTAGTCCAAAAGGCCAGTTGGTCCAACCGGTCCACTTGACCAACAGGCCAGTTGGTCTAACCGGTCCACTGGACCAACAGGCAAGTTGGTCCAACCGGTCCAATGGACCAACAGGCCTGTTGGTCCAACCGGTCCACTGGACCAACAGGCCAGTTGGTCCAAACGGTCCACTGGACCAACAGGCCAGTTGGTCCAAACGCTGATCCACTGGACCAACAGGCCAGTTGGTCCAACCGGTCCACTAGAAGGCAAGTTGGTCCAACCGGTCCACTGGACCAACAGGCCAGCTGGTCCAACCGGTCCACTGGACCAACAGGCCAGCTGGTCCAACCGGTCCACTGGACCAACATGCCAGTTGGTCCAACCGGTCCACAGGACCAACATGCCACTTGGTCTAACCGGTCCACAGGACCAACAGGCCAGTTGGTCTAACCGGTCCACAGGACCAACAGGCCAGTTGGTCTAACCGGTCCATTGGACCAACAAGCCAGTTGGTCCAACCGGTCCACTGGACCAACAGGCCAGTTGGTCCAACCGGTCCACGAAGGGTGTCGTGCCACTCACGAGGAGCCTGACGGAGACCGTAGACCGGTCGCCTCAGCCTCCACTGGGTCCCAGGAGGGAAAGTGCCAGTGAAGGCAGAGGGACGACGCAACCAGACCTCCTCGTGTAGGCTACCCTGAAGGAAGGCAGTGGAGAAGTTCAGAGAGTGTAGCTCGTAGTCTCTCTGTGCTGCTACGTGCAGTAACACCCGAAGAGTGGTCATCTTCGGGGTAGGCGCGAAGGTCTGAAAGAAGTCAACTCCCTCGCGCTGACTGAAACCTCTAGCCACGTAGCGCGCCTTGAAGACCGGAGGAGATCCTGGTGGCCGCTTCACCCTGTAGATCCACATGCCATCGACTACGTTCGCCCCAGGGGGGGGAACCTCGTCGACGTAGGTGCCTGTGGATCTGTAGGAGGCCATCTCTGCGTCCATGGTAGCTCTCCACTGAGAGGCCCAAGGCCCTGACACTACCTCAGCGTAAGTACGAGGAGTCGGTATGTCAAAGGCGTCGGGGTCTCCATCAGCGGCAAGCAGCATGGCACAAAGATGAGGGGAAGCAGCTGCCAGGAACTCTAGCTCAAACTGCCTGTCCTTTAGGGCGTCACAGCCAAGGGCATACTCACCCCCGACGGCCAGTGGACTGGTAGGAGGAGCAACCACAAGACCGGTGGCGTAGTCAAGCCAGCGAGTAGTGGCAAACTCAGTGACTGCGACAGTAAGAGTGGAGACAGAGGACAGAGAGGCACGAGGGTCGGTAACAAGAGAGGCGAGAACACGAGAGAGAACAGGACGGTACGTGCGGTAGTAGTCTGTGACAGGAGTAGAGAGGGAAGCAGTGAGGGCCGACTCAGGAGGAGAAGGAAGCACAGACGGAGACGAACAAGGCGGACTAGGAGAGAACAGGGCAGTACGAAGGTCAGTGAGAAGGTCAGAGGACGAGGGATGAGCATGAGGAGATGGCCAAGTGTGAGAAAGAGGAGGGGACAACGGAGGCTGAGAAAGAACTGGGGAAAACAGCGGGGGAGGAGTCAGGAGAAGGAAGTGTGGGACCGTAGACGGGAGGAGAGGGGGAGGAGGAAGGAGAGCGAGAGGGGAGACCGAGGGTCCGAAGACCAGAAACATGAGGAGGAGGGGGTGGCTGCTGCTGCTCCTGCTGCGGCTGCGACGGCTGCTCCTCCATCTGTGGCTGCTGCTGCTGCTCCTGCGGCTGCTGCTGCTGCTGCTGCTGCTGCCGCCGCCGCCGCTGCTGCTGCTACAGCCGCTGGAGCTCCAGTAGCTGCCGCTCCAACTCTCTCTCCTCTCTCTCCAACTCCAGCTGCTCCTCACGGGCATGGCGAACACGAGCCTGGTGCCGGGTCGGGCAGGGGTGGGGGGGAGGTGTAGTGTCCAGGGCCGCGGCTGCCCCAGGACCGCCCTCCAAAGCACCAGGCGCACCACCCCCAGAGTCAGCACCACCAAGAGCAACACGGCCAGGCTCACCAAGGCCCCCAGACGCAGCACCCCCAGGGTTAGCTCAACCAACACCAGCCCCCGGAAGACTAGAGTCTCTTGCAGCCACGAGCGCAGCTCCAACTCCAGCACCCCCAGAACCCGGACCCGACACAGGTACGCTCTCAGCACCAACTCCAACTCCGCTAGAGCTAGCACCCCAAGGGTTTTCCACTAACACCGTCCCCCGCAGGGTCTGCAGTACGCTGGGAGGAGGACTGCGGGGAAGGAGGCTGCACCTGAGGGGCTACCGAGGGGGGAGGGGTAGCGTGGGACACACCTGACGGGGCTGGACCAGGGGGGGAGGCTGTACCGGGGGAGCAGGAGGGGGAGCGGAAGTCAGGAAGAGAGGGGGAGGAGGAGCCGGGAGACCTCGACAGGGGTACCTGACGTAGTAGGGGACAGACTCGTCGAAACGGACGTCACGGGAGTCAAAGAACCGGTGAAGGGGAGGGTGGTAAAAGGTGAAGTCAGAGGAGTTCTTTGGAAAACCAATGAAGTCATAGGGAACGGCGCGAGGCGAGATATTGTCCGCAGAGGTGTCGCGAACAATTGCCAAGCAACCCCAGTTATGAAAACGCGACGCAACACCAGGGGACCCGGTCCAAAGACTGGTCGGTGAAACCTCTGGCCGAGAGACACGTGGCCAGAGGTTCAGCTGGTGAGCAGCGTACCGAACCGCGTAGGGCCACAGAAAATGGGGGGCACGGGCGTGAGTCATGGAGGTGCGGGCGATCTCCATGACCAAGCCTATGCGGCGCTTGTTAACGGGAGTTGTGTGTTGGCCCCGTCCTCGCTTGGGCGGAGCCGACTTCGTGTTTGGGTGTACGGGAGGTACAGCTGACTTGCAGCAGTGGGCGACACCGACTCGGGCAAGCTGGTCGACGGGTTTGGTCGACCTGCACGAGGCCACTGTAATGCCGCTGACTTGGGAAGCCGGTGGCCTACTTCACCTGGTGGTCAACGATGGGGCTCGTCGACTTGGAAGTCGGCGCCGACTTAGGAGGTCGCCGACTTACGAGGTCGCCGATTTAGGAGGTCGCCGACTTATGAAGGTCGACCTGGATATCGGCGCCGACTTAGGAGGTCGCCGACTTGGGAGGTCGCCGACTTGGGAGGTCGCCGACTTCAGGAGGTCGCCGACCTAAGGAGGTCAACCTGGGAGTCAGCACCGACTTGGGGGCCGCCGACTTGGGAGGTCGAACTAGAAGTCGGCGCCGACTTGAGGACATCGACCTGGGTGGTCGACGGGCGCGTACAGCAGCTGGTCGACAATGGCCAGCAAGTCGACGCCGACTTGGTGGTTGCCCGATCGACCAGGTTACCCGGGCGGCGGGGATCTGCGGAGGTGCGCGATCGTCGCCCAGGTGGTTTTGGCAAAGCTGGCCCCGGTGGTGGCATCCCGAGGTCGACCTGGAGGATCAGGTGCAGACGTGGGCACGTGGTCGACTTGGTGTCTGTGCTGTGCAGGTGACAAAGAACGGCGCGCCAATCAGCTGCGAGCACCTGCGAAGCAGGTGCACTGCTGTCCTGCGAGTGCAACGCTGTTCAGCCGCCCTTCTGCAGCGTTACCGCACCGTCGACTTGCAGCGCTGGCAGACCGTGAATTTACTCTGCTGGGGCGCGATCGACCTTGCAGTGCTGGCACACGGTCGACCGTGCTGCGCTGGCAGTCGACCAGCTTGCATGCTAGCACCTGATGTAGTTAGTGTTGCTTTGCCATTGTTAACCATAGCTGAAAACTTTTTCCAGTGAAACTCTTGCCAATTCTCCCCGTGAATGTGTGCGTAGAGAGAACACAAGCAAACGACTAAGGAACGAATGCAGAGATCACCCCTATCCCGTGCCTACCCCGTAGACTAGCTCTCGTTGCTAGAGTTATCTCCGAAGCGCTCAGCAACCCCATTCTGTTGTGGGGACTCTGGAAGCGTCCAGGACTGACGCATGCCCTGCTCGCGACAGAATTTAGCGAGAACGCCGGAGCGAAACTCACCCCCGCGGTCGGAGTGAAGACAGCTGACACGACGACCACGAGTGTCCTCAGTGGTAAGCAACCACCTGATCAGCGTAGAAGTCACCTCAGACTTCTTCGCCAAGGGGAACACTGTGGTGTAGCGGGAGTAGTCGTCAACGACCACCAGAAAGAAATGCTCTCGCTCAGGGCCAGGGCGAGAGGCAGGGCCCCAGACGTCCAAGTGGAGAGTCTCGAAGGGCTCAGTGGCCGGACGAAGGGAGGAGGAGTGAGGGGAGGCGCGCAGCCGACCCTTAACGCAGGGACCGCACGGTGGTGCAAGCGAAGGCGGCAGCGACGGCAAGACACGCGGGAGACCGAAGACAAGACGCTGACTAGACATTGCACGCAGATGAGGAATGGACGGGTGCCCCATCCGGTGGTGCCACAGAACGGTGGGGTGGCAAGCGACCGGCAAAAGCAAGACGCAGCAACTGGACCAGACACGGGAACCTGACCAGACACAGCTACCTGGGGGGACGCGGCAACTTGGTGAGACGCAGGGACCTGACGGGGGGCAGTGACAGGGGCCGAGGGGGGTAGCTGCTGCTGCTGCCGCTGCTGCTGCTGCTGCCGCTGCTGCTGCTGCTGCCCACCAGGGCCAGTGTGAAGTGTGTAGAGACCGGAGCCCAGCTCAGCAGTAAAGGTGGCAAGATGCGCGTACGAGTCCCCGTCCACACAAACCGCAGTCTCGCCAGAGGGCTCAATCCACACACCCACGTGCTGACTCACGAGTGGCCTCACACCCACCAAGTTCCTCGAGAACGAGGGGACGTGGAAGCCCGTCAGACAGTCGGAGGGAATAGCTGGGCACCGAAGCGTAGTAGTGTAGCGAGCAGTGACTGGTCCCGAAGTGGGATCAGCCAGTGCTACAGAGACCGGCGCAGGAAGCGGTGTAAGCGTCGTGTGGTCGCGGAAGAAACAGTGCGAAGCTCCGGAGTCCAGAGTGAAAGACAGGAAGCGTCCTCCAAAGCGGCTCCTGGACTAGAGTCTCCACAAGTACCTACACTAGCAACAGGCACCTCAGCAAGACTAGCACCTAAGCTAACAACACTAAAGTAAACAGAGTCAGAAGCACTAGAGTCAACAACAACATACATAGCATGAGGAGTTCCTAAGAGATCAACCAACTGAGAAGCCGACATGCCCCACAGAACGGGGCCGTACGGCTGAACAAGAGGAAGCCAGTCAGGGGCAGGGCCGTCAACGCCGTAGGCCAAGCGAACCGTGTCAGCAAGCTGAGCAAAGCACTGACCCAGTGGGTGGGTGCGGCCACAAGGCTGGCCTCGGCGAGCACCTGTCAGAACGTGATAGGTGCACGGAGGGTGAACGACACTGCGCTGGAGCTGACGCTGTCCTGACCCCTGCCCCAAAACCTGCTGCTGCCGCTGCTGCTGCGGGGGCTGCTGCGAGGGGAGGGGCTGCTGCTGCTGCTGCTGCTGCTGCCGCTGAGTCAGGTACCACGCCGCTGCTCCACCACCGACAGCTGGCAGACCAGTAGGTGGCTGACGAGCCCAGGCGTCACCTCCACCAGCTGCAGCAGGGGAGTGAATGGCCGCTGCACGAGGCGCTCCTCCAGCCGCTGCACTCCCGCCGCCCCCGCCCGCACCCTTACCGCTCCTCTTGCCACCCCTACCCCGAGACCGCGAAGAAGTCGTAACAGCAGCTGCGGTCACGTCAGTAGCGGCAGTGGCGAGGGAGGCAGTAAAGGTGGGCGGCAGGGCGGGGCCGCGACCCGGTGGAGCCGCTGCGGCGGTAGGGCGGGGTCGCGCGGGCTGAAGGGCACCGGGACGGGCAGGCAGGTGGCTGGGCGCGGGCGTAGGGCAGCGCGGCGGGCAGGTAGGCAGGGGGCCGGGCGCGGGCTTAGGGCGACGCGACGGGCAGGCAGGGGGCCGGGCGCGGGCTTAGGGCGACGCGACGGGCAGGCAGGGGGCCGGGCGCGGGCTTAGGGCGACGCGACGGGCAGGCAGGGGGCCGGGCGCGGGCTTAGGGCGACGCGACGGGCAGGCAGGGGGCCGGGCGCGGGCTTAGGGCGACGCGACGGGCAGGCAGGGGGCCGGGCGCGGGCTTAGGGCGACGCGACGGGCAGGCAGGGGGCCGGGCGCGGGCTTAGGGCGACGCGACGGGCAGGCAGGGGGCTGGGCGCGGGCCTTAGGGCGACGCGACTGGCAAGCGGGTGGGGCCGGGCGCGGGCTTAGGGCGACACGACGGGCAGGCAAGGCAGGCGCGGGCCCTAGGGGCGGCGCGACAGGCAGGCAAGGCAGGGCGCGTGTGGGGCAGCACGATCACCGCAGGCAGGCAGGCGTTCGGTCGGCCCAGGAAAAAAAAATCCGGTCCTAACGGACGAACCGCTCTGAAACCATGTTAGAAAGTCTAGGCAAGAATGAGTGCATTGAAAGAAGGTTGGGTACAAGTAACAAACCCTAGAGGGGTTGTACCCCATATTGGCTACCCCACTACAGCCTACACAAGTATAACATATATGATTTGACAAAAGAGAGAGAGAAACATATATAATTATGAACATGACTTTGAATTCGCTTGTAGTCGCGTACAAGCAAGAATAGATGCAAGTTGAAATTATGAAAGATGCATAATGCTTGTTACAATAGGACAATAAAAACTAAAGTAACAGTCAAAGAAATGTACGATATTGATAAACTCATTCTAACAGTAAACGTAATGACTTAGAAGCTGTATGCGCAATTGATCAAGGTAGACAACGTGGTACAAAGAGTGTGACAACATATAAACCCTAATAATATAAACCCTAATTATGGTGTCAGATTAGAGTTTTGGATTTGATTTGAAAGCATACCTGACGGCGCGCGACTGGATCAGATGAGAACAGTCCAGACAGAGGCGCAGGAGTGAAAACACTCAATGGAATGCTGTTGGTCTGTAGCGTCATGCGAGCATGCGACACCCAGTGCACCCACGTGAGAAATATGTATAAAACGTGAAATGAGTGTATATGTAGATGCAATGATGCTTGATTGTGAAATTGTATGAAGTCAATAAATATTGATAGAAATGTGACAAAGTAGAACGAACGCAAAAAAAAAAAAAAAAGATCAATGGATCACTGCAAACAACGATCAATTTAGCTCTGATTTTCAATGCAAAACAAAGAAAGACATTATAGGATTAAAAATATAAACACTTAGTATATCAACGATCTTATTTACATCAACACAATGGTCTGTTATAACAATAGAGAATCACGAAAAGATAGCTCAAGGTGAAAGTCAAGTGGAAACAAGCGAAACAGCAAAATTTCGTAAAATTGTATCTACTAATCGCACATGTTGGAAATACACTCACCCGGATTTCTGAGGGGGGGGGGGGCATTTGATGGAGCAGATGTCATATGTCGCTCCAAGCAAAAACTTTCCAATCGTCCTGTAACACTTCTCTACAGTCCAAGAAGCTGGGCCCTTCGTCTCAGCCCACATCGAAAGTCCAGGATCGTCCCATCGGCATCCATTAAAAAAAAAAAATGCTGGAAACTTGGATGCATTATGCCTGTCGATGTCGTGCGGCCGAGCATCGGCGACCATCGCACACACCATGAAATTCAAAGGTTTCATGCCATCCGTGAAAACATCCATCAACTTGGTGATCTTGGCAACACTTGGAGGCTGTTTCAAGGGAATAAAATAGATATAAATGACAGTCACACGAAAAAGCGTCATGAAATTAATGGTGATAACAAGAGAGGAGTTTGTCCACGATGTGTATATACGTAGAGAGAGAGAGAGAGAGAGAGAGAGAGAGAGAGAGAGAGAGAGAGAGAGAGAGAGAGAGAGGTGGGGAGAGAGAAAGAGAGAAAAAGAATGAGTGGGCGATGAAGGATAAAGAAAGAAATTATAAGTGAAGTATGTATGGTACTTGAAAAACATCACATAAAAAAAACGATATCATAAGACACGAAGGTAGAAAAGCGAGTGTTCAATGTAGGATTCGAATATGTGAATGAAGAACGGAATAAGGCGCGAACGATAGTGAGGTAAAATGTAATAAACGGATTTTTTTTTTTAATGGGTGTACAGACAAGTACATGATAAAGAGAATTCCAAAATGAAGAAAAGAAATGATAGAAGCTTGACAAAGATAGTTTTCAAGATCGTGCAAGAACAAATGAATTAACACATTTCAGTGTATAGATCACAACCTTCAGGATAAGGATGCAAGCAGACGCAAGAAGTTGATGACGTGCAAGAAAAGAAAACGAATGACAGATGAAGATTATAAGACGTAGAACACTCATGTGAGAGTACGTATAACAAAAGCAAACTGTAGTAGGGTTGGACAAATTATATGGATGTCATAACATTGAAAGAACGAATAAACATATGCATACAATACAAAAATATACGGAAAGGAACATTGTACAGGAGTGTGAGTCAACCTAAGAACAACTACACGGTTGACGCATAAAATGAATCAAGTAGTGTGCACAGATTGATAGTGAGTTTAAGAGCATCTGAAGCCCGTACCTGTCTAAACGTCCTCACATCAAAAGGAAAGGCAACTGTGCAAATAAATACACATCACATAGGTTTCATTTTATAATAACATATATAGGAAAATGATCACTGAAATATGATTCACCAATAAAGACTTCAACATCAAGTTTTGCAGTATCAATCAGAGTATTTTGAATAGTAATCGATGATGGAACACATTGAGTCAAATTTGCATTATTCATGAGTTGAGTCAATCATTTTGGCATTGAAGCTTTGTGATCAAAATTCAGGTCACCAATGATTATAACATTTCCAGCTAAAATACGATCGAGTATCAGTTGCAGTGGTGTATAGAAAGATGTTGGAGTTGAATGTGGATTGCGATAGATGCAAATAACGTACGTGATCGCCATAGAAAGGTATTCAAAAACAACAAACTGACTTTTATCGTAAATCTCATGAAAGAGAACTAGGACGAGCTTATTATTATGAGCAACAAGCATTCCTCCAAAGATAAAATCTTGGCAAAACACAGAGAAGTTCTAAAACATATCACCGTGAGATTGATCCTTGGAAAGATGAGTCTCAAGTAGTACCACAAAATCAAACAAGCCCAGTGATTTCATGTTACTACAACAGTCTAATCTGAATTTGCACACATTATGAAAAGCAAACCTTGCTTGTGCAGGATTTGCTGCGATAACTTCTATGGGTACTAGAACAATAGATAGTTTTGACTTGCGTAGCCGCTCCATCTCTCTTACCACTTCTTTGTGTACTTTGATAGACCCTATAGATTTTTTTTTTTAATATAATGATTTTAATGATCGAAATCTACTCAATGTAACGTAAGCCGAATGATGAGAAAGGAGCTGGTCAAAATGAACCACACCAGAACTGAACATAGAACCTTGACTTCGATGCACACTGATGGCGTCACATGGAAAACTTCATGTTTTGCCGCACGTTGGGGGTGTATCGATGATCAGAAGCGTTCCACAATGGAAAAAGTCGGTAGTTATCGTGTCGCATTCTCTTTCCTATACGCGCATCGTCGAAAAGCACCCAGATAACGACAATCTCACCTGTTTCATCTGACGAAAACACTTCTACTGTTCCAGGTGTACCATTCACAATACCGTCAGCAGTATCTACGTTGATTACAACATGGACCTTACCATCAACGTACAATCGCAAATATGCATGTAAACTACCCGTTTTTTTAGGGTCCGATGACGCATACTTTGAAGGCTGTTTTTTACCGGATTGCTGATTTTTCAAACAAATGTAAACCATTTGCGGAAATTTCATACTTCTCGCTCGTTGAAGCCTAAAAACGACGCTGTTGTGAGTGTCAATGTCAACATTTTTACAAAATATACGTTGCATTCCACTCAAAACATTGCAAGGTTTGTTTAACGAGGTAAAAAATATAATGTCTTCATTCGTGTGATTGCCTTCTCGCAAGCAATTGAGGCGCTCCGCAAAAGTAAGCTCATCCTTCTGACGCATGATCAGTCATCTTAAACAAACTCCATACATTACCTTCAATAATCGTGGAAGGATAGCCGATGTCGTTGAAACAATATTGATCAGCAACGGGTGGCAATTGAAACAAATCACCGACAAGAATCATATGTAGCCCTCCAAACGGTGTTTGTTGCGCACCACGTAGCTCCCTCAGACGCCAATCTAACCAGTGAAACATGTGCTTACCAAGCATCGAGACTTCGTTGACAACACGTCGCAAAAACGTGAACGCAGAGTGTTTAATCTATCGGATGATAGATTAAAAAGACTACTATTTTAAGAAACGGGTATCATTAACGCGTTATGGATTGTATATCCACTTATGTTAAATGCAGCAATACTCGAAGGTGCCAGTTTCAAAACTTTTATCGAACATGGGCTTGTATGAACAGACACACTGAGCATGCGAGATATTCTTTCGGTCACGACATTGATGAGCACTCATTTCCCAACACCGGCGCCACCAGTAATGAACATTCACAGTGGCGATTTTCCCGATCGGGTATGGTGTACAATGTGATCGCATACGGAACGTTGCTCGGCGTTTAGTGCATTCTCTAATCGCAAGTAGTCGGAATCGTCAACACTGATGCAGACAAAATCGTCAATTGTTCTTTTCCGTGGCTCATCCATATTCAACTCGTTTGCTATGTCGATTTTGTCGTCTTCTCTTGATTTTGCCATGCCACTAGAAATTTCTCCAACATCGTTTAGCTCAGCCTCTTTGAAAGCTATCGCCCAAGAGTCTTTTCCACTCGTGTATTCGGATTACTTGGCCTCAATCTCGTTCTTAAATGTTTTATATATTTCGAAAAAAATAGCATGTTCTGTTGGTTCTACCCTAAACGGATAAAATAACAGAACACTGCTCTAGAATATAATTCCACAAATTGTAGGACTTTACACTTATTACGACAATAATAGTATCTTCTTCTGTCTGACAAGTCAGGGCCAATCAAACGCGTATTGTCTACATTTGTCGATCGTAGTGTAACTTTAAACTTAGAAGCAAAATCAGCCAGACACGTCGTTTCTAGAGCAGTTGGTCTACTCTTGTATCGTTCTAATAGAGCGCACGGCTTATAGATATTTGTACTATCTTGTTGTAATGCCTGCAGCTCACTGATTGTCTTGAGGGTCAACAATCGTTCGGTAGGTGGGGCTGTATTCACAAACATTACCTGTCGTGTTGACATGCGATACTTTAGTCCAAGCAGAACGTAACAAGCCTCTTGTGCACTAACATCTTGTGAGTTAAGCATCGCATTACCAAGAAAGCGCAAAATTGTCTTAATACCACCATTTTGTTGTCACGCCTTTTCGACAGCTTGCCGTATCATAACGCTCATACCTTACTTGCCTTGGTCATGTACGAAACAATGTATGCCGCAACGCTATACGGATCAATGCACAACTGAACATCCATATTGCCATTCCATGCACGCAAAATGACTGGATTGTAATCATTTATGTAGACATCACTCACTTTACGACGAAGAACGAGCCTAACACGCTTGACGGTGGATCGAATCGCCATTATGTAGTCACACAGGGAAAGCCCCAAGTCCTCTAAGAATGAATCGAATGTACTAGAAGAAGATGACAATCGTTCTAGTCGCTCCTTTATAAAGCTCGCAATATTCTTTAGTCTCCTCTTTTCGTGCTCTGTCAGTGAAGTAGCCATAGGGTGCAATATCATTGTAGATTGAAGTAGAAATCTTGGAAACCCAAATCTGCATTTTTTTTTTTACCAACGCGCAAACGCTGACAAGATCGAGAATGCTTATGGGTTTGTAAACGTAACAGTTAAGAGTCTAATCTTTCATACGACGAACTGATGTGCTTATCCACAAACGCAATAATTTCCGCTATGCTATCACAATTGTCGTACTTTGTTGTTTTGCTCCAAAGAACAGCGTGTGTGTGAGGTGCACCCCTATGTTGAAACTCGTCCAACGAGAAATAATCCGCGATACCTCCCAGAACGTAAGAAGTCTTATTAAGTAACCGATGAAACCATGCCTTTCTTCTAAACTCGTAATATCGAGCGCATGTAACTGGATCGTTTCTAACCTGCGTACAAATCGTATCAAAATCGAGCGGCACGCTTACGTAATTCGGTATTTTTGCTGGATTCCCACGCAACTTTTTCACCCTTAAGAGCACTTTGTGAAGATCGGTCCATTTCGTGTCCGCCATTGATAACGTAAAAAAAATGTTGGTCTTCCTAATTGACGCAACAACGCAAAAAGGTCTCGCTTGTACATGTCTCTATACTGTTGTGTAGTACGCATTCTCTTAAAATCATTGTAGAGAGCGTCCTTTTGTTGTAGGCTAGCACGCTTCGTTTCGTTTAACATGTCAGCTGCTGTAAAATACTGCAAATTTCCTATTTTGTCTTGCCTAACCCTTGTTGGGATTACGTTTTGTACCTGAAGGATCTCATTTTTTGTACATTTTAGGGTATTGGTTGAAATAAGATATTTGAAATATTGGTCGAACAACGACCGTTCACATGTTTCAGCTCCCACTTGGTTATATCCGAATATGAAACACTCACATTACGTGATCCTCCAAATCTTCGTTGACCACAATAGATCGTTGGAAAGCTTAACTCTTCAACGTCTTTATCAAGTATAATAGATAGAGGTTTTGCATGTTCGCCAGGTGCCATCTGGACTATGAATTGTGACGGTTGTTGATAAAACGGTTCTTGTGCTAAGAGAGTATCAATCACACCAACATTGTAAACTTTAGAATCATCACTTTCATTTGAGCACGTAGTTGCTGATCCACACGGTTTTTCAATATTGTTCTTGTTACTATCATTCGATGTTGACACATGGTCACTGCGCTCAAATTGTTTCATATTAGATTTGTTAAGATAGATGCCATATTCTTTAAAAAAATCATGATTGCAAAGAAAATGAAATGCTTTCAAAACTTTTGTTGGGCGTACATTCTCTTCATGAACATTTTGTTCATAAGCAAGCTTGCGTTTTAGATATCGAGTGCCGTATACGACGTCGTTTTCTGCAGGAACGAGTAAAGATTAATGCGCTCCAGAACAATCGTAATGCATATGCATCACACGATGGGTAGGCGTACCTTGGTTTGCACGATAACAAGCAACAAACTGGATCGTATTCAGCCAAATAATCGATGTCACGTTGTACACAACAGAAAATGCACTCACCTCGTTGCTTGATCCATAAATTGTATTTTGGAACACCTGTAACGTGAGACACGTGCAATGCGTTAACATTTCAATAACATGGAACCCTATTAAAATACTCAATCAAACATGTTTGTCTAGTACGGCAAGTGTCAGGTAGAATAGGGACAAAACAAAGGCAGATGCAGGGTAATTTGCAAGAAGAAATTATTCACGAAGCTGGATGCGCAGACGCTTATGAGACTACGTGCACCAGCAAGGTGAGTGAGAGTAGCAGCAGGTCGCGGAAGATGAGAGGTTCTTCTCGGGAGCGGTGCACCCAAGGACGGATGGCAAGGCCTAGTATCACTGATATGAGGAGGCATGGAGGGGTAGGAGAAAAAGAAGAAGTGCAAATTGGCTAGGAATAAAACATGAGCGCGCGTGAATATTATGGAATTGAAGTTCTTTTACAACTAGGAGTGAAAGGACAAAACAACCTACGTTTTGAGCATACGCGTGGATAAAGTGCAAATGAGTACCAGATAAAGGAGACACAAAGGTGAGGTGTGATTTGTATTTAAATACCATTAACTCAAACCCACCATTTCTGGATCTCATAACGTTAACCATACAAGTTTGTAGACTCACACTAGAGGATAAAAAGATATGTCATAAAATTAAAACGAAAGCTATTAAAAACCATAATGTAAAGCAAAGACAAGTGGTCATCATTGTTGATGTAAAGGATCAAATGTATCTGTAAGAAAGTAATAACAAACATCCAAACATACAACACATAACTCTTGATATGTTGATCAAATATGTGATGTCTCACTTTGAGGCAATGGTCTGGATATGAACGATGTCGTCACAAATTAATACCTACAAAACCACGACAATATGATAGCAACAGAGGTAGAAGGTTATAGATTCAGTATGAAAGAGTACAATGAAAATGCATCATTTGCTAATGCAAACCATTGGAAAGAAAGTTGACCGGATTTGGACTCAAAACAATAACAATCTTCATTGTGGATGTGAAGTAGTTGCTATGCCAATTTCAATCCTTAGCATTTACCATATATTTGTATCTATCCTCACACGCACTCTTGCACTCACCAACGCACTTGATTAATGTGCCAGCACTTAATGTGTAAGTGAATAAGTAATGCATACATGCACGCACTTACAAGTCCTTGCGCTTCTTCGAGTTCTGAGATAACGGTCGGGAAGGGACTCAGCTTGGTGCGCAGCTGGGGGAAGGAGGAGATGGCTGACCCGTGGATCTGAGGGTGTGGGAGGAGAAGCAAAAGCACGGAGAAAAGATGATATCAGCATTGCATCCCGTCAGCTTGACTCAGGGCAGGCTGCAGCTTGACATGAGAGACGAGGGACATGTGAACCAAGAGACATGAGATACGAGCGACATGTGAACCGAGAGACATGAGAGACGAGGGACATGTGAGCCGAGAGACATGAGAGACGAGGGACATGTGAACTAAGAGACATGAGAGACGAGCGACATGTGAACAGAGAGACATGAGAGACAAGGGACATGTGAACCAAGAGACATGAGAGACGAGCGACATGTGAACCGAGAGGCACGAGGGCAAGTGAGGCGAAAGACGTGAGACACGAGCGACATGTGAACCGAGAGACATGAGAGACGAGCGACATGTGAACAGACAGACATGAGACACGAGTGATATATGAAACAAGAGACACGAAGGCAAGTGAAGCGAAAGACATGAGACACGAGCAACGTGTGAATCAAGAGGCATGAGGGGCATGTGAACCAAGAGACATGAGAGACAAGCGACATGTAAACCGAGCGACATGAGAGATGAGCGACATGTGAACCGAGAGACATGAGAGACAAACGACATGTGAATCAAGAGACATAAGGGCGTGTAACCTTTTTGATTTTTGTTATTTTTCGGACCGTCCGTATATTTTAAAACGGACGGTCCTAATATCGAGAAACGGACCGTCCGATGTGACGTTTCGGAACCTTGCCACCGTCCGGAGAGAAACATGACACTTTTTGCCAGTACTCCGACTTCGCGACTGCTTTAGTCTCGCGTAGCTCCCGCGAAAGTCGTAACCAAATACACAAGCTGTCGCAAGAAAAATTCGTTTGCCAATCCCTGCGCAGGTTTGCAGAGTGAAATTCGCCCGCCAATCCCTGCGCACAAATGGCGGACCGTCCGTTTGGGTTTCGGACCGTCCGAATGCACATTTCGGACCATTGGAAACGTGAAAAAGTGTCATGACGGTTCGGAATGTTGGCGACGTCGCAAGGAGTTCCACGTCTCAGAAGAACTAGGCAAGAATGAATGAACTAGCAGAAGTTTGGGTACAAATATGAAACCCTAGTTGGGGTTGTACCCCATATTGGCTACCCCACTACAGCCTACAAGCATAATACAGTTTAACACACCCCCATAGGCAAAGTGGGGGAGAACAAAGGGTCACAAGACCAGTCCAGCAAAGCAAAGCAAAGCCCAGGGTGGATCACAACGTCACCACACTCCGAGCACAAGTAAAGGCCACAAGGCCAGTTCACATGCAGTGCTAGATATAGTACAAGACAAGCAACATAGTGATCAAAACCTAGCAAGCAAGCAACAAGATATATATAAAGTACAGTACAAAGAATGTCAAGCAGTGAGCAAGTGAGGAAATGTGGACACAAGGCCTAAAGAAGTACAGTGCCGCTGATGATCACTAGGCGGGAGCGCCTTGGTGAAGATATCAGCAGTGTTGGCCTTCGAGTCCACGTACACAAGCCGAAGCTGACCGCGCTGCTGAAGCTCTCGAGCAAGAAAGTAGCGAAGAGCAATGTGCTTCGTCCTGTGCTCCAGTCTGTGCTCCTGACACAAGGCAAGAGCCGCCTTGTTGTCACCGTACAGAACTGGAGGAGAACTAGGCCGCTCTCCCAAGTCAGTCAGCAGGTAGGTGAGCCAGCGTAACTCCTGTGCAGCCATGGCTGTGGCGTAGATCTCAGCCTCACAACTAGAGCCGAGAACAGAGGAAGAGCGGGTGGACCGCCACGAGACAGAACCTGAGCCAAGGCTGAAGGTGTAACCCTGTGACGACCGCTGCGTAGCCAGGTCGTCCACCCAAGAAGCGTCCGAGTGACCAGTGAGGACAACTCTGTCGCGTCCTCCAAGCACCAGCCCCATGCCTGATGTACTGCACAAGTAACGCAGCACCCTCTTAGCAGCCTCCCAGTGCTCTCGCCTGTGTCTCCCAGGCGCAACGTAACGAGCAAGGATGCTAAGAGGGTACGCGAGGTCAGGTCGCGTGCAGGTCATCAGGTACATGAGGCAGCCTACAAGCTCTGGGTACGGGCCACTCGGCTCTACGGACTCGTCCGAAGGTGGAGCTGAGAGCGAGTGGCTGGTAGCCAGAGGTGTGGCCTGTGGTGAGGAGAACTGGAAGCCGAAGCGCTGAAGGACCTGCTGCACCATGTGTGACTGAGTCAGGGTGATGGTGCGGCGAGCTCTGTCCCGGGTGATCTGCAAGCCAAGGTAGCTACGCAGTTCACCCAGGTCAGTGCAGGTGTGTCTCTTCTGCAGCTCCGACTTCACACGAGCGAGTGCCTCAGTGTCAGCAGTAGCAAAGACCAAGTCGTCGACGTACACGAGAATGTAGAACGGCGGCAGCGACGTGTCTGTGCGCAGAAACAGCGACGGGTCAGCAGTAGACGGCGCGAACCCAAGAGCCGCAAGTGTAGTCCTCAGTGTGTCGTGCCACTCACGTGGCGCCTGGCGGAGACCGTAGACTGGCCGGCGGAGACTCCACTGGGTACCAGGGGGAAACGACCCAGTAAAGCCAGGTGGGCGGCGCAGCCAGATCTCCTCATGCAGGCTGCCCTGCAGGAACGCTGTGCTGAAGTCAAGAGAGTGAAGCTCGTAGTCACGCTGAGCAGCAACGTGCAGCAGAACCCGAAGAGTGGTCATCTTCGGGGTGGGGGAGAAGGTCTGGAAGAAGTCGACCCCCTGACGCTGACTAAAGCCTCTAGCAACGTAACGAGCCTTGAAGACAGGCGGAGAACCTGGCGGCCGCTTCACCCTGAAAATCCACATGCCATCGACGATGTTCGCCCCAGGAGGGGGAACCTCGTCGACGTAGGTGCCTGTGGACTTCCAGGATGCCATCTCTGCGTCCATGGCTGTCTGCCACTGAGAGGAGTAGGGACCCGAGATCGCCTCTGCGTAAGTGCGCGGAGTGGGGATGTCTAGTGCATCCGGGTCTCCCTCAGGGGCAAGCAACCAGGCCACGAGATGAGGTACAGCAGCCGCAAGAGAGTCAAAGTCCTCCTGCCTGTCCTCAAGGACGTCCGTGCCAAGAGCACACTCACCCCCGACGGACGGAGGACAGACAGACGCAGACTCTGACTCAGCAACAAGGCTAGCAGCGTAGTCTAGACGACAGGCAGCAGCAAAGTCAACCAACTCAGCGACCAGAGCAGACGCAGCCGAGGACTCAAAGGTAGGGTCAGTGACAACAGTAGCTAGGAGACGCGTGACTGTAGGGTGCTCAGCGCGATACCGGTCAGACTCAGGGTCCGGAACGGCAGGCAAAGAGGACTCAGGAGGAGACGGTAGAGGGACACGCCGAGGAGCAGTAGAGGGACGCAGAGTCATGTAGTGAGTGCCTGGGACAGGAGGAGGACGCTCACGACGGACACGACTACCAGTGCGAGCAGGACGAACAGGCAACGCAGGACGAGACTCAGGCTCACGACGCTCTGTAAGACCTCCTGTGGGACCAGCGTAAGGAGAGGGAGCAGGGAGAGGCGAGGCAGGCGGTAGCTGTGACTGCGGCTGGACAGGCGGAGGACACTCCACGGAGGGAGGAGGACAAGGAGGAGGAGCCTGCCCAAGAACCTGCTGAAGGAGCGGTACGAAGTACGGTCGCGGCCGCGCAGCGTCTCCAGAAGCAGAAGAGACTCCAGCGGCCGGGTCCTCAGGACCAGCAGGAGCTCCAACGTCCGGGTCCCCAGTACCAGCAGCAGCGCCACCGCTCGGGTCCTCAGCTCCAGCAGCAGCTCCACCAGGCGGGTCCGCAGCACCAGCAGCAGCGCCACCCCCAGAGTCGGCAGCTCCAACTCCGCTAGCACCGCCAGCGCCAGAGTCCCCAGCTCCAGCAGCTCCAGTCGCAGTGCTCCCAGAACAACCAGTCCCGGCAGCTCCAGTACCCCCAGTACGAGCACCCCCAGGACGAGCAGCCCCAGCACCCCCAACTCCAGCCGAGCCACTAGGACGGCGAAAGCGCCGGACGTACCAGTCACGAAGCTGCTGCGGTGTGAGAGACTGCTCAGCACCCCGAACCGGAGCAACCCAGACGCAGTAACCCGAGGCTCCGTAGGCTCAGTAGCAACACCCCCAGGCTCAGTACCCGCAGGCTCAGTACCCGCAGGCTCAGCACCCCCAGTCGCAGCACCCCCAGGCTCAGCACCCCCAGGCGGCAAACTCTCAGGCACAGTACCCTCAGCTCCAGCACCCGTAGTCCCAGCACTCCCAGGCCCCGCACCCGCAGGCTCAGCACCCCCAGGCTCAGCACCCCCAGGCTCCGTACTCTCAGGCACCGTACCCTCAGCTCCAGCACCCTCAGTCCCAGCACCCGCAGCCCCACCCCCCCCAGGCCCAGCACCCCCAGGCTCAGCACCCCCAGGCTCAGCACTCCCAGCAGCACCACCCGCAGCAGCACCTGAGTCACCTGTGACCTCGACAGGCTCAGCGACGGGAGGAGGGTCTACCTGAGAGACACCTGAAGGAGCAGGACCCTGAGGGGGAAGGGGGTCTACCGGAGGGGGACCAGGAGCAAGGAAAAGCGGCGGGGGAGGGAGGGGGGCAGTGCGGTAGGGGAAGAGATGGTAAAAAGGGACCGACTCGTCAAAGGTGACATCCTGAGAGGCGAAGACCCGGCGCGAGGTGGGGTGGTAAAACTGCCAGCCAGGCGCGTCAGGGACAAAGCCAAGGAAGACACAGGGAAGCGTGCGGGAGGAGAGCTTGTCCGCGGACGTATCGCGGACAAGGGCACGAGCACCCCACACCCGGAAGCGCGACGCATCGCCAACCTCCCCCGTCCAACGCAGTGTGGGCGAGGTCTCCGGCAAGGAGACACGGGGCCAGAGGTTGAGCTGATGCGCGGCGTACCGGACAGCAAACGGCCACAGAAAATGGGGAGCCGCCGCGTGGACCAAGGAGGTACGAGCGACCTCCATGACCAGGCCAATGCGGCGCTCAGCAACCCCATTCTGCTGTGGGGAGTCCGGAAGCGTGAAGGTCTGCTCAATGCCCTCCGCCTGACAGAAGGTCCTCAAGAGATCGGAGGAAAACTCACCACCTCTGTCAGAGTGCAGACGCAGGACAGGAAGATCTGTCCGGAAACGGCGGCGGAGCTGGAGACGAACCGTGCGGATCCAAGGGATCAGAACAGCAGGGACCTCACCCTTGGTGCGCAAGGGGAAGACCGTGGTGTAACGCGAGTAGTCGTCGACAACCAGCAAAAAGTACCGCTCACCGTCCACGAACGCGGGCTGGGCCCCACACGTCCAGGTGGAGGGTCTGCAGAGGAGCCTCTGTCGGGGGGAACGAGGAGGAGTGAGGAGCGGCGCGCTGCCGCCCCTCGACGCAAGGAAGGCAAGGCGGCGCAGGCGAGGCAGGGAGGGGAGGGAGGGACCTGGGAAGACCAGACACAAGGTGGCGACGGTGCATGCCACGAAGGCGTGGCAAGGAGGGGTGACCCAGGCGGTGGTGCCAGAGAAGAGTCTGGTGCGACAGGGAACGACACTCACAGGCGTGGGCTACCAGACCTGACGCAGACACCTGACCGACAGCAGCGACCTGAGGAGACGCAGTGGTCAGTGTGTAGAGACTCGACCCCGGCCGACGGGTAAACGTAGCCAGGTGACGGCCGGTCCTGGAGCACGTGCAGATCGCCACACGCTGTCCTCCAGGGGTAAAGGTGTCAACCCACTGATCCTGGAGGACAGCGTTGCTCACCAGGTTCGTCGAGAACGAGGGGAGGTGGAAACCCGACAACGAGCCAGACGGAACCGCCGGACAAGGGAGGACAGTGGTGGACTGGGCAAGGACTGGGCCCCCAGAGGGGTCAGCCAAGGAGACTGGGACCGGTGCAGGAAGCGGTGTGAGCTCAGTACTGTCACGAAAGAAGCAACGGGAAGCACCTGAGTCAAGGGTGAAGGTGTGACAGGCCTCAGCCGGTGGGGTACCTGAGAGAGCAGTCTCTGTGGGTGCTGTACCTGAGAGAGCAGACTCGAAACCAGCCGGGACAGCACTGGAGGGAGCAAGTACAGGGGGCACCATACCAGAGAGAGCAGACTCACTAGTACCCAGGGCAGCGGGCTCTATACCTGGGTCAGGCGGCACACACAAGTAACAGTCTCCCTCGGCACTAACAGTCAATGCATACATGGCAGCAATAATAGCATCATAGTCAAGAGCAAAGACATCGACACCAGCCCTCATGAGCTCAGCCCAGCGGGGGCGCTCAACATCCGCACCCATCTCCTCACGCCAAGCGTCGTCAAGGCGGGAGAAGCAGCGGTACGGGGTGTGGAACCTCCCACACGTCTGTCCCTTGCGGTCACCTGTGCGAATGACATAAGAACAGCGGCCACTGCCCCCCGACGTCCCACGCTGAGCAAGCCACTCACGAAGCTGCTGGGTCGTCTGGGGACGCTGCTGCTGCTGGGAGCTCTGGCCCGAGCCAGTGCCTCCACTCCGACCTCCGCCGCCACCACTACCACCGCTCCGACCGCCACCGCCGCCACCGCCACCACCGCCACCGCCGCCACCGCCGCCACCGCCACCGCCGCCGCCGCCACTACTGCCACTGCTTCCTCCGCCGCCCCCGCCTCCACCACCGACCCCACTCCCACCAGCGCTCCCGCCACCGCTCCCTCCAGCACCGCCTCCCCCCCCACCTCCCCCACCTCCTCCCCCCCCAGCGCCACCACCACCACCCTTGCCCCCCTTGCCCTTGCCGGTGCGGCGCCTCCCACCAGGAGCAGAAGCAGCGCCAACAGACTCAGCACCAAGGAAGTCAACAGCAGCAGCAGCAGTGTAGGAGGGAGCGAGGGGAGAGGGAGAACACCCCTCAAAGATGGGGGTGCGAGGAGCGCCACGAGCAGCACCGACAGCTACAATGCTCTTTTCGGCCGCGAGCAGCTGCTCCTCTAGGAGGGCGACTGTGAGCTCAGTGGGACAGCGAGCAAGGAAGTGGTCTCGAACTGAGCGGAGGGTGTCAGGGAGACGGGTGACTATGAAGTGGAGTGTCCAGTACAGTGGAGGGGGGTTCTTAGCGCAGAACTCGGTGGGAAGGGCGGCACGCAGGCGAGCATCACTAGTGCGAAGGTGGGTGATAAGATCGGCGACTGTAGTAAAGGTGGACAGATCGGGGAACAGGTACGGCAGCATGAGGCGGCTAAGCTCGGCTGTGGCAGGCGAGGAGTAGCGAGCAACGACAGCATCGTACAGGGCCTTAGCGGATTTGCAGTCGCCAAAATGCTCGAGCTCAGCTAGCGGCAGGTGACTGCGAATGGCTAGGCGAGCAGCTGCGTCACGAGTCTGCCAGTGGGAACGAACACTAAGCTCGGCTGTGGCAGCAGGAGCAGCGGCAGCACCAGACGCGTAGTCATAGAGGGAGATGTGGTCCGTGCTATTGCTCATAAGATACAACTGCAGGTCGTCGAGCCAGGAAGTGAACTGCACGGGACGGCCCTCAGCATCGAAGGAAAGAACGCGAATAGAGGCCATAGCTCAGGCGTGAGGGCACAGCAGAGCAGCGGCAGCAGCAGAGGGGACGCGCTAGAGCGAAGATAGCAGCCACAGCAGGAGCAAGCGGCGGTGCACAGGCAGGGAGCAGCAGGCGAGAAGCGCGGCGGGCGACGCAGCAAGCGGGCAGTGAGGCAGCGGGCGACGCTGCGAAGCAGGTAGCGGGCGGGCGGGCGGCGCTGCGAGCGGGCAGCGAAGCGGGCGGGCTGCGAAGCGGGCGGGCCGCGAAGCGGGCAGCGAGCGGGCGGGCGGGCTGCGAAGCGGGCAGCAGGGCGAGCGGGCAGCGAAGCGGGCGGGCCGCGAAGCGGGCAGCGAGCGGGCGGGCGGGCTGCGAAGCGGGCGGGCCGCGAAGCGGGCAGCGAGCGAGCGGGCTGCGAAGCGGGCGGGCCGCGAAGCGGGCAGCGAGCGGGCGGGCGGGCTGCGAAGCGGGCAGCGGGGCGAGCGGGCTGCAGAGCGGGCGGGCCGCGAAGCGGGCAGCGAGCGGGCGGGCGGGCTGCGAAGCGGGCGGGCCGCGAAGCGGGCAGCGAGCGGGCGAGCGGGCTGCGATGCGGGCGGGCCGCGAAGCGGGCAGCGAGCGAGCGGGCGGGCTGCGAAGCGGGCAGCGGGGCGAGCGGGCTGCGAAGCGGGCGGGCCGCGAAGCGAGCAGCGAGCGGGCGGGCGGGCTGCGAAGCGGGCAGCGGGACGAGCGGGCTGCGAGCGGGCGGCTCGGCGGGCGGGCGACACTGCGAGGGGCGCGCGAGGGCGCTAGTGAGGGGCGCGCGAGGGCGCTAGTAAGGGGCGCGTGAGGGCGCTGACGAGGGGCGCGCGAGGGCGCTAACGAGGGTGCGCGCGAGGGCGCTAACGAGGGGCGCGCGAGGGCGCTAACGAGGGCGCACGAGGGCGCTACGAGGCTAGGGCACGGGGTAGCGTGGTAACCGCATGCGAGCGGTGGTGGGCCCTTAAAAAAAAAAAACGGTCGGCAGGTCCTAGGGACCTCCTGCTCTGAATACCATCTCAGAAGAACTAGGCAAGAATGAATGAACTAGCAGAAGTTTGGGTACAAATATGAAACCCTAGTTGGGGTTGTACCCCATATTGGCTACCCCACTACAGCCTACAAGCATAATACAGTTTAACACCACGAACTCACTCTCAAATTGCTGCGACTCTGGTAACTCTTCGCTAATCCGGACGGTCCACATTTCGGACCGTCCGGAACAAAAATAGGCAAAATGGTTACACGCCCTAAGAGACGAGGGACATGTGAACCGAGAGACATGAAAGACGAGCGATATGTGAATCGAGAGACATGAGAGACAAGGGACATGTGAACCGGGCGACATGAGAGACGAGCGACATGTGAACCGAGAGACATGAGCACGAGCGAGATATGAACTAAGAGACACAAAGGCAAGTGAAGCGAACGACATGAGTGTCGAGAGACATGTGAACTGAGAGACATGAGAGACCAGGGACATGTGAACCGAGAGACATGAGAGACGAGCGACATGTGAACCGAGAGACATGAGAGACGAGCGACATGTGAACCAAGAGACATGAGAGATGAGCGACATGTGAACCAAGAGACATGAGACACGAGCGACATGTGAATCGAGAGACATGGGAGACGAGGGACATGTGAACCGAGAGACATGAGAGATGAGCGACATGTGAACCGAGAGACATGAGACATGAGCGATATATGAACCAAGAGACACAAGGGCAAGTGAAGCGAACGACATGAGAGACAAGCGACATGTGAACCGAGAGACATGAGAGACGAGGGACATGTGAACCGAGAGACATGAGAGACGAGCGACAGGTGAACCGAAAGAATAGAGACACAAGCGACATGTGAACCGAGAGGAACGAGGACAAGTGAAGCGAAAGACATGAGACACAAGCGACATGTGAACCGAAAGACATGAAAGACGAGCGACATGTGAACCGAGAGACATGAGAGACGAGCGACATGTGAACGGACAGACATGAGACATGAGCGATATATGAACCGAGAGACACGAAGGCAAGTGAAGCGAAAGACATGAGACACGAGCGACGTATGAATCGAGAGGCACGAGGGGTATGTGAAGTGAGAGACATGAGAGACAAGCGACATGTGAACCGAGAGAAAAGAGACACAAGCGACATATGAACCGAGCGACACGAGGGGCATGTGAAGCGAAAGGCATGAGAGTCAAACGACATGTGAACCAAGAGAATAGAGACACGAGCGATATATGAACCGAGAGGCACGAGGGCAAGTGAAGCGAAAGACATGCGACACGAGCGACATGTGAACGGACAGACATGAGACGCGGAAGATTATGGGGCGGAGATACACTACAAGGCAGAGAGCATCATAAAGCAGGGCAAGGGTGAAGGAGAGAAGAGACAAAGAAGAGGCAAAGGTAAGGGTGACTACACAGATGCTTAAAGGCTGCATCAACAGCAAGCACGACGAGGGAGAGTGAGAGCACCACTTCTGGGAACATCGCCAAAATCCCAGGTCCCAAAAGCTTCTCGAAAGTATCCCGCAAGAGACTTTCGGGACATTTTGCACCCCTGTCTCGTAAGGGTCTTTCGGGAACTCTGGGGTGACGGTTCAAAGATTCCTGAAAATGTCCCCAAGGACTCTTTCGCATCTACCCTAAAGTCTTTCTGGGGACCAATGGGGACATTTCCAGGACGGTTCAGAAACACAATCACAGAGGGGCGCGCTTTGAGAATTCGCGACTCGAAATTTCGGGTGCTTGTTATGCGGTTCAGTTCATTCATGCCAATAATAAAAATGACTTGATAAACAGTACACCAATACACTCCAATATCTATCACGCAAAATAAAACCGAATGCCCACTAATAAAACAGAACCAGGACCACATTATTGTCACACCCTTGCAAACAAACAAACCCCTGCATAAGTTCATCTCGGTTTTGCAGCCCAAAGGGGGTACGTTATCAGTAAATAACTGCAGCCTGATCAACAAACTCTACAAAGTGGCACATTCATTCATGCACACCAATTCCTGCAATTAACAATTCAAACCATTAGCCGCATGAACGCAGAAAGTGACAACTAATGCTACCGTAAAAGGTGGCAAATAATGCTATATTTTTAGTACACACAGTGGAGCTTTGTACCGCATTTCAATCCTGCATCATTAAAATAGTTGTCATACAATTTAAGCGTTTAGCTGTATCTGCACACATCAAAAGAAACTAAAGCATTAGAGGTTTCTTCGTTAGCTTACGTACCAATGTAACCTTTCCCATTTGCCTGATTTGGCGACATGAAAAGCACAAGGGAAGTAAAAAATAGGACTAAAATTTGACATACCGTGATTGCCATTCTTGATTAAATCTGACCGTCACATCACACTCCCTCGCCTCGCCGTCGCCTGCGACGAAACCAGCGACAGCCGCGCTGCTTCCGACGCCAGTGGCGCCGCGTGTCAGAATGTTATGTGCTGTGTAGGCTGTAGTGGGGTACTCAATAGTGAGTACAACCCTTCTAGGGTTTTCTATATGTATTCCACCTGCCTGCTAGTACAACCCTCTTCTTCTGTTTATTCGTTCGTGCTAGTTATCAACATGCTATCAGAGCGGTTCCTCCTCGGACCGATCATCATGGTCCCACTGTTTGCTTCCACTGTTGTTCTATTAGTCGCGCGTCCCGGGCGCGTGACTATTTTTCAGCCTGTCGCGCGCCCTGGGCGCGCGACGTTTTCTGCCCGCCACGCGCCCCGGGCGCGCGGCGGTTTTCTGGCGCGCGACGGTTTGTGTACACCCTTGCGCCGCCCCGTCGCACCAGCGCGCCGCCCCATGGCACCCGTGCGCCGCCCCGTTCACCCGCGCGCCGCCCCGGTGCACCCGCGCGCCGCCCCGTGCACCTGCGCGCCGCCCCGGTGCACTCGCGCGCCGCCTCGTGGCACCTGCGTGCCGCCCCGTGCACCCGCGCGTCGCCCCGTGCACCCGCGGACTGCCCCTCTGTAGCCGCGGGGCAGCTTCTTCCCCGCCCCCCCCCCGCCCCCCCTTCTCCTTCCTCTCTCTGCTGCGAGTGCAGTCGTGGGGGGGAGGGTATGGGGATGAAGGGTATGGGGGTGGAGGGTGTGCGTAATCTGCTGCTCCTCCTCCTCCTCTCTCTCCCACTGCTGCAGCTGCCGCTGAGTGGGGGAGGGTGTGAGGGAGTCGAGGGAGTGGCGCTAGGGATGCAGAAGGGGGAGTAGAAGGGGGTGTGGGACAGGGGAGGTTGAAAGGAGGTAGCTGCCATGAAGCCAGCAGCTCCAGTAGTCCGGATGCCCTTGCTCCGGTAGCCCGTGAGCCCGTTGCTCCAGTCGCCCGTGGGTCAGTTGCTCCAGCCGCTCGTCTAGCCGCGGAGCCAGTTACTCGAGTAGTCCGGACGCCCTTGCTCCGGTAGCCTGTGTGCCAGTTGCTCCAGTCGCCCGTGTGCCAGCAGCTTCAGCTGCCGCCTCCTACCTCCTCTCCTCTCATAGTCCCTCCCCCTCCTCCTCACTTGCCCTCTAGTTCTGCCACTAGCCTTTGCTTATGACCTACTCATGCAATTGCTTGTTGTGTTGACTATACCCCACTTTGCCTATGGGGGTGTGTCAGAATGTTATGTGCTGTGTAGGCTGTAGTGGGGTACTCAACAGAGAGTACAACCCTTTTAGGGTTTTCTATATGTACCTGCTAGTACAACCCTCTTGTTCGGTTCATTCGTTCGTGCTAGTTCTCAACACCGTGTTCGCCTGCAGGCAGCATTAACCGCCCACGGTATGCCTTTGCAACACCTCCCACCCCCCACCCACCTTCGCCCTCAGTCGCGGCATGCAGCTCCGCGAAGCTGAACTCGCAGAGTGGGGTGAAGGGGGAAACGGCGGCGCCTGCGCGGGGCGATGGAGGGAACGGAGGAGCAGGGAGCGGGTAAATATAAGTTAATAACTGGTTATGGTTATAAGTGTACGAGTAGTTAGTGGTAGATACAAGACCACTAGTAAGAACCTAAAACGTTTGAAGTATGAAGCGAGCGACCATGAACCCAGACTAAAAAATGGAACATGTATAAGAATGAGAGGGGGTACTACCAAAAGAGTTTATGACAGGTGGTTGGGTTGACTAGTTCTGGTTGTGTTGTGTGCACATTTTATCTCTAGCAACAAGATTGTGAGGATGTGTGCGTTTTTCTGGGCAGCTGGCAGGTGTGTATGACAGGTGGCACGAAATTGGTGTGCCTTTCAGATGACGCTCAGTTGGCGTTCATCTGTGGGGCACAAATTTCTCGCCATCACTTTGATCGACTGTTTGGGGAGGAGGGGGGGGGGGGGGGGGGGAGCGGGGGAGGGGGGGTTGGGGCGTTTGACTTACGAAATTGGCGAGAATTTCGTAGCAGGTACCTGTGTTTCGTAGTGTGCACGTTATAAACAGACTCAGAAATATGCAATTGATGTTAGGAACTCTTAAATATACTCTAAATACTTGCATTTGATTCGGATGTACTTAAAATTTTTATACTACAATACCTTCTGTCGTTGTTGAAATAGCAAAAACCCATTCAGATTTAATCTGAATTCATCACATTCATTAACTACCTGTAAGAATTTAGTCATAAACAAAAATAAAAAGTTTCACATTTACAATGCAACGTCGCCAAGAATCGAACAGGCGACCTTTCGGACTACGAAATTTCGCACGCATTAGGACACTGCGAGCTACGGACCAGTCTAGGACGAAATTGACGACTCCGCGAGACAAATTCGGGAAAAGACCTTTTCATGACACATTGTACACTGTCCCGAATGTCTCTTTTGGGCTAGCGAACAGATTTAAGTCAATTTTGGGAGGCGCCAAAGTCTCTTGCGGGAAAGGCAATATAGGGGGAGCGCTTTGGGACCTCAAGTTTTTGGTGATGAAGCACTGCAGCAGGGGACGGATGGCCAAAACACAAGCAAACACGACGGGCATGGAAAGGGAAGGAAACAACGAGAGACATCACCAAAAAGTTGACGTCCCAAAACAATCACCCCAATTTGGTTTTCCCAAAAGACTCTTTCGGGCAACCCGAAAATGACCCAAATTTGTCCACGATCTCAAAGGGGACTTTCGTGACAGTGTACGGATTGTCCCGAAAGTGTCCCATCCCAAAATCGTCCCTCCACGTTTGTTGGGACCAATCAAAACGTTTCTGAGAATCCGTATCCCAGTGCATACGGAAGTCTGTAGACCAAAAGGTCCTAGGTTCGAACCTTTATAATGGTAGTTCAGACACGAATTCCTTTTGTTGTATCACATATGAATAAAATCTGAGTGTTATTTTTCTTTTCCATGGATGTATCAAAGCCATATATTTTCTTAGTTGATGTGATATAAAAAAAAAAAACGGTTGAAGAATTTACATTTTTTGAAAGTCATTAAAACTAGCAAACTTGAAAGCATTCAGACTTACTTACCTTAACATACTAGTCGACAATCACAACTATCGAATCCGTGAATATCAGATACGAATCGAATTTCAAGTAACTTTTTGGGTCGCCAATTTCGACACCCTCGCCAATTTCGATGCTCTCGCCCAATTTCGAAAGTCTTGCCAGTTTGGTACGTCCACATCTGCCTCATCCCCCGCCAAACAATCGATCGAGGGGGGGACGAAAATTGTGTGAGCCTCAGAGATGACGCCAAGTCGGCGTCATCTGATAAGCACACACACCATCTGTCATGCACACCTGCCAACTCTGCGGACAACACACACGTAAACCCAAAAAACAAAGTGCAGCCACACACCACACAACCAAACATGTCAACCACATGTGCCAACATTTTCCTCATTTCAACCGGTTACCGCTGCGAAGTCGACATCAACCCAACCAAACCGCATCCATACCCAGCAGAGCTGCAATCAGGTAATACTAACGTAGACCCTCTCGAGTACTGCCATATGTTCTCGATTTTTGTAGCTGGCAGAATTATTACGTAGGCTCCTACTACATCCCCTACTTTTTTCATTGTGTGGGTCCCTATAAAACAGTTCATGTATCTGCAACATTGTTATTCAAGTGCCCATATTACTGCGTGAACACTTCTAGTTATTTCGGCTTCTATTTAACAACTAATTTTCCTGCTTCCTGCTCCTCCGCTTCCCCAATCGCCCAGCGCAGGCGCCGTCCTGTCCCCCAGCTTCGCGGGGCTGCACGCTGCAATGGGGGAATTTCCAAACTTAGTGGTTGAAGGGGAGTTTGCAAAGGTGTTTCGTAAGCAGATGATGCTACCTTCGGGCGAACGCTGCTCCACTAGCGGCGGAAGCAGCGCGGCAATCACTGGTTACGTTGCAGGTGACGGCAAGATGTGGGGGTGTGATGTTGCGGTCTGATACATGAAGGGAAGGCAATCAAGGTATGAAGGGACAGGTTTGTTACATTTGTATGTAAACTCACGGGGAATCCTCTCATGCTTCTGTTTTTATTGATGTGTGCAATTGCCGCTAAGCGCTAAATCAGGATAATGATTTTCATGATGCAAGGTTGCAATGGAGTTACCAGCTCCACGGTTTGTATGTGCACTGTTATTTGTTCCAAACACTGGAAAGCATTATTGTCTCGATTTCCTCTTTCATGTGGCTAAGAATTAATAGTGGCAATTGCAGGATACGCTGTGCTTATTTTAATTGTGTCACCCTGGAGATGTTGTAAATTAAGTTGCATTTATTTACTGATGGCGTATTATCACATGTATATTATTTAGTTGTACATGTTTTGCAATGAACAAATTGATTCTGTAGTATGAATATTACAGAGGGGACAAAGTGCACTATGATTTATTGTCGAACCGCATGTCCAGTACCGCGAATCCTGAACCGCTTTACCTCGAACCGCTCTCAAACGTGATTGGCTCTAAACTCGTCCCAAATGTGTCCCCGGAATGTCCACGTCGGTCTCGAAAATGTCTTTCAGGCTGGTGCCAAAGAGTCCTGCGGGACAGATCTGAGACTCTTTGATCTGTCACTGCAGAATTCCCGAAAGACTCATCTGGGACAGTTCTGAATTCTCTCCCGAAAATCTCTCGCGAGATTGTTTCGGGAAGCTTTTGGGAGCTCCGATTTTGGCGATGGAGAGGCGAAAAGATGGGGAGAACGGAGCTAGGAAAGAGCAGCATGGGACATGAGACAAGGTGTGAGCTTTGATGGCGCCAAGGCGCAATCGTTCAAGGCGCCAAGGGGCCAACGGTCAAGGACCCAGTTTTGATGGCACCAATGCACTAGCGCTCAAGGCGTCAAGTCTTGGCAAAAATTCGAAAGCCAAAATGGGTTCGAAATTGAGGGGAACCTTGTGCCATCCCTTGCGAGGTTACCCCAATGTTCCCCACAAGAACCCTACAGGAAACATGTGGGCAACAACGACAGTTGCGAATTTCGTCAGAAAATCGTACACTGTCGGGAACCTGAAATCGACGAATCACGACGCAGAGAAATTTGATGTCACCCCTAAGTAAACCTACTGCTTCGGAACGAGGCTAATAATGAGGTTTGCTGGCACAGTTCGGCCACCGAAGCTGACCCAACCACTTTCTTGGTACTGGTTGTTATAACAACATCACTAGTGAACGTTGAATGTACTGCTAACGCGCCTCACCATGTCACGGTAATATTTGATGTGTATCGCTAGGAGGTAGCCTAATTTCGCTCATCAATCACAGCTGTCCTAGTCACTTCAGCAAAACAGAACCTTGCTTTGATGCTTCTGTGTGTAGTATTTCACTGCCCTCCCGGCCAGGAGTTTTCATTCTTCAGTACCGTAGTCTAACGATCTCATGCCTAACTCTACTCCTAGGTCTTCGTACCTCCCCCATGGCCTCTACACCGAGCGCAGCTTCGTGGAAGCTAGGATTAGGAGTAGGTTCCTTGTTTTCCTTCTATACTTCCCCCGCGTCGTCGTGCTACGCTGTTATCTCCGAGGTTTAATGACGAGTATTAATCTGTTATGTTGTCGTTGCGTTTCTTCTTATGGCAGATTACTAGTGGTGGGAGAGATGGGTGATTCTTCGCAGACATCGCCTACTGCCGTACCATTCGACGTTCAATGGCGCTCCAAATATTGCTCGTAAGTTAAGAACCCGACTCTGATTTATCTGAGTCGTGATGAGCCCCCCTCATTCCGTTTTGCTTCTTGGCGCCATTCTCTTCGTATGTTTTTCCGTAATCGCATTTCAATTTGTCACCCACCCGGTTTGCTCTGGCTTTCTCTTTCTCGTAAACTTTGTCCTTGTGAGAATGATTCGCTATTCATTGCCCTTGCGCCATGCTTTTGCAGACATTGTTAAGTCGAGCTTTCCGCCTCTCTTCTGGTAAGCATACGATACGTCACATAGTAGGCATCTGTGGAGTGGCAATCACGTTTCCCAGTCTGTCGGATTCCTTCGTTTGTTCTTAATGTGTTTCCTCGTTTTCTGCTTGTTGCTCTCTGGGTGTGACAGGAAATATCTATTGCCATGTTGCTCTTTGCACTTCGGTGCTACGGTAATTGATCTCGTGTAACTTAATGGCGGTTATACGTAAAGAGCATGTAAATAAGCAAATAAGCATGTAAATTGCTTACTCATATGATACATATTTGTGTGTAAAGAGCTTAAACATCATACTTGCTATACACCAGTATGAGATATTGGAAAAGTGAGCACTAGTTATAGATTATTATGATGGTTCAGATTTAGGAAGAAAATAATAAATAGAGTGCTATACGTTCTTACGATATCTCAAAATACAAAACCACTGCAGTGCTACACAATTCCCAAGAATTATCGCAGCGAGGATGGCGGTCGCATATGATTCGTTCCAGCAGCCTGGGAGAGGTTACCTCTCGCTGACTTCGCGGTTTCGTCTGGGGGTAACCTCAGGGTCACCACAAACCTGATACCTCAACTCAGTCACCTCGAAAAAACCTATACTGAATCCTTTGGGTTACCCACGGTGAGGTATCCTGGAGGTGACCTTGCGGCATCTTTTTGCGACAAAGTTTTTTGGGATGAGGCACTGAATGCCGAATTCACTGGGGTTCAAGGCGCCAAGGCGCCGATGCCGAATGCGCTTGCGCTCAAGGCGCCAAGGCGCCAACGAAGCGCTGGCGCTCAAGGCGCCAAGGCGCCAACGCCGAATGCACTGGCGCTCAAGGCGCCAAAGCACCAAGGCGCCAACGAATGCGCTGGCGCTCAACGCGCCAACGCTGAATGCTCAAGGCGCCGAGGCGCCAGCGCTGCTAACGAGCGTTCAAATGCTAAAAGTGGGAGAACTCTAATTATGTATTGATATCTTCAAGAGCTAGCAGAAAAAGAGCAAGCTGAAAGATGAGGAATTATGAGGAAAGCTGTAACTAGTTCTTCACACCAAGGTTCTTCAATCCCAAGAATCGTAGTTGCGAATCTGAAGTAGCGAGACTCTACGGGAGAGTTGGGGGGGGAGGGAGGCACGATGAGTGGGTTGGAAAAGAAAGGGAGGGAGACATGTTGGGAGGGATTGGTGCGCTTCGGAAAATTTATTTTGTTCAAGTATTTCAACAAATGGTTTCAACCCGTATCTTAGAAGTCAAATTTAATCGTCACGTGTGGGGCAAAATGACGAAACTTTTAATGTCGGGCAAAGTATACTAACTTCTGGGTTGGGATACTGAAAAAAAAAAAAAAAAGTATGTTTCTGCCACTCATGGTAAAACTTTGTTCACGTGAAAACAACGTGGACTAGCCAGAATTGACAGACTCCAGCTAAAGATGAGTCATGTCAAAAACAGCTCAGTGAACTGTGGTCCCAACCTCAATAATTGACATTTTGCTCTGTACAAAGGGTCGCCAAAAGATTGTATATAAATAGTATAACTCAAAGTTCGATATATGGTAAACAAAGAATCTTCCTTAAAAAACCAAACATGTTTACAAGAAAATTTAAAATTAAAAAATCGAGTTCATGTAAGTCACAAGTTATCCGCATATATTTTATCTACTTTTTTCGTTTGCACAAGTTATTATAACTTAGTTATATTTTATCATACAATATTTACATTGATTGTTCAACGTAAATGATAAAAATGCATTAACATTTCTATCATTTATGCGTGATAATCCCTCGTCATAATTGTACTGAATGAAGCGGCTACTATATAAAACGTATTAAGTATGCATGATGCTATCGTCACATGGAAAATGTTTTAAATTAAATTATAAGTATGCGGGTGCAAGAACAGTGAAGATGTGATTGCAATAAATGACAGCCTTAGAAATCTTGCCCATGATACAAAGTAATACTTATTATATATCATAATCCTTATCTCTAGTGCACTCATCGTTCACTTTGTTTAATTGCATTTGTAACAAGCACAAAAAATGCTACGCAACCCTTGCGACGTTAAACGTCGAGCCTTGTTTAGGAATGCCAGGCGGCTAACAATACTTTACTTGGTAAACGATATGCCAGGTTTAGTGCGTTTCAGAGCGGTGACAGTCCAAACCGAACCACCTTTCCTAGGATGATCCACGCCCTAAATCAGCACGTAAGAAGGCATGAGTGGACATTAGGGCAAGTGCAACAAGTGCAATTGCGTGACGGAACGCGGATTATACCTGTTGAATTTCATGTCATTTGTGTTGTGATCAGAAACTAGATCATAACCAGGATCACCTCAGGAAGGTTCGCACAGAGTGTGTGTGTGTTAGAATCGAAAGTGTTGCATTCACAATGTTGGTTGGGGTACATAAACCTAACCCTAAAATTTGTACCCCCTATGACACACATCACTAAGACTACAACATTTGACACACCTCCATGGTCTAAGTGAGGGGTGTCAAGCAAAACCAAAAGTGTACGGTCACAAGACCAGTCACAAAGAAACAAAGCTCAGGATGGATCACAACGTCACCACACACTCTGAGCGCAAGCAAAAGAGGCCACAAGGCCAGTCCAAGAGTTCACAAAGATATAAGCAAACTGTACAAGCAAAGCAAGCAGAGAACTCAAGTCTACACACGACGAGAACCTGTGTCAACAAGGCCTAACTGCACACAACACCTCTGGTGGTCACAAGGCTGAAGCGCCTTGGTGAAGATGTCTGCAGTGTTGGCCTCGGACTCCACAAACTCGAAGCGAGCCTGTCCACGCCTCTGCAACTCTCGCAGAAGAAAGTACCTGACGTTAATGTGCTTCACTCTGCTCTCCAGTCGCGGCTCTCGACAGAGAAGAATCAACGCCTTGTTGTCAGTGAACAAGGTCGGTGCAGAGCTCGGCCGCTCACCAAGGTCGGCAAGCAAGAAGGTCAACCAACGCAGCTCCTGTGCCGCCATGGCACCAGCGTAGATCTCAGCCTCAGCAGTAGAGGTCGAGACTGAGGAGGAACGCGTGGACCTCCACGAAACAGCTCCAGAACCCAGGCTGAAGCAGTACCCCTGAGTAGACATGTGAGTCTCATCCTCGTTAGCGTAAGAAGAGTCACAGTGACCAGTAAGTAAGACGGGCTGCTGCCCTCCAAGAACCAGCCCCACGCCTGATGTCATCGCTAGGTACTTCGCCACCCTCACAGCTGCCGTCCAGTGAACAGGACGGTGTCTCCCTGGTGCAACAAAGCGAGCAAGGATGCTGAGAGGGAAGGCGAGGTCCGGGCGAGTACAAGTCATCAGGTACATGAGGCAGCCCACCAGCTCTGCATAGGGACCACTAGGCTCAAACGGCTCGTCAGGAAAGGGACCAGTGAGTCTGTGGTCAACAGCAAGAGGTGTGCGCTGTATTGTGGAGTGCTGAAGCTCGAACCGCTGAAGAACCTGCTGCACCATGTGTGACTGTGAAAGTGTAATGGTGCGAGCAGCTCTGTCCCTGGTGATCTGCAGGCCAAGGTAGTGGCGCAGCTCACCAAGGTCAGTGCACGTGTGTCTCTTCTACAGTTCGGACTTCACGTCTGCCAAGGCAACCCTGTCAGCAGTGGCGAAAACCAGGTCGTCGACGTAGACCAGAACAAAGAACGGTGTGGAGCCACGACGAACGAACAGCGACGGGTCGGCAGAAGACGGCTGGAAACCAAGGTCAGACAGGGTAGAACGAAGGGTGTCGTGCCACTCACGAGGAGCCTGACGGAGACCGTAGACCGGTCGCCTCAGCCTCCACTGGGTCCCAGGAGGGAAAGTGCCAGTGAAGGCAGAGGGACGACGCAACCAGACCTCCTCGTGTAGGCTACCCTGAAGGAAGGCAGTGGAGAAGTCAAGAGAGTGTAGCTCGTAGTCTCTCTGTGCTGCTACGTGCAGTAACACCCGAAGAGTGGTCATCTTCGGGGTAGGCGCGAAGGTCTGAAAGAAGTCAACTCCCTCGCGCTGACTGAAACCTCTAGCCACGTAGCGCGCCTTGAAGACCGGAGGAGATCCTGGTGGCCGCTTCACCCTGTAGATCCACATGCCATCGACTACGTTCGCCCCAGGGGGGGAACCTCGTCGACGTAGGTGCCTGTGGATCTGTAGGAGGCCATCTCTGCGTCCATGGTAGCTCTCCACTGAGAGGCCCAAGGCCCTGACACTACCTCAGCGTAAGTACGAGGAGTCGGTATGTCAAAGGCGTCGGGGTCTCCATCAGCGGCAAGCAGCATGGCACAAAGATGAGGGGAAGCAGCTGCCAGGAACTCTAGCTCAAACTGCCTGTCCTTTAGGGCGTCACAGCCAAGGGCATACTCACCCCTGACGGCCAGTGGACTGGTAGGAGGAGCAACCACAAGACCGGTGGCGTAGTCAAGCCAGCGAGTAGTGGCAAACTCAGTGACTGCGACAGTAAGAGTGGAGACAGAGGACAGAGAGGCACGAGGGTCGGTAACAAGAGAGGCGAGAACACGAGAGAGAACAGGACGGTACGTGCGGTAGTAGTCTGTGACAGGAGTAGAGAGGGAAGCAGTGAGGGCCGACTCAGGAGGAGAAGGAAGCACAGACGGAGACGAACAAGGCGGACTAGGAGAGAACAGGGCAGTACGAAGGTCAGTGAGAGGGTCAGAGGACGAGGGACGAGCATGAGGAGATGGCCAAGTGTGAGAAAGAGGAGGGGACAACGGAGGCTGAGAAAGAACTGGGGAAAACAGCGGGGGAGGAGTCAGGAGAAGGAAGTGTGGGACCGTAGACGGGAGGAGAGGGGGAGGAGGAAGGAGAGCGAGAGGGGAGACCGAGGGTCCGAAGACCAGAAACATGAGGAGGAGGGGGTGGCTGCTGCTGCTCCTGCTGCGGCTGCGACGGCTGCTCCTCCATCTGTGGCTGCTGCTGCTGCTCCTGCGGCTGCTGCTGCTGCTGCTGCTGCTGCCGCCGCCGCCGCCGCTGCTGCTACAGCCGCTGGAGCTCCAGTAGCTGCCGCTCCAACTCTCTCTCCTCTCTCTCCAACTCCAGCTGCTCCTCACGGGCATGGCGAACACGAGCCTGGTGCCGGGTCGGGCAGGGGTGGGGGGGAGGTGTAGTGTCCGGGGCCGCAGCTGCCCCAGGACCGCCCTCCAAAGCACCAGGCGCACCACCCCCAGAGTCAGCACCACCAAGAGCAACACGGCCAGGCTCACCAAGGCCCCCAGACGCAGCACCCCCAGGGTCAGCTCAACCAACACCAGCCCCCGGAAGACTAGAGTCTCTTGCAGCCACGAGCGCAGCTCCAACTCCAGCACCCCCAGAACCCGGACCCGACACAGGTACGCTCTCAGCACCAACTCCAACTCCGCTAGAGCTAGCACCCCAAGGGTTTTCCACTAACACCGTCCCCCGCAGGGTCTGCAGTACGCTGGGAGGAGGACTGCGGGGAAGGAGGCTGCACCTGAGGGGCTACCGAGGGGGGAGGGGTAGCGTGGGACACACCTGACGGGGAGGAGAGGAGAGAGGGGGAGGGGCCGGGAGACCTCGACAGGGGTACCTGACGTAGTAGGGGACAGACTCGTCGAAACGGACGTCACGGGAGTCAAAGAACCGGTGTAGGGGAGGGTGGTAAAAGGCGAAGTCAGAGGAGTTCTTTGGAAAACCAAGGAAGTCATAGGGAACGGCGCGAGGCGAGATATTGTCCGCAGAGGTGTCGCGAACAATTGCCAAGCAACCCCAGTTATGAAAACGCGACGCAACACCAGGGGACCCGGTCCAAAGACTGGTCGGTGAAACCTCTGGCCGAGAGACACGTGGCCAGAGGTTCAGCTGGTGAGCAGCGTACCGAACCGCGTAGGGCCACAGAAAATGGGGGGCACGGGCGTGAGTCATGGAGGTGCGGGCGATCTCCATGACCAAGCCTATGCGGCGCTTGTTAACGGGAGTTGTGTGTTGGCCCCGTCCTCGCTTGGGCGGAGCCGACTTCGTGTTTGGGTGTACGGGAGGTACAGCTGACTTGCAGCAGTGGGCGACACCGACTCGGGCAAGCTGGTCGACGGGTTTGGTCGACCTGCACGAGGCCACTGTAATGCCGCTGACTTGGGAAGCCGGTGGCCTACTTCACCTGGTGGTCAACGATGGGGCTCGTCGACTTGGAAGTCGGCGCCGACTTAGGAGGTCGCCGACTTACGAGGTCGCCGATTTAGGAGGTCGCCGACTTATGAAGGTCGACCTGGATATCGGCGCCGACTTAGGAGGTCGCCGACTTGGGAGGTCGCCGACTTGGGAGGTCGCCGACTTCAGGAGGTCGCCGACCTAAGGAGGTCAACCTGGGAGTCAGCACCGACTTGGGGGCCGCCGACTTGGGAGGTCGAACTAGAAGTCGGCGCCGACTTGAGGACATCGACCTGGGTGGTCGACGGGCGCGTACAGCAGCTGGTCGACAATGGCCAGCAAGTCGACGCCGACTTGGTGGTTGCCCGATCGACCAGGTTACCCGGGCGGCGGGGATCTGCGGAGGTGCGCGATCGTCGCCCAGGTGGTTTTGGCAAAGCTGGCCCCGGTGGTGGCATCCCGAGGTCGACCTGGAGGATCAGGTGCAGACGTGGGCACGTGGTCGACTTGGTGTCTGTGCTGTGCAGGTGACAAAGAACGGCGCGCCAATCAGCTGCGAGCACCTGCGAAGCAGGTGCACTGCTGTCCTGCGAGTGCAACGCTGTTCAGCCGCCCTTCTGCAGCGTTACTGCACCGTCGACTTGCAGCGCTGGCAGACCGTGAATTTACTCTGCTGGAGCGCGATCGACCTTGCAGTGCTGGCACACGGTCGACCGTGCTGCGCTGGCAGTCGACCAGCTTGCATGCTAGCACCTGATGTAGTTAGTGTTGCTTTGCCATTGTTAACCATAGCTGAAAACTTTTTCCAGTGAAACTCTTGCCAATTCTCCCCGTGAATGTGTGCGTAGAGAGAACACAAGCAAACGACTAAGGAACGAACGTAGAGATCACCCCTATCCCGTGCCTACCCCGTAGACTAGCTCTCGTTGCTAGAGTTATCTCCGAAGCGCTCAGCAACCCCATTCTGTTGTGGGGACTCTGGAAGCGTCCAGGACTGACGGATGCCCTGCTCGCGACAGAATTTAGCGAGAACGCCGGAGCGAAACTCACCCCCGCGGTCGGAGTGAAGACAGCTGACACGACGACCACGAGTGTCCTCAGTGGTAAGCAACCACCTGATCAGCGTAGAAGTCACCTCAGACTTCTTCGCCAAGGGGAACACTGTGGTGTAGCGGGAGTAGTCGTCAACGACCACCAGAAAGAAATGCTCTCGCTCAGAGCCAGGGCGAGAGGCAGGGCCCCAGACGTCCAAGTGGAGAGTCTCGAAGGGCTCAGTGGCCGGACGAAGGGAGGAGGAGTGAGGGGAGGCGCGCAGCCGACCCTTAACGCAGGGACCGCACGGTGGTGCAAGCGAAGGCGGCAGCGACGGCAAGACACGCGGGAGACCGAAGACAAGACGCTGACTAGACATTGCACGCAGATGAGGAATGGACGGTTGCCCCATTCGGTGGTGCCACAGGTCGGTGAGGTGGCAAGCGACCGGCAAAAGCAAGACGCAGCAACTGGACCAGACACGGGAACCTGACCAGACACAGCTACCTGGGGGGACGCGGCAACTTGGTGAGACGCAGGGACCTGACGGGGGGCAGTGACAGGGGCCGAGGGGGGTAGCTGCTGCTGCTGCTGCTGCCGCTGCTGCTGCTGCTGCCCACCAGGGCCAGTGTGAAGTGTGTAGAGACCGGAGCCCGGCTCAGCAGTAAAGGTGGCAAGATGCGCGTACGAGTCCCCGTCCACACAAACCGCAGTCTCGCCAGAGGGCTCAATCCACACACCCACGTGCTGACTCACGAGTGGCCTCACACCCACCAAGTTCCTCGAGAACGAGGGGACGTGGAAGCCCGTCAGACAGTCGGAGGGAATAGCTGGGCACCGAAGCGTAGTAGTGTAGCGAGCAGTGACTGGTCCCGAAGTGGGATCAGCCAGTGCTACAGAGACCGGCGCAGGAAGCGGTGTAAGCGTCGTGTGGTCGCGGAAGAAACAGTGCGAAGCTCCGGAGTCCAGAGTGAAAGACAGGAAGCGTCCTCCAAAGCGGCTCCTGGACTAGAGTCTCCACAAGTACCTACACTAGCAACAGGCACCTCAGCAAGACTAGCACCTAAGCTAACAACACTCGAGTAAACAGAGTCAGAAGCACTAGAGTCAACAACAACATACATAGCATGAGGAGTTCCTAAGAGATCAACCAACTGAGAAGCCGACATGCCCCACAGAACGGGGCCGTACGGCTGAACAAGAGGAAGCCAGTCAGGGGCAGGGCCGTCAACGCCGTAGGCCAAGCGAACGGTGTCAGCAATCTGAGCAAAGCACTGACCCAGTGGGTGGGTGCGGCCACAAGGCTGGCCTCGGCGAGCACCTGTCAGAACGTGATAGGTGCACGGAGGGTGAACGACACTGCGCTGGAGCTGACGCTGTCCTGACCCCTGCCCCAAAACCTGCTGCTGCCGCTGCTGCTGCGGGGGCTGCTGCGAGGGGAGGGGCTGCTGCTGCTGTCGCTGAGTCAGGTACCACGCCGCTGCTCCACCACCGACAGCTGGCAGACCAGTAGGTGGCTGACGAGCCCAGGCGTCACCTCCACCAGCTGCAGCAGGGGAGTGAATGGCCGCTGCACGAGGCGCTCCTCCAGCCGCTGCACTCCCGCCGCCTCCGCCCGCACCCTGACCGCCCCTCTTGCCACCCCTACCCCGAGACCGCGAAGAAGTCGTAACAGCAGCTGCGGTCACGTCAGTAGCGGCAGTGGCGAGGGAGGCAGTAAAGGTGGGCAGCTGAGGGACAGTGCACCCGTGAAACAGTGGAGGGGGCACAGCACCAGAGGCGGAGGCTACGGAGCGGAGGTTGCTCTCGACGTCCTTGAGCGCAGACTGAAAGACCTCGATAGTGAGCTCGCTAGGGTGCTTCAGAAGAAGCGCGTCACGAACGGAGGCAAGGCAGTCAGGGAGGCTAGTGGCGATGAAATAGATAGTAATCGCCATGGGGGGAGGGAGCAGTGCAAGCTGGTCGTCAGTGCAAGCAGCGCGGTAGCTAGAATCGAGCGAGCGCAGGTGAGTGATCAAGTCAGCAGAGCGCTCAAAGGAGGCAAGGTCGGGAAACAGGAATGGAAGAAACAGGCGACCAAGAGAGACAGTGGTGGGAGTAGCATAGCGGGCCTTGATTGCCATCAGGAACTCACTAGCCGTGCGAACCTGAGTGAAGTGGGCCTCCTCAGACTCAGGGAGGAGGCTGCTAAGGGCAATGCAGGCCGAAGCGTCATGCGACGTCCACGCGGTCACGTCAGCACGCTCGCATGCATAACGGCCACTGTCTGCAGATGTGGGGACAGCTGCTAAGGGTGCAGGGTCGACTGGCCTAGGAAGGTCACCGGAAGCGTGTGCCCACAAAGTCTCGCCTGCCTGAACCTGACTCTCTTAAAGGTGGCGCGCACGCAGGAGCCAGACCGAGAACTCGAGCGGCCTACCCTCGGCGTCAAAGCGCAGGACCCTAGGGGTCGCCATAGCGGAAGCGAAGAGGTGGGAACGCTGGTGGTGAAACCCTAAACGCCTAAAGGGCGTGCGCAGGGCGTGATAGACAGTGCGAGGCAACGGGACAGGACACGACTGGCAGGGACGGGCGCGACAGGCACGGACGGGCAGAGCGCACGGGGCGCGACGGACGGGCACGGCGCAGCGGGGGCGCGACGGACGGGCAGGGCGCACGGGGCGCGACGGACGGGCAGGGTGCAGCGGGGGCGCGACGAGCATGCAAGGCGCACGGGGCGCGACGGACGAGCAGGGCGCAGCGGGGGCGCGACGGACGGGCAGGGCGCATGGGGCGCGACGGACGAGCAGGGCGCAGCGGGGGCGTTACGGACGGGCAGGTCGCACGTGGCGCAACGGACGGGCAGAGCGCAGCGGGGGTGCGACGGACGGGCGGGGACGGGGATAGGCGCAAGCACGCTGTCTGCAGATTTGGGGGGGGGGGGGGGGGGGGGGGGGGGGGGGAACAGACAGAGACGGGCGCGACGCGGCGGACAGGCGCGACGGACGGGACTGATGGGACGGGTGCGACACGGCAGGCAGGCGCGACGCGACGGATAGAACGGGGCAGGCGCAGCGGGCGCTAGGGTACGAGACGAGCGTGACTAACAAGAGGGTACAGGACAGGCTTGAGCACTACGAGCGTGAACGTGAGGAACGGGATCCCACGGGATCCTAACCTAGGTGATACCATGTTAGAATCGAAAGTGTTGCATTCACAATGTTGGTTGGGGTACATAAACCTAACCCTAAGAGTTGTACCCCCTATGACACACATCACTAAGACTACAACATTTGACACAGTGTGGTAGTAGTGGGAATACCAAACGTCCTAGCTAGCCATGTACTCTAAGGGGTACATTTCTTTATTTGAATTCAAACCCAACCGTGCGGCGCGTACAGTTACGAAACCGTTCCCGCCAATTTCCTCGCTCCTGCAGCTGCCCGATGTTGTCTGCTTCGACGGTCCAGATGCTCTCCAACTGTTCGCGTCGCTTCGAGTCATTTCTGACTCTTCGTCTCCAGGCTCGGTACTGTGTGCTTCGCTTGTTATCAGGAGCGCATAGTGTTCTTTCTCAATTTGCCATTCGTAACAGCCCCCTTCATTCCTGACCGTAGCACGTCTTGACCTGCTTGACTACTCCGCTGAGTTCGGAGCAGTGCTGGTACTGCTGACGTGGCAGTCGCTTCCATGTCAGCCGTCGGGCAGTAGGTCAAGTCCACCTTCCCCTTGTCCACTTCGCCCTTGACGAACAAGTATCGCAGGGCGATGTGTTTGGTGCGGTTGACGAATCCAGGCTTGTACGCGATTCGGATCGCGCTCTGGTTGTCGCAGTGCAGGCGAAAGGTCGGTGAGGCTAGAATTTATGCCTCCTGCATGAGTTCCTGTAGATATCGTCCTTCGCGAACTGCTGCTGTCGCGGCGATGAATTCAGCTTCAGCCGAGGACAGGGCAACCAGCCCCTGCTTCTGTGAGTTCAACGAGATTGGTCTTGTTGGCTCTGCGGAGATAACTCTATTAACGAGAGCTAAACTACGGGCAAGGCACGGGGTAGGAGTGATCGTAGCGTTCGTTCCTTAGTCGTTTCCTTGTGCACACATTGCTTGCCAGATCACGGGGAAATTTTGGTAGAGTTTCACTAGGAAAAGGTTGACAACAATGGTGATTACAACATTGGCATGCATGACTACATCAGAACTAGCAAAGCTGCTGGTCGACCTCCAGCGCAGCACGGTCGACCGCAGTCTAGTGCTGCAAAGCTCGTACTGCTCCAGCGCTGCAGAGTAGCGGCGAGCCAACGTCGCAAGTCCACGGCGTGCCAACGCTGCAGCAAGTCAACTGCATAGCGTTGCACACACAGGACAACGGTGCACCTGCTTCGTAGGTGCGTGCGGCCGATTGGTGCTCCACGCCCTGTCACGAGCGCAGCGCAGACGCCTGGCAAAGTCCACGCCAGCTACTACGCCCACCAGCCACGTCAACTTCGGGATACCATCCCCGAGGTTGATCTCGCAGAAGCCACCCCGGGAACCGTCGCACACCTCCGCAGAAGCTCCGTCGCCAGGGTATCCCGGTTGACCGGACAACCAGGACGGCACCGCTAGGTCGGCGTCACCCCTGGTCGGCCTCCCTTCCGCCGACCGCGGTGAAACTGGGCCGCCGGGTTCGCCAGGTCGTCGGGCACCCCAAACTCGACGCCCTCCTGCCCGGCGCCATGTTGCTCGACGCCCAGCTACTCGGCGCCTGTCAGATCGGCGCCCCCAATCCAGGTCGACGTCGACGCCTCCCAAGGTCGGCGCCCACTATCGTCAACCACCAGGTCCTCTTTGCCGCCGGCTTCCCGTTGTCGGCGGTGTGGCAGTGGCCTCTCGCAGGTCGACCAGCCCGTCGCCCTGCGTGCCGAAATCGGCGTCGCCCACTGCAGCTTGTAAGCTGCGTTCCGCACACCCAACTACAAAGTCGGCTCCGCCCAAGCGGGGACAGGGCCAAACACAACTCCCGTTGACACTCCCCTTCCACGTTCATGCTTGGGCCCCCATGTTGTGTGATGCAACCATATGCATTCACGTCTGTCTGCCTCCCATCATATGTTCGTGCGTTGCATGCGTGGTGTGAGCGTGTGCAAGAATTTGTGTTTGGTGTGGTTTGGATTTTCTGAGTGTGTGTGAATGTTATTTGGCTTGAGCAGATATCTGAAGTGACTTCTCTGCTCGAGAGCTTTCCGACGAACCAAGAATCGTCGCGATCGGAGCAAGAACGAGAAAGTTATGATCGTTCGAAGTTTTGATTGTGATGCGGCGACTATGAGAATTGGTGGAGTGACTCTATATGGGGTATAGACTTTTGGGGGTTGGGAAAATTCGTCACTCTACTGTAGATTGCTGCCAAATGGTTGGGAGAAGCCAAACCAGGTTGGCAAGGGTGGCCAAGTTGGGGTGAGGTGGATTGTGGAGGTTGGGAAATTGACAAGAGTCAAAGTTGGGGTGCCTATAGAGAGGGAATCTTTGTGGTATGGGGTTTCCTTGGTTGGGGACTCCTTGGGGACCTTCCCTCTCGTCCTTCTCTCCCCTCCTACCTGGTTTCTAGCTACTCTAATCTTCTTTGTGATACTTTGTGTGAACTATTGTGATTGAGTTAAGTTTTCTATGGCAGCATACCCCCTAGTGCGCCAATTTTATAACTCGAGTTATACTCCATCTTTTGATACGATTCAAATTGGGAATTGTAGCCACCATCCAAAGCTACAACATATCCGAAATCGGTAGAGTTTTAACAGGGCGTTTTTCGTCGACGGCGTTTCTTGTGAAGTCGACGTTTCTGTCCAGAAATTAGGTCCAACGATTTTGAGATATTTTAGCTCCTAATCTTCATAGACTCCGTCTTTAGTATCTAACAAGTGGTATCAGAGCTGATTGAGGACGTTGTGAAGAGTCTACTGAGGTGTGAAGACCCTCTTAGACCCACCATGGCCTGTGGGCGTGCCTAAGTGGAGTTCTAGAGGTTGGATGTGATTTTTGCTAAGGGGAAACTCTGTCGAAATTTCGTTGGCGTTGACACTTTTGAAGATTTCGTGGATCTATAGTGTGACCAGCAAAGGGGGGAGCTGAAACCTGTGATTGGGAGCAGAGGAGATGAGTCAAGGGAGTGGAGATGCAGCTGACAAGAAGAGTGAACCGCCACCGTCCAAGATCGAGGCTTTGGATGGCTCCAATTATGAGGAATGGAGCGGGCGGACGAGAAGCGCTTTCAAGCGCTACAAGCTGCTGAAAATTGCGATGGGGGAAGAGAAGATGTCGGAGGAAGGAGATGCACGCGATCGGTGCATTAAGAAGAGCGCGGTGCTGTTTGATCTCATCCTTCAATCGGTCAACAACAACATGTTCCAGCACATTAAAGACTTCGTGGAGCTGGACGACTCAGGGCCGAAGGCGTGGAAGCTACTGCGCGACGTGATTCAGCCCAACACGCTGCCAATGGTGATTGTGTTGGAGAAGGAGCTGGCTGCCCTCTCCATGCGACCGGGAGACGATGTGAAGCCGGTCCTTGACAAGATCAAGGACACCTATGCGAGGATGGCAGCAGCGGGCAGCAAGGTGTCGCAGATGCAGCAGTGCACCAAGATCATCTCGGTGCTCGACAACTCGTGGGACAACCTTATCCCCACCCTCAACGCTGAGCAGGACCAATGGACGCCAGAGTGGCTACGGCAGCAGATTCTGCAGGAGGACTTCCGCAGGCGCTACACGGGTGGAGGTGCTGCCAACAAGACTGCTGAGGGGTATGGAGCTGCAGGAGGCAGCAGAGGAAGAGGGGGTGGGAGAGGCCGAGGCCGTGGGAGAAACTTTGGCAGAGGGAGAGGCCGAGGTGACTACAATGAGGGGCATGGGAGCTCTGGTGGCAGGGGGAGCACTAGAATGGAGGGAGCTTGCTGGTACTGCAAGAAGGCTGGACACCCGTGGTTCAAGTGTTTCAGCCGGCCTGAGGGATGGGCACCCCCAGGCATGAAGCCGCCGAGTGGTGAACGTGCACGAGGTGGCGCTATGCAAGGTTCAGGTGCACAAGGTGATGGTGCACAAGGTAAAGCCTCCCCTGGGATGTTCCTCATGGTTGAGGATGTGAAAGGGAGTGAGGGTGATGTGGGTTCAGTTGGGAAGGTTGTGATGCACCCCCTCACTCACTGGGTGATCGATTCAGGTTGCACAAGTCACATGACCCCACGGGCAGATTTGCTTGATGAGGTAAAGCCCCCTGGGAAGATCAAGTTTGTGGCTGCTGCTTCAGGTGCTTTGCTCCCTGTGATTGGTGTTGGAAATGCCAAGGTGATGGGAGCCAATGGGGAGCTTGTGGGGCTTGGGAATGTCCTGCTGGTTGAAGGTTTGTCCGCTAACCTTCTTTATGTGCGCCGACTACAGAAGAGCAAGGCCAAGGTGACCTTTGGCCCAACCAGCTGCCGAGCAAAGCTAGGGAGGTTGCCGCTGTGGGATTTGGAGGAGAAGAGCAGCTGCATCAAGGACCTATGGCAGCTGCCCATCATCCCTTGGAACGGGAAACCTCCAGCAACGGCAGCGGCAGCAGCAACGGCTAAAGCAACTGCGGGAGGAGAGGAGACTGCACCAACTGATGGGGCCCTGGATGCAGTTAAGAAGGTGCAGCAGCCATAGCATTCACATGGTGAGGTGCTTGCTGGTGTGGATGCGACAGCTGCATGGGCAAAGGCTTCATCTGGGAGTGGTGAGGCCGATTGGGAGACGTGGCACGAGAGGTTGTCTCATATCAACATTCCGATGCTGCAGAAGTTGGTGAAGGATGGGAGCTTGAAGGGGCTGGAGGTGAAGGGGGCAGCAAAGGAGATTGGGAGCTGCCCTACATGCCTCGAGACGAAATTCACCAAGTTCCCCTTCAGCAGCAGCACGGGACCAGCCAAGGCACCACTTGCGCTTGTGCATATGGATGTGGTGGGCCCTACGCGGGCCACTTCTCTCTCGGGCAGCCGCTACTTCTTGACCATTGTGGACGACCACACGCGTGCGGTGTGGGTGTACCCTCTGAAGACTAAGGGGGAGGTGGCAGCGGCTGTTTTGAAGGAGTGGATGCCGAGAGCACAAAGGAAGAGCGGACACAAGGTGAAGGTGATCCGCACCGACAACGGGGGAGAGTTCATTGGCAATGAGTTTGAGGCAGTGCTGAAGAAGAAGGGCATTCAGCATCAGCTCACAGTGACATACAACCCTCAGCAGAACGGCGTGGCTGAGCGGTTCAACCGGACCCTGCAAGAAGGTGCTCGCACTCTCCTTGGGCGCGCAGGGCTGCCGGATCCATTTTGGGTGACTGCACTGAGGCAGGTCGCTCTTGTGAAGAACAGGGTGCTGGCGACTGTGGGGGACAAGCAGTGGGTCCCCTACACCAAGTGGTATGGGAGTGCACCTGCAGTCAACATGCTGAGAGCCTACGGCTGCATGGTGGTGTTTCATGTGCCGAAGGAGAAGAGGGGAAAGCTGGAAGCTTCTGGGAGATGGGGTGTGCACTTGGGGCTTGCTAAGGATCACAAGGGCTGGTTGATATGGGACTTGACCAGCCAGCAGCTGACTGTGTCAAGGGATGTGAAGTTCCTTGAGTCCTTGTACTACAAGGAGTGGAAGCAGCAGCAGCAGAAGCTTCCTACTACACCGCTGATCATTGAGGCCGATGAGGTGCAGCGGCCTTCGAGACAAGTGCAGGTCACTGTCTCAGAGGAGGAAATCTCTGGGGTGACTGAGGATGGGGGAGAACCTGAGGTGGAGGAGCAGCAGCAGTAGCAGCCGTAGCAGCAGCAGCAAACCCTTTCGAGTTGCTTCAAAGTACAGGAGTCGCTACTTTTTCCTCCTGAAAGACAGGAAAACGCGCTTCGCCTGGACGTATCCCCTCACGTGGAAGAGTGACACTTTGGAGAAATTTGAAAAGTGGCTGACAATGGTGGAGTGGCGAAGCAAGCTGACGGTGATGATGATTCGTTCTAACCGCGAAGGAGAGTTTTTGGGCAACGATTTTACTGCCTTCCTTGACAAGCACGGCATTGTCCACGATCTGACATGTCCGTATACCCTGCAGTAGAATGGTATGGCTGAACGCAAAATGCGCACACTTGTCGAAACGGTGCGCACAATGCTTTTGCATATGAACGTGCCACACCATTAGTGGCCCCTTGCACTTTGCCAATCTGTGTGGGTGCGCAACAACATTGAGCGCGCTTCTGTGCCTTCGGGAGCAACACCATATAGGCTGATGTACAAAACGAAGCCGGACCTCACCATGGCCCGGGTGTGGGGTTGCATGGTGCAATACACGGTCCCGCAACATCAGCGCGGTGGGAAGCTTGCGCGGAAAGCCAGTTGAGGAATTCACCTTGGCGTTTCTCCTACGAGCAAAGTTTGGGAGGAGCTGGATCTCGCTGCCAACTTCATCGTTACCACTATGGAGGTGATATTCTATAAAACATAGTCGCTCGATGACTGGAAAGCCGAGCGCGCGCCAGGAAATGTACACAAGATATCCACTTCGACGGTATCCTCTCCGTCACTGGGTCTTCATGCCGATGAGATCAACGATCCGCTTGACGCCCCGGCTTCAGCTCATGCACCTCCGCACAGCCCCACGTCCATACCCAGCTCTTCCCTTCCACCAGTTTACCCGCGAGTGGTACCTGTCACAAACCCGTCAACTTCCTCCTCGCTTGCTGTCATCTACTCTCCACTCGCAGCTGCGGAAACCCTCTCTCTTCCCACCGTTGACACCCCGTCCAAGTCGGTCGTCGATGATGAGGGGAGACATGACGCGCTACCTACGGTGCCGCACATCGGCATCGTTGACGGTCGACCCGCTGCATCTTCTGAGAATGGCGCACCTGGCACGCAGAAACAGGCAAGGGAGCAGGTGACAGGGGAGCAGTTGACGAGGGAGCAGATCAGCGATGGATCGTCGAGCGACGTTGTGGAGGTCATCGGCGAAGCCAACAATGATGCAGGGGAGTCGTCTGGAGGCAGTTCTTCGAGTGATATGGTGGAAGTTAAGCTGCCGACACTTCATTCCACCTGCTCCAACTTTGGTGTGCCTCCGAAAAAATGGGCAGATGTGTGCCCTGCACTCACTCACACGTTTCTCACAGCCATAACTGAATCCCAATATGCACGCCGACCCTGAACAACAGTGGGTTTTTTTAACGATGACCGTCAAGGAAGCACGGGCGAGCTGGAAGGGGAAGGCAGTGAAAGCAGCAATGGAGGAAGAGGTGCGCAGCTTCTCGTCAATGGAACATGGGAGCTGGTGCCTCGACCGCGTGGCGTCAATGTCATGAAGAACCGGTGGGTACTTACGACAAAGTACAACGCTGATGACACGTTGCTCGCGAAAGGGCGTGTCTCGTAGTGAAGGGATTTATGCGAATTTGTGGTGTGGATTATGATGAGACGTTTTCACCGGTCGGCAGCTACGTTACGCTGCGCATTTTCCTCTCCATCGTCATGGTACTCAATCTGCATCTCATGCGACCGGACATGAAAAACGCCTACCAGGAGAACAAGTTGGACCAAGTTCCGTACATGGAGCAGCCGTCGCATGGTATGGCTTGTGCGCTATCCGATTTTCAGTGGTGGTCTCGATGTACATATACAGGTGGGGGTAAAGCCCTATCTGCTCTGCGTTGGTGGCGAAGATTGGTTTAAAGTCGGCGAGCAGCTCTCTGAGCTGTCCCTTCTGCTCCGTGGTCAGCTCCGGTCCGACCGGGGCTGGAATGTCGGGGTGGACCGTCTCATGGTCTTCCGCTGGACCTTGAGTCTTGAGAGCATAGTAGCTGTCGAGCAAGATGGTGTCGGAGTCGTCCTGCTTCGTACTGTCGTCGGAGTCCTCTGAATAATCCACATAATCTTCCACCCAGTCAGCTTCGGTTGCATCGGACTCTGAATCAGATGCCTCGTCATCATCCAGATGCTTCAGCGTCATGAACAGGGAATGGCTGTCCGCCGTCTTTCCGCAGATGATCGGAATGGATTCAACCTCTTGCGGGTTGAGCTGATAAGTGAGGGTTTTGTCGCCGAAGTTGATCGAAGCTCCGGCGGGTACCAACCAGTCGTTGCCGAGGAGCATGTCATAGCTCATCGCTCCTGTGATTGGGACGTCGATGGGGAGGGTCAATGACCCCACACGGATTGGGACGTTACGGAGTACGCCGCATGGCTTGGACTTGTCTTCGCTCGACGTCATGAACTCAATGTTGCATTTCTCCAGATGGTCAAGCAGTCCGAGCCGTCGCACCACCACGTGAGACAGGGTAGTGGTCGACGCTCCGGAATCGACTATCGCCATGATGTTGTGCCGGCCAATATGCACCGGACACTGGGCGACTGAATATGAAGCCATATTCAGCCTTGGGGCTTCCTTGTGCACTGTATACCATGGCTGAGCGTATACATTAGTAGCCATCGGGGTGCTGGTTGACGGTCCTAGTGCTGTAGGCACTGTCGTGTCATCAGGAAGCGTCTGCAGTACTTCGATCAGTTCCTTGCGGGTTCGAGAACAGTCGCTTAGGTAATTCCACAGACTGTTGTCTACCTTGGTCTTTTTCAATTGTTCGATGGGCAGATATCGGGTGGTCGGGACGCTGGAGCGAGAGACGAACCGTCGAGCAGGTGTCGATTCTGCTTCGGCACGACGGCGGATCTCCTCTTGCGCTTCTTCCACCGTCCATCCTTGCGGGTTTTGGACCGGGAACTGTCGGGTGCGTTTGGCTCCGGTCAACGCGTAGGCTTCCGCATCAGCCTCGAGGAAGGCAGCTATGAGGGATTTTTCCACCATGGTCTGCATCATATTGCTCGGATGGGTCATCCTCTTGTCCGGGCAATCGCGGGCGAAATGTCCAGGTGCCTTGCAGACGTGGCACGTGATCGGATCGGCCTTCTTATCATAAGTTCGTTGTTCAGGAGGGCAGCGAGAGTAGTCCACGAGGTGAATACGTAGTTTCTTCATTTCTTCTGCGAGAAGATCTGCTCCGTTCTTGGGTTCCTCTTGGAACGAGACCTTTTTGTTGCCTTTGGCGGTTCCATCGTACACCAAGAAGTAGAGGATTGCCTCTTCTACTTCAGCCAGGGTTTTCGGAAACTTGGAGAGAATCCACTCGCGCATGACGGTATCGGTTAGTGCGTTGATGTAGTGGCGCATGGTCCCCAATTCGGTATATTCCTTCAGTCCCAGGTTGATTTGCCGAAAGTGATCCAAGAGATCCAAGGCACTCTGCCCCGGCCTCTGCTTGACATTGTGCATATAGCCGATGATGTCACTGTCGGTGTTGGACATGAATCGTTTTCGTTTTCTGCCCATATGAGGGGGCTGGCACGCAGGGTGTTGAGGATGATATCGATCTTCCGTTCTTCTGATGTTTATTCCTTGCACTCGATGCGCAGCTTCCGGAGAATCCATTTCAGGTACTGTTGGGCCTCCAGATACATGTCGAAGCTCGAAGCGTGGTTCATGTTGATCGTTCTTCTCACCGAAAGGGAGAAGAGTAGCTCTGATACCAGCCGGATAAGAGATCTTTTTCTCTTTTCTGCTAAATGCCCACCGATATGTCTCCTCGTGGACAGATGGGGGATCCGACCACCACCGGCCCGGGTATGCCTTAACGCCTTGCCTGGGTTCGGTTGTCCCACCACAGATCTTAGCCACGAGGGGATCTCAACTGGGAATAGGCTTCACCGTCTATCTGAGCTTGCACCGATCATGTCTGTTAAAGGTGCACACGGGGATGTGAGAGGATCCCTGATATTATCAACGGGAGAATACAAAGTAGCAGCGAAAAGCGAACCACTGAATTGATATTTCCCTCATAATTGCTCTACTTTTTATACTACCGGACCCGTCTACTCTACTAGACGGTTATTCCATTCCCACATGCGGCATGTAACCTCCGTGCATCCTCACGGCAGTCGGTTATATGCGGCTTGGCAACCGCATCTAACCTTCTGTCGTTTGGATTCCCTCTGTTGATCCTGTGTGCATCCGGACCGGCTGATCAAATGCCCGTGTCAGTCCAAGCGGCTTTAGCAACCGCAAGAAACCTTCGTTGACTCGTCATTGGGAAGTTGATTCGTCACAGCAGGCCAAATACCGTTACAGTTGTAACTCCCGCCGCTTAAGCTGTCGACGTCCCCGTCGAAATTGCAGGGTAGTCTTCGACGTCCCGGAATTCTCGGTAAATATTCTCATCGTACATTCCTCTGGTCCATTTACCGTAGCTTGATGCTGATCTTCCTTGGTCGTCAAGTAGGACATCTCCTGGCTCCACGAGGTAGCCGGGAGGGATCGTTACATGACCTCGAGGCTTGGTTGCATCGACCGTTGTGATGTTGAACCCAAATTTCTGCTTGAAATCCTCAGGTGTCAGGTCCCTTGGGTCATGTTGCTCTCTTGGGGCGACCTGGTAAATTGGCAAAGTGGGGCGATTGGTTTCCATGAGAACGAAGGTGGACTTGGAAAACGGCGAGCTGGGTAGCTCTAAAGAAATTGACGATGCAATTAAAGAATTATTTCTTGGTCGAGTTTCTTCTCTTCTTCTAGGGCCCCAACCTCTGGCCGTTCTCCGGCTCCTGGCGGTTGAGAAGAGGTTTGCCCAAGGGTCGTTTGGACGTTGCGGCTTGGGGAGTTGGTGCATGGCGGCTCGGACGGTTGCGTCTCGGACGGTTGCGTCTCGGGCTGGAAGATGAAACGTTGCAGGGCGAGGGGTGAAACCCTGATCCTGTCGATGTTTTGTCGGTTTGTAGATGTCGGCTCGTGGCGGTTGCGCTTTTGGTCGGCATATGAGTCGTTGCGGGGTAAGGGGTGAAAGCCTTAACCTCAGTGATGGCTGCTCAGAGGCGGTTGCACCTCGACTTGAAAGATGAATCGTCACTGGGCGAGGAGTGAAGACCTGATCCCGGTGACGGTTTATCGGTTGCGTGGTGGCCAAGGGGTGATTCCCATAGCCCATCTTCTCCTGAGGGTTGCGATGCGGGGCCAGGGGTGAAATCCGGCCTTGCTGAATTCTCTTTGGCGATTTGTAGATGGAATTTGAGTCGTCTCGGCTGCCAGACCAGGAGTGAAACCCAACGCTTTGGCAGTTGCAGATGGAGGTTGACGCGATTTGGCTGCTAGATCAGGAGTGAAACCCGATGTTCTGGCAGTTGCAGTTGTGAATGGATGGTGGTGCATGAACGGTCGGGCGGTTTGGTCTCACTCGGCTGTAATTGATGGTTGACCTCCTCGGTTGACTCATGACCCGGTTGTTGCAGTTTCTTCTCCGACAGTTTGTCGTGTCGGAGTCGTAGTGTGGATGAGGGTACCGGCTTGCTCTTTTCCACGACAGATGAAACAAATGACTCGTGCCCCTGTTCCAAAAAGGGAATTCTCCGACTGTTGAGAAGCGAGCTTCGTTGCTCGTCAGGAGCTTATTTTTTTCTTCGAATGAAAGTCAGCTTGTCAATTACCGTTGGTTGTCCCCCCGAGTAGATCCGACTACCTCCTGGCAGTGGTGATGCAGGGTCGGACGTTTGGGACGATGAAACGACGCCCGACCCGGGAAACCCTTACTTCAGGGTTCTTCCCGACACCTCTCCTTCATCGGGAGAAAGGTCAGCCATCGTGAATGAAGGAAGGACGGTCCGGCTGAGAGCGTCGACGTTTCGATGAGAAGCGCCGGCCTTGTACTGGATCTCGAAGTCGAATTCTTGCAGGCGAATACTCCATCGGGCGAGCTTCCCTGTCAGGTCTCGGGATGTCATGAGCCAGGTGAGTGCCTGGTGGTCGGTCTGGATGGTGAACCGGCAACCGTATAAATACGGTCGGAAGTGCTTGACGGCTCATAGAACGGCCAGGCGTTCTCCATGTGTTGGTGCATAGTTGGTCTCGGCCCCTTGGGTGGCTCGGCTACCATAGGCCACCACGTGCTCCAGATTCAGTTCGTCACGCTGGGCAAGAATGGCGCCCAATGCTTCCGCAAAGAAGTCGATCTGGAGGATGAAGGGCTTGATGAAGTCGGGGTAGACGAGGATCGGCGTGCTGGTCAGGGCGTTCTTCAGCTTGTCAAATGCCTCTTTGCAGTCGTCGGTCCATTTGAAATCCACATCCTTTTTTAGTAACTGAGTGATGGGGGCGGCAATCTTGGAAAACCCCGGGATAAATCGTCGATAGTATGAAGCAAGGCCGAGGAATCCCCGGACATGCTTCACCGTCTCTGGCTGTGGCCACTCCTGAACGGCCCGATCTTCTCTGGGTGGGGTGCCACCCCATCCCGGCTAATGATGTGTCCCAAGTACGGCGTTATGCCGAACCCGAAGTTGTATTTATTGATCTTGAGCAGGAGGGAGTGCTCCTGGATTCGGCGCATTGCGAGCTTGATGTGGCCGAGGTGCTCCTCCCAGGTAGTCGACCAGATGACCGTGTCGTCCAAATAAGCGATCATGAGCGGCAGGTCGCAGAAGACTCCCTTGTTGAAACGTTGCCAGGTAGCAGGCGCGTTTTGGAGCCCGAATGGCATACGTGTGAACTCGTAAAGCCCTTTTGGTGCAACGAATGCCGTCTTGGGAATGTCTTGTTCGGCCACTACGATGTTGTAATAGGCCGACTTGATGTCCAGATTTGTGAAGTAACGTGCCCCTTGCAGCCTGTCCGTCAAGTCTACATGCTTCATCGTGCTGGAGAAATCCAGAGCTTTCCAACGATACCAAGATCGCCCAAGTTACAAGATTTCCAAGTTTTGGGAATTCTATCTTATTTTGAGATATTATCTACTTTGGGTGATTATTGGGACATGACTATAAAGGGATCTTTGGTTGGGTGGTTAGGAAGGCAACTTTGACTTTTGGATTGGGGTGGCTAGAAGTCTAGCATGGGTTGCAAGTGTTGCAACACCAAGACGAAATCCAACTAGATTGGATTTTGCATCTGAAACCTCAAGGACCTCATGATGAGGGTTGCATCCTTGCTGCTAGGAAGGTTCCTACCATCCTTCCCTAGCTCTTGGAGAACCCCTTCTCTCTCATGGTTCTCTTGGAGTTCCCAAATCCAACTTTCTATGCCTTAATGTTTGCACTTCCTCCACCATTCTAGTCATGCAGCTGTTGGACGTTTTCAAATGGTTCTCACTCTCTAGACCAACTTTTTAAGTGATTCAAATTGTAGATGGTAGCTAAGCCTAAGTCGCGCAATCCTACCAAGCGGATTTGTGTTCAGTTGAGTATTGATTTCGTCGTAAGTTCTCAAATTGACGGATCCTATACAACACATCTCGCATATGCAAACTTTAACAAATATTGTACGGACTAAAAAAAGTTGTGTTGCCATGGTATTCGGCAATCGATAGCGTACTCATTGGCGACAGGAGGAGCAAGAGTTAGGTTGACGAAGCACTCTACTTCAAATTTGGTGCTGACGGAGTAGGTTTCTGGCTACTCGTCTACGTTGACGACTTGCTTGCCGTGAGTAGCAACCTCAAAAGGCTGAAGGATCTGCGTAAGCTTCTGCAAAACGTGTTCGAGTTGCGAGAAATCTTTCCCTCGAGCAGAAGTAATTGGGGTTGGAGATTGTGCGCAACAGGTTCGCGCAAAAGCTATGGTTGCACCAAAGTGCATACGTGGACAAGCTGCGTCGATGCTTTGTGGACGAAGAGCGGACAGGTTTGCGAAGATTCACTCTAGTCGAGAGCTAGACTACAGGTTGGCAAGAGGTGTATGAGTGATCGTAGCGTTCTCTAGCACTTGTGCGTTCATAGAGCAAATTGGCAAGAGTATCACTAGGGAAAGTTGCGTTGCAGAATGGTTGAACAAGCAATGGCAAGAATGACTACATCTGAGCCTAGCAACCTAAAAACCAGGCAGGTCGACTGCCAGTGCAGCGTGGTCGACCACTTGACAGTGTTGCGTAGAGGAACTGCGACTGCCCTGCAGAGAAGCGGCCTGCCAACAAAGCAGGTCAACAGCGTGCCAATGCTGCAGCAAGGCACGCGGCTGTCCAGCGTTGCACCCGTAGATTACCGCGGTGCACATGCTCGTAGGTGCACGTGAACGATTGGTCTAACGTGCACCATCACATGCTCGTCGGCTGTTGTCTGCGCCTGATCAGCCACATAGACTTCAGGATACCAGCCCGAAGTTGCCTTTGCCATCGCGGCCTCGACAACATTCGCGCGCCCTCACAAAACATCGCCGAGGAGGTAACCTGGTGGACCCGGTCGACCCCGGCGCCCTGGTCGACGACCTTCCTTGTCGACCACCGTGCACATCGAAGGCCGCCCTGGTCGATGGACCCCTCCGTCGACCAGCACGGTCAGCTAATACCGTTGAGCTATATCTTTGACGGCTCCTCAATAGACCTGCGCAGGTCGACGATCTGCTTTGTCGACCTCTCCGTCGAACTAGGCTGCCGGCTCCCGTCGACGGCAGCATTGCAGTGGTCGCGCGCTGGTCGACCACCTTGTCGACCAGCCCGTGTTGAGCTCTACAGAACAGTCGGCCGCACCTCCCACACGCGCGACTAGGAATTCAGCGTTCACCAAACGAGGGCGGGGCAAACAACCCATTCCCATCAACACTCCCCTGCCGTGCTCTCGCTTAGGCTCCCACCCCACGTGGCAGAACTCTACGGAGAAAGCTTGTCGCCGGCGTGCACCCCACACACAGCGCGCCGCCATTGGATTAGTTGTGCAGGAGGGCACGGCACCTACTGCTGCACCTCATCATCGCTGTCGCCGACGTCCGCCAAACGCACCTGGCCGATGGCGACAGAGCACCGGTTGAAAGCCGGAAAGTGCAGCGCCTTCATCATAAAATCGGCTGGCTGCTCGGTGGTCGGGATGTACCTTAGCACGAACTTCCCGCGCTTCACCATCTGCTGCAGCCAACCATAGCGACACTCCATATGCTTGAGGTTGCTCTGCAGCTCCAAGCCCTCAGCGACCGTGATTGCTGACTTGTCCACCCAAAGGTCAGTGGGCGTCCCAGCGTCGAGCAGCTGGAACTCAGCAAGTAGGAAGCGAAGTCGGCGCCCCTCCTTGCTGGCTTCTGTGGCCGCGACGTACTCTGACTCGGTCGAGGAGAGCGTCGCGCACTTAATGCGCTGGCTCGACCAGGAGACTGCAGCCCCTCCGTAGACGAACACGTAGCCGCCCGTGCTCGTCCGGTTCTGCTTGTCGCATGCGTCGTCAGCGTCGATGTAGCCGACTAGCTTTAGCGACTCTGGTCCACCGCCAAACTCCAGGGCGGTGTCGCGGGTATCGGCGAGGTAGGCGAGGCAGCGATCGACCTCGCACTAGTGCTGGTCGTTCCTCACCGTCAGGTCGCTCCCCAACTTGCTGCAAGTGAAGGCACCGCGAACTGCAGCGAGCCAACCTCGTCGATGAACCGCCTGCGCAGCTTGTCGGCGTAGCCCTGCTAGTGCAGCCACAGCTTCCTCTCCGGCGTGTTGCGCACGATCTCCATCTCGAGGTACTTCACCACCGGCGAGATCTCGCGCAGCTCGAAGGCAGCCTCCAGCAGCTCCTTCAGCATCGCGGTGCTGCTGCTGGCAGCGAGCAGGTCGTCGACGTAGACCAGCACCCAGCAGGTCACAACATCCTCGCCGACCTTGAAGTAGAGTGCCTCGTCGACCTGGCACTTCTTCCAGCCGGCAACAAGCAGCACTCTGTTGAGAGCCCTGTTCCACAGCAGCAGCGAGTGCTTCAGCGCGCAGAGGCTCTTCAGAAGCTTGCACACGCGACCGCTCCCGTCGTCGTCCGGCTGGTACATGTACAGCACCCGGTCGAGCTTGCTCTGCAAGAAAGCATTCTTCATGTCGATTTGCATCAGATTGAGGTCAAGGACGGTGATGATGCTGAGAAAAAATCTCTGCGTGACGTAGTTGCTGACCGGGGAGTACGTCTCATCATAGTCGGCGTCGTACACCAACGTGAAGCCTTTCTCGACCAGTCTCGCCTTCTCGCGCTCGACGGTGTCGTCGATGTGATACTTGGTCATCGGCACCCACCGGTTCTTCATGAGGTCCATCCCGCGTGGGCATTCGTCCACCTCTTACGTGTCATTGCTAATGAGGCTACACATCTCCTCATCCATGGCGGCCTTCACCGCCTTGCCTTTCCAGCTCGCCAACGCCTCCACCGTCATTATCGCGATGTCCCAACGGTGTTTCGGATCAGCGTGCACATCAGGGTCGAGCTTGGGCAGGTCAACGTCAGCCTGCGCATCGTCGAACAGCGTGGTGAAGGCGGCTGGCGGCAGACAAGCGTAAACGCTCAGCCGCTCCGGTGGCTTCCGAGTTCGACCTAAGCATCGCAGCTCAGGCTGCTCAATTGGCAGCTCCACCACATCGCTGCCGGTGGACTCCTCCTCTGCCGACAGCTGCTTTTCGTCGTCGACGATCTGCTCTGTCAGCGTTGGCCCTTCGACCAGGTGCTCCCCTCTCGTCGGCCCGCTAGTCGATTTCTCTTTCGGCCCCATTTGCTGCTCCCCTGTCAGCGGCACTCCAGCTGCTACCTCCTTCTCAACCAGCTCCCCTGTCTACTGCTCCCCTGTTGTCGACGGCTTCACACTCTCGTTGACGGACTTGGTGTCGCGTCGACCGCCAGCGATACCACTGGCCAGCATTACAGGCGACGCCTCACTACTCCCCTCATCGCCGAAGGCCGATGACTGGGTTGACACAGAAACTTCTGCGAGGAGGGGTGGGGTAACAGGAACAGGAGGAGGAGAAAGAGGGGATGGGACATCCTCGACGTCCTCATCAGTGAGCTCGTTGACCTCGGCGAGCAGCGGGAACGTCGTTGTCGAGGTGTCCGTTGGCAAGTGTGCCTGCGTCTGCCCCGACGCCGGCCCATACTTTGCCTTCCACAACTCCAGTGACAGCGTCTTGTAGAAGATCGCCGCCACCGTGGTGACGACCTTGTTGTCCGTCAGAATGAGCACTTTCCAGCCCTTGCTTTCCGGCGACACTCTCAGGTGAATGCCCCAGCGATCCTTGGGCGACAGCTTCCCACCGCGCTACTGTTCGAGGACCATGAACTGCACCATGCAACCCCACACGCATGCCAGAGTGAGGTCGGGCTTCTTGCCGGTCAACATCTGGTACGGAGTTGTCCTCGGCGACGTCGTCGACCGCTCCAAGCAGTTGCGCACCCAGACTGCTTGCCACAGGGTGAGGTGCCACCAGTGATGCTGCACGCCCATGTGCAGCAGCATCGTTCTTTCGGACTCGACCACTGTCCGCATCTCCCGCTCCTCCACGCCGTTATGCTGTGGAGTGTACGCATTTCAGGTCATGCACGATACCCTTGCCGTCCACGAAGGCGGTGAACTCCTTCCCGAGGAACTCCCCTCCCCGGTCAGAACGGAGCATTAGCACCAACTTCTAAGTGTGCCGCTCCACTAGCAGCAGCCACTTCTCGAACCCCCGGAGCACGTCGATTTTCCTGGCATCCGGCTTCACCCATACGAATCGAGTGTGGCGATCCTTCAGCAGCAGGAAGTACAAGCTGCCGTCCTTGGCAGTCACCCGACATGGCCCGCACAGGTTGATGTGTACGAGGGCCAATGCCTCTTCTGCGTCCGAGCCCTTGTCAGGGAAGGTGTGCCGCGCCAGCTTCCCACCGACGCATGAAACACACAGCAAGCCTGCCCCGGTCGACGGCTTGATGACAAGGCTAATGGGGACTTCGTGCTTTGCCGAACTCTTGATTGTCTCGACATCGAAGTGCGCGAGCCTCGCGTGCCACCGGTCGGGGGTCGACTTCGTCGCAGAAGAAATGGTCCGCAGAGCCACCACCTTGATCGACTTCGACGATAGCTTCGTCGAGCAAGGGCGGAGGTCGGTGCAGAGGACGCGGCTAGTGTAGCGTGCCCGACCGAGCACCCCGCCTGCGCTCGACACGAGCAGCATGCCATCGCCGTCGTCCTGCAGCTTCACACCGTTCTCCTGCAGCTGGCCGGCCGATAGCAAGTTCGCCTTCTCGCCCGGAACGTAGAGCACGTCGGGGATGAGTACCTGTTTCTCGGCCTCCCCTTGCAGAGCAATGGTGCCACGGCCCTCGACGGTATGCAGCGCCCCGTTGAAGCCACGCACATACTTCACATCGCCGCTCGGCGCCATGTCGACGAAGACCTCCTTCGTCCCCATCAGGTGGTGCGAGTAGCCACTGTCGAGATGCGCCACCATTAGGTTCGCCTGCACTGCTGCTGCTACCGCCTGGAAGTCCTCGCCCGCCTCCGGCACCAGCGAGACCGTCGGCTCCACGACGCTGACCATCAAGCACAACGCCTCAGCATCGCCTCGTCCCTTGCCACTGGAAGGGTCGACGTCCTTCGTCGACGACGTCTTCTTCGACGCCTTCTTCTCCTTGCGCGGCTTCTCATCTCGACGAGGGCGACGACTGGCCAACCGTCCGCGACCTCCCTTGTTGTCGTCCTCGTCGCTGTCGTCGCGGTCGGGACACTCGAAGGAGAGTTGGTCGGGGTCGCCGCACACCCAGCACTCACACCGTCGACCACCACCTCCACGGCCCTTGTCCCGCGTCGACTTCTTCTCGTCGACGTCCTTCGTCGACCGCCCACCTTCGCTACCACCTCCGCTCGGCTTTCCACGCTGTCCCTGCTGGCGACTCTGCTTCGCTGGAGCAGCGTAATTTGCCTGTGGAAGGAGCTCCGTAGGCCGTTCTGCCTCATGCATCGCCTTATCTCTGATGATGTAGCTGGTGAGGGAGTCCTTGTCGAGTGACTGACGCGTGTCGGGAACCACCATCATCTGGCGCATGAGGTTGTAGCTACTCGGCGAGCCTTTGACAACGTGCGTGACGTAGGACGCCATCGAGTAGTTGACGCCCACCATCCGCATCTTGGTAAGGATTCGTCAAGCACGGTTGCAGTAGTCCGTCGCCGACTCCTGCTCACCCATCCTGAGGTGAGTCATCTGCTCCTCCAGCTGTCCGATGTACAGGTCGTTTGTCGCCTGGTACGTCGACAAGATGAACCGCCACGCCTGGTGGCCAGTGTCCAATCGCAGTCGACAAGGCTTCAGCGCTATCTGCACTATCGGCGAGCAGCACCATGAGATGACCATGAAGGACAGCTGGTGAGCGGCATAAAACTCCCCGCGCAGCTCGGCCTCGTCCTCGCCCGGTATCGGTATGTCACCATCGGCGAAACACTTCAGCTCAGCGATCTCCAAATGGGGCTCGATAGCCTCCCTCCATGTGATCAGGTCTTGTTGACCTTGCAGCGGCGTGGTCACAGCGATCTTGTCCGGCGAGAACATGAAGTACCCGTACGCCGGTGCGATCCCGCTAGCCGTCACGTGCGTCGACGACGTGGGCCTCTTACTACTTCGCGGAGGAGAGCGATGTCGACCGTCGACGTCGACACGCGAGCTGCCTGCAGCCTCTGCCGACCGCTGCACTTGCTCCTGGTTCCCGTAGACACCACCGTCGACGGACCTGGGCACTCCTATCTGCCTCGTACCTTTGGTGCCACCGACACGGTCACCATTGTCGACCACCTCATCGACGGCGCCTTCGTTTTGCACCGGTCGAGGAGAAACAGGTTGGAAAGGGTGTTCCGCGGCCCACTTTGCGCGGATCCCCAAGAGGACCACCTCCAAGGGGAGCACCTGCCCGAACTCGCCATCTCCATGATGTCTCGTCGCACCAACCAAACGTGCCTCCAAGGTGTCCTCTACCGCACCGGCCGCTGCCAGAGTAGGCGTCATGATTTGCACGAGCTGCCGGCCTACGAACGACTTAGGCAAGTGATCGGTCGCGATTACTATCTGAAGGTAATCTGCAGGACCGTTCCATGCTCACCGCACCATGCGAAGATTCACTCTACAATAGTCGAGAGCTAGACTACGGGTTGGCACGAGGTGTATGAGTGATCGTAGCGTTCCTTAGCGTTCTCTAGCACTTCTGCGTTCACAGAGCAAATTAGAAAGAGTATCACTAGGGAAAATTGCATTGCATAATGGTTGAACAAGCAATGGCAAGAATGACTACATCAGAGCCCAACATCCTAGCAACCAGGCAAGTCGACTGCCAGCACAGCATGGTCGACCGCCTGCCAGCATTGCGCAGAGGAATTGCTCTAGAGCTGCAGAAGAGCGGCCTGCCAACACAGTAGGACGACTTTGCGCCAACGCTGCAGCAAGCGGCCGTCCAGCATTGCACCCATAGATGAGAGCAGCGCACACGCTAGCAGGTGCTCGTAGATGATTGGTCCAACGTTCACCATCACGTGCTCGTCGGCTGTTGTCTGCGCCTGATCAGCCATATCGACTTCGAGATCCCAGCCCGAAGTCGCTGTCGCCATCGCGGCCTCGACGATATTCGCGTGCCCCTGCAGAACATCGCCGAGGAGGTAACCTGGTCGACCCGGTCGACCACCCAGCGCCCTGGTCGACGACCTCCCTTATCGACCACCGTGCTTGTCGAAGACCATCCTAGTCGACAAACCCTTCCGTTGACCATCACGGTCAGCTGCTGTAGTCGAGCTATACCTTCGACGACTCCTCGACAGACACCCGCGCAGGTCGACGACCTGCTTCGTCGACCTCTCCGTTGAACTAGGCTGCCGGCTCCTGTTGACGGCAGCATTGCGCTGCTGGTCGACCACCTTGTCGACCAGCCCGCGCCGAGCTCTGCAGAACAGTCGGCCGCACCTCCCACGCGCCCGACCTGGAAGTCAGCATCGCCCAAACGAGGGCGGGTCCAACAACCCATTCCCGTCAACAAGGTTGCCGCCCGAAAACGCCCATCTCGGTCGATGCGTACACCGAGCTGACATTTGACGAATGCCAAGCACGTGAAGAGGGGGAGTACCGCCAGAAACTGGGCTCGCTACAGTTTGCGGCGAGCACGAACCGTCCCGACATTGTGTATGCATGCAGCAAGTTGGGCTCTGGGTTGACAGTTTGTAGTGACCAGCACTGGAGGGAGCTGGACCGCTGCATTGATTGCGTGGTCAACATTCTGCGCCTGGTGGGGTATGCGGATTCTGATGACACGGGTGATAGGCAGACCCGTAGCAATACCAGCGGATACGTTTTCGTGCTTGGCGGAGCTGTAGTTTCATGGGCAAGTTAGAGGATTAAGTCCATGATGCTATCCTCGACAGAGTCAAAGTACATTGCTGCAACGGAGGCCAGAAAGGAGGTGCGCCGTTTGCGCTTTCTACTCGCCGAACTTCAGCTTCTCGATCCGAGGGTGCCAACCGTCATCCACGTGGACAAATCATCTGCAATTGTGGTTGCGGAAGGATTGGAGCTCAAGGGGAGACTCAAGCACATGGAGAGGTGGTACATCTGGCTGCAGCAGATGGTGAAATGCAAGAAGCTCACGCTTACGTACATCCCGACTAGTAAACAACCCGCGGACTATATCACTAAGGCGCTGCATTCCCCGGCATTCAAGCTGCTCTGTCGCCATTGGGCAAGTCGATCTTGCAGACGACGAGCGTGAGAATGCGCAGAAATACATGCCATGTCCTTCAATATGGCTGGCGCCGCGAGTATGCGTGTGCGGAAACTCACGGACGAGTTTCAAAATTGTCGCCCTGTTGTACTCTATTATTTCCTTTTCGATTTGTGTGGTATGCTAACTCCTCAGTTGCCCAAGCACGAGCAGGGTAGGGGAGTGTTGAGGTGAAGCCTTCCACGCGTCTGGTTTCGCGTGTAGCATCCCTATGCGATGTAGCGAGGTTTTGCATACTACATACCGGAGCTTCGGCATTCGCCGAGTAGACTCCAATCGTGCACTTTGGTATTCATCAATGGACCGAATTGGAGGACAGTGACGACATTGCACAAACGAGTATGTGCAACTGTCTGTTGCGAGCATCTGCGCAACTACTCCTGGCAAGTAGAAAATAATCCAAACTTTGGTATTTTCACCTGATGGTATTTTCTCCTGGCGGTGTTAACCTAGAACCGCATACTAGAGTAGGTGCTTGTACATTTCCCTTGTACAACGTTCTTCATGATCAACGTTCTCATAGAACGTTCTCTCACAAGGCACTATTTTTCTTGTAAGGTTCATGTTGTTTCTGTTGCCATCAATCAGTTGATCAATTTCTTTCATTCTGTTCCTGGATAACAAGCCCTTTGCTGCATACCAAGCATATTGTTTTACGAATACCAGTATCTGGTTTCTAACAAGTCCGTATACGCAAAACTCGCGCCTCTCTCTCCAATCGTGCAACTCTGCACCTAGGCTCTCCCATAATTGCCTATTCTCCAAACTCCACAGTCACGACCCCATCCTTCAACCTCATCGGCTACGTGGATGCCGATCACGCTTCTGACCCCGACAATCTACGGTCCAGAACTGGGTTCCTATTCCGCCTCGAGCCAATAGGGCCCAACTCATGGAATTTGCAGAAGCAGGAACCCTATCATCGGCGGAAGCCGAATTCATTGTGGCGGTAGCAGCAGTTCGCGAGGGACTCTACCTAAGATAGCTCCTTCAGGAGGCGAAAATCCCAACTTAACCAACCTTTCGCTTGCATTGCTACAACAAGAGCGCGATCGAAATTGCAAACAACCCGGGATTCGTCAACCGCCCCAGACACATCGGGTGTGATACTTCTTCGTCAAGGACGAAGTGGACAAGGGCAAGGTCAATCTGACCAATTGCCCAACGAGGGACATGCCAGCCGACTTCCTCACGAAGCGACTGCCGCGTCTGCAGTACCAGCACTGCTCCGAACTCAGCGGAGCAAACAAGCGAGTCAATACTTGCTACGGTGAAGAATGATGGAGGGTGTTACGAATAGTAAAATGTGAACTACTGTACATTCCTACCAGTAGCAAACGAAGAATGTAAAAGCGAGTATGAGGCGAAAAGTCAGAAATGATGCGAAGAGTCGCGTACGGTTGGTAGCATCTGGACCGACGAAGCAGAAGCATCGGGCAGCAGCAGCAAGGAGGATTTGGCAGGAACATGTTCATAACCAAATCTCGCGTCGCACGGTTATATTTGAATGAGGGAATGTACCCCTTATTGTACAGGGCTAGTCTAGGTCTTTTTGTATTCCCCTGTACTATTATATACCTATGTATTTGCTTGTTTGAAGCATCTCAGTCATTGTTCATTCACTCTGAACCGAGGTCAACATTTCCGCTGCAACACCACACTCTCTCTATGAACCTTTATGAGGAGATCCTAAGCACGATCAATTCTGATCACAGCAAGGAGTGCGCTGACCTGAGCATACTAGCATGTTCTGCATGTAGATGCCAGCATTGAACAAATGCTGCATTTTCATTAGCAATCTGGTTTACAAATTGGGATGCGTTAAAGAATATATAAATGCCTCCTTACATGTCGGCGTTTCTTCCTGTAAGGAATTGTAATTCCTTACTGAACTCGCTTTTTAACGAGTACAATCCGAAGGCCACTCGTCTGTTCGGTTCGGCTTATTTCGTCACACTGAACCACTCTTGAGTCGCCTCCGCTCCAATCGCGACATCACCGAGCCATCTTTTCCCGACCTCCCCGCCTAGCTAGCTTTTCCCCTATTTAGGTCCCGTCACTTGCTGTGTATCGTCATTCAGTAGTTCAGTATTCTCGTTATTTTTTATTCTTCTGCACGTTCTTTCATAACATCTGGTATCAGAGCTACTTTCCTAGCCTACCCCGCTTTTTAGAGAATAATACCCCTCGGGGGAGGGGGACGAGGAAGGATGTCCTCGGGTCCAGGAGTTGCGTAGGCCGGCCATGAGAACGAATTAGTTGCTCCTCGCAGCTATGTTTTTACGGGGCACTCCTTGGCAGCGCCTGATCCTTGCTTTGAACGGTCGCGATCGACCATGACCTCCCTCCCCCCGGGCGACGGGCAGCAGTAGCTGTCGCGACGTTAAACGTGAGTTTGATTCCGCTGTGTTTTCCCGACGATTTTGGAAGTTTTGTGTGGCAGCTGGCGTTTGCAGACTTGCGTCGGCACCTGCACGAAAACTTCGGCATCATCATCGTGTGTGGGAGTTGATGCCGTCATACCTCAGTCAACAACTACGCGACAATCTGGGAATGTGGCTCAGCAACTGTTGACAACGGACATGCGTCACTGTGGGCGACAATTTTGGAACTGTTGAAGAAAAAACAAAGCGCAAGTGTACGGACTCGCCAGGCGCTAAAGTAATTGCGTCTGAAAAAGCTGGTGACGAGGAGAGACGCCACGAGGACTGCCCGATTTATGCGGGAGTCAACTGCCGTCCCGCCCGACCTGTTAAGTGCAGCGGCCTTTACTGCATTGGCGGGCGCGTCATCAACGATTTTGGCAGAAGTGCACATGGACAGACGGGAACTTTGGACCCGCCGACACTTACGGGTTGCAACGGAAAACGGAGTGGCCATATAATGGGAGCAGCCGGAGTCGAAAACTATAAAAATAATGGGAGCAGCCGGAGTTGCCTGCCGACGACGAGCGATGGGGGAAACATCTGCAAAACGTCGGTGGGAGAAATATGTTATTTTGTTAAACAACATCAGCGGGAGCAGTTTCAACGACAAATTCAACGGCATTGACGCCACTAGGTTCCGTGAAATACGGTCTCGGAATAACCCATGGGCAGTCCCCGCTTTTCGATTGAACCCACATGCTGGGGTCGGGTAACCGACGGAAACTGATGGTGACCGAGTGGGCGGCTATAGTACGTCCGATATTTTCGGAGGAGAACTGCGCGGGGAATTTCGGGGGTTGGTTTCGATCGACATTTACGAAGTTTTACGTGAAGGACTCACCAGTTCATGGCGGGAAGCGCCGAAAATTTCGTGGGATTTCTTCGGCATTTGGTTAAGCGTGCGCAGCAACGACGCAGCGCAACATCGCGGGGACTACATGGAGTTTTCAAGGGGTACGAACGACTTACGACGAACTGAAGAAGGCGGCAGCAACAGTGAAGGGGGGGGGGGAGAGACTACTATAAATTTTCAACTCTGCCCAGGAGTCATTGGCGGATTGCGACAAAATGCTCGGCGAGTCTGGACAGAACCGCCGGAGGTGCTGACATCATCTACACTAGATCGACGTTCGACAATGTTTTTGAAGTGAGCTTCTATTTGGTTACTGCTGCAACGACTATCGATGCTCCTCGTATTCAAGTTCGCGACGAATCGCCTTCAACGACGGCGTTTCGCCACACCCCGATTTCACGGCCAGATGATTTCGGGACAGGACTTCCAACTCTAATAGCGAAAAATCGCCCAACTCGACCCGCCCACGACAAACGATTCGATTTCAACTGCTGCCAGCTGCAACTGCTGAAGATATCACCTGATTCTGGCAATGTGAAGACAAAAATGTTCAGTTCGAGTAACATGGATTTTTCGCTACGGGTTTCGGTCTACTTCTGCGGGTTCGCCCTCGATGGATTTTGGGCACGTAACACCTTGGTTTCGTCATCCTTTTCCCACACCGACACCCTTTTGCCTGGGCATCCGCGCTTTTACGTGCGACTTCACACCTGGTCTTTTTTTGTTTTCATCTCGGGGCAGCTACGGGACTTTTTTCTTTTTCTTGTAGGGGGGAAGAACGTACGCTGCACTGTTTTCTTTCCTTGGCGTTTCTGACTTTGTCAGGATGCAGCAGCACGATGGACGACTGCGATCGACATCAACGGTCTCTGCTACATCGCGACTGATCACCGCGTCAGCAGGTTCCCCCCAAATTCGCGTCGCCGTCGACCGTCAGATCGAATTCAGATTTCATCGACGGTCCTAACCTTCAATTCGAATTGGTCAAGGTCAGCTCCGACCGTCAGATCTACAGCCATTACATCTACGACCTACATTCCAACCTCCAAAATCAATTGGGCCAGACCATCCGCGACCGTCAGATCGAGATCTGGCTATATCAACAACCTATATTCCAACATTTTCATTCAAATTCGCCCAAGGCATTTCAGCCGTCGGATTCAGCTAAAAAGAAGATCAACGGCATCCTTGCTAGTGCGGGATTCTTCTAAGTACAAGACTGCCTTATTTGGAAGGTGGGAGAGTGTAAGGAATCGTAATTTGTTTCTGTACTCGCATTTTAGCGAGTACAACCCGAAGGTGACTCGTCAGTTCGGTTCGGTTTATTTCGTCGCACCGAATCACTACCGAGTCGCCTCCGCTCCAATCGCAACATCACCGAGCCATATTTTCCCGACCTCCCTGCCTAGCTAGCTTTTCCCCTATTTAGGGTACATTCCGCTGTGGACCTGGTCATAAAGAATGAGTCCCAATCACAATTTGGCCGATTCGCCCTCAAATGCCTCGAGTCTGCATGTCCCAATCGATCGATGTATTGCGACTCTGCACAGACGCGCGACAATTATATGCGACCGATTGTGATTGGTCAGATCATAAGCTGGCCCACTCGTCCATGCGCAGCACATACACCAACACCGCCAGGCCCGCCGAAGAGCATTGGTGATGTCTGGGGAGGCCGCGGAGGGTACAGTACTTCTCCGCGCTGCCAATAATTGTCTCAAAGAGTGGTACATCTCCAAGACTCCTACACGTATGTGAGTTTTTTGAGTCAAACAAAGCACAGACGTACGCGTACTATACACGCATGATCTACGCATGATGGCAGAGCCTAGAACCATCCCCTTCAGCCTACGCCTCCTCGTCGCCTGGGTCACCTACTACTACACCATTTTTTACGAAAATGTCGCGAAGACCTTTGTAGGCCTGATAGAGTCCGGTGTGTTCGAGGACGCGGACGAGCAGTCCTCATCGCTCGGGGACGACACCGGGGAGAACCGCCATCACAGAGCGAGAGTACGGCGGCGACGTCATGCGCTGTGGGTTGTAGACCTGCAACATATGCGGGAGAACGATTTCCATGACATTTTCAGGATCAACCGCGCCATACTTGAGCATGTCAAGACTGGGATGCGACAATATCTAGAGCCCATCGTCCAACGGTCGATAATCACGATGGACACTGCTAAGCTTATCCCAATAAAGTTCTTGGCGAGTGGGATATCCTACGTCGACATGTCGTACCTGTTCGGTGTCTCCAAGACACTCTGCCACGAGCTTGTCGACGTGTTCCTCATTGAGTTCCCCTCCGTGTTCAAGGCCGCCTGGGTGCGCTTCCCCACACGCGATGAACTTCCCGAGATGGCGCGAAAGGAGTACCTGCAGTGGTGGGGGCTGTGGACGGGACTCACATCCACATGAAAGGGATGGAAGGGCACAGAGCGGAGTACTGCACAAGGAAGTTGGCCTACGCCATACAGCTTCAAATCACGTGTGATGCAGGAGGCAGAATATGGGATTACCTCATCGGTTATCCCGGCAGCGCACACGACATGCGGGTTTTCAAAGACTCTGCACTACTTGAAAGGTTACACAACGGCGACATAGCCCCATACCAGGTTGTTGGAGATGCGGCCTACCCCCTCAGAGAATACTGCCTAACCCCACTGCATGCACAGCGCGGAGAGGACCTAATGGATGATTGGGCCCAGTGTTTCAACTACTGCCAGAGCGCCACACGCATGGCGGTGGAGCGGTGCATCGGCGCCTTCAAAGGGAGATGGCGCATCTTCGCAGGGCGCAATGACTGCAGGTTGTGGCGCATTCTCGCAGGGGCCGCGTGTTGTGTGATCCTGCATAACATGTGTGAAGACATGGCAGCCATTAGGCGCAAGAACATGGCCTGGTACAATCTCCCCCGCAACCGCGACCCTTGGTGGACACGGGGTGCCATTGCGACACACAAGTGGGAACCGTGTGTTCCCCCCACACAACAGGCTCTGAGAGAGAGGCGGAAGAGACTGGGTGAGGCCTTACAGGACTCTTACGCTAATCGTCGGCGCCGCGCACCCATATCTCCAAATCATCAGCACCCGGAGTGACGGTGTTGACGTCGCCAACTTCGTCGCGCTGCTGGGCGGCATCGGGAGGTGGCGCGGACTCCCCGCGTGGCGGAGGAGGGGTGAAATCTGGCGGCGCACGGTGCATGTCCGGGGGAGCCGATTCAGTCATGCGCTCGCGGGCAAGGCGCATGTCCTGCGCCATCTATTCATGGACGAGGCTCTCGATGCGCGTCATCGCGTCACCGTGACAATCCTTGATGGTCGCGGAGACCAGCATGGCAGCTTGCATAGTAGCCGTCTCGTGCATCCGGGCGCGCCTGGGTGTTGCAGTGGTCGGCGGCGGCGGAGCTGTGTTAGAGGGGGGGGGGGGGGGGGGGGGTATAGTGGTAAAGCAGAGTAGTACTTGTACGGATGTTTGATGTATGAGTCATATCAGATTAACGCGAAAAGCGATTTCGGAATGCTCTACCTTCGACAAAATGAATGCGTATCGAGCTCGAGGTAATGGGAGCACGACTCACCAGTAAAGGTTGGGGTCGACGTCCCTGGCTGAGACGAACTTGGAACCTGCATGCCGGCCGTCACGTTGACGTTCGTGGCGCCGCCTCCGTCCACCGCATGCGGTGCGGCTGCGGCGGTGTCCTGGTTGTGTAGCTCCAGGTACGGATACCACGGTGGTTTCTCCACTGAGCCGTTGCCCGACCCCCCATCGCCACGCTTGTACTCCCGTTGCACATCAATCAGTAACCGCCACTGCTTCTGCAACGCGTAGACACCCCTGCACCATCCGGGGTTGGACTCCTTGATGTGCGAGAGAAGGCGGACCCAGTATTGCGTCCCCTGCTTCCCCTTGAGAGGCTCGAGCTCGTCTTTGGTGAACCACTTCGCCGCGGCGAAGATGGTGCTCTCCTTGTCCGATCATAAGCCCCTCTCGACTGGTGCAGCAGACCGCTTCTTCCGTGGCTCCTGGCGTGGCGGTGGTGGTGCCGCCTTGCCTTTGCCTTTGTCAGTCCCAGATGCGCGTTTGGCGCTCCGTTTCGGCGGTGGTGCCACAGGTTGCTCTTTCTCCTCCGCGTCGTCGTCGGCGTCCTCCTCGTCGTCGTCGTCGTCGTCGTCGGCGGGCGACATCCCAATGTCTTCTGGTTCGTCCTCCTCGTCGTCGGTGCTATGGCCTTCGTTGCGGTATTCGTCATCGTTGTCGTCAACGTCTTGCTCCACGACGGGCCGCACTGTTGCCGCCGTCCTTGCAGGCTGACGGCGCACGCGTGACGGGGCCGCACTGGGCGACTGCGCACTGGAACCCTGGCCGTCGAGCACGGGCGGAGCGGATAATCCCGTCGGATGTCTACCGTTGGCAATCTGCTGGTTCATCCAGCGGATGTAAGGAATGTCGTTCAGATCCTTGGGGCAGTCGTTAAGGTTCTGGCCCTTACGCTTACGAGCCATGGCGGAGGCTAGAGTGTTTCTAGATCTAGATCTGGAGAGAGAGGGTAGAGAGAGAAATGCACAGATTGGAACAGGAAAGATGGTGCACGAAGATGAGCTCGTAAGGTGTTGGGAGGAGAAGGAGTTCTGGGGAAGGAGCATTGTGACTGGGGGAAAGCGAGCTGGCGGGACGTGCGCGGCCCTGTCAATAATTCCGTGTGAGACGTCTCGACCAATCACGAGGCAATGTACGCGTTGATGGGGATTGCGGATTCCTTGAGATGTTGTCTAGATACATGCAGCATGAGTTGACATTTGGCACCGCGTGCGACAGATGGAATGTGTTGCAATTAGCTGACGACTGTTCCGCGTTTCACGTCACTCAATGATAAATACATTTGGCGACAACCACGGGCGGCCCGGCTTTCTGACACCTGGCAGCATATGCTGTACGTACGCGTCACAATCGATTCGGATACATTCTTTGTGACCAGGTCTGTAATGAATGTGAATTCATTACTGTAGAGGCTGCTCCTAGCGAGGACAGCCCGAACTGTTCGCGTCAGTTTGGGCTCGGTCTACACTTTCGTACCGAACCAGCGCCGAGTCGCCCCGCACCAATCGCAACACTTCCAAGCCTCGCACGTCCAGAGCCCTCGCCTAGCACGGTTTAGACCCTATAAATGCTCGCTTCTTTATCATTCTCGTCATTCTGTAATTCTCATCCTTTTTATAAAGTCTTCCGCGCACTCTTCTTAGTACAACTCATAACACTTGGTATCAGAGCCTAAGTTCCTAGGTTCCCCGTTTTTTAGAGTGTATTACCCCTCGGGGGGGGGACAGGGAAGGATGCCGTGGTGACAGGAGTAGCGCAGTAGCCGGCCAGGAGAACGGGTAGTTGCTCCTAGCAGCCATGAATTTCTCTGGCGCTCCTGCGGCACCGACGGATCCTTGCCCTCGACGGTCGGGATTGACCGTGGCCTCCCTCCCCCCGGGTGGTGGACAGCTGTGGCTGTCGCACATTAACTGCCTTTGTTATTTTCGTCGGTTCCGTTAATCTCGTCACTGTTTTTCATGCGGCAGTTGGCGTCAGGCATATTGGCGTCACTGCATGTGCGAGATTCTCGGAAGCAGCAAGGTCGTCACTGTTGTGCGAGTTGGCATCGGCACGTGGTCGCCAACTGCGCGCGACAATCTCGGAGTTAATGCGTGCGGCAAGTGACGTCAGGCGTAATCGTCACGTTGCGCACGAGATCTCAGAGGTCTTCGGCACGTTGTGAACGGGGTCACTGTGCGTGAAGATTTCGGGTGACTTCACGGCAGAAACGACAGCTGGCCGGGCAGGCCAGGCGCATGGTGATTTGCGTCGGAAAATGCAATGGCGAGGAGAGACGGCGTGACGACTGCCCGAAGAAAGCGGGGGTCTACCGTCGTCCTGCCCGGGTGCGGCCGATGTGGCTGCAGGAGGGTGCGTCGTTGGCGTTTTCGGCAGGAGCGGCACATTGTGGGACGGAAGTCGTTTTTCAATCCACCGAAAAGTTCGGGAAAAACCGCCTACGACTAGACTGTCTATCGCTAGGGTCACTGCTGCACCTGCACCACGATCGGCGAAATTTTCGGAGCAACAAGCAGCAGCCGACACTGTACTTCAGGCGGCACAGTACCCCCTGATCAAGGATAGTTGCGCCGCAGACAGGGCAGTACACCAGCGGGACAACGTTTCGGCGCAGTGTTTAGACCCGCGATTTTCGGGGGTTCTACCGGCTACAATACACGGAGTTGCGTCGAGATCGGGTTTAGCGAGAGAAACGGGCTTCGAGCTTCAGGAGGCGAGAATTACGACCCACGGGGAAACGCTCAAGCTGATGCCTAAACGTTTTGCGGCTAAGCGGCGGTAGCCGGATGGGTACCACTACCGGCCGAGGTTTCCAAACGTTTCACATACCTCACGCCCAGAAGGCCTCAAAGGCAATTAGTAAGTCCTATTGGCCACTGGATCCAAAGGTGGGGCCCTGTGTTTAGCCCTGTGCTGGCTAAAAAGCGCGGGTATTGCGCAAGTTCGACAGCTGGGCGTACAAGAAATTTTCAAGGAGACGGCACTGTTTCGGCCCCGACAAAACCGGACCATCGGCAGCAGTTACCCCGCCGAAAAAGTCGGAGCTGAAACAGTTGGTGCAGCTGTCGGAGTTTCTCCTAATTCAACGGTCTACCCGTCGGCGGTGTAGCGGCGAAGAAGGGGTTTCCGACGCTGTGGAATTTTAAATGCGATAGACGCGGTGGGCAACGAAGCGGCCGGCCCGACTGTTTGATCCGATAAACATGATCCGGCTACGATAGCGTTCGCGCCTTCACCGAATGTCAGAAAAATCGCGGGCAACACGGAGTTATACCTCATCCGACAAAAGCGGACGCTGGGTGAACGGCGGCAAGCGAAATTGTCGGGGGGTGAAGACAAAAAATTAAGTGGAGGGAAATTTGTGGGTGCTCCAGCAGATCTCCAGAGTGAAAGGTTGAGCCCGTACACCAATCCACCGCGAATTTCGGAGTCTATTCGGTAGACCCCCGAAAGGGTTTGATATTGTTACATGGAGGCGCGGCGAGCGGTGTATCGCCAAGGATACCTGGGATTCGCTAAGTAATTTCGACGGGTGCGAAGACGGGTGAACGTCAGAGTACCAGGGTTAACGGCGGAAACGTCGGGGTTACGCGGCGGAAAATACTTCGGGACTGCTTCAACAACCATGATTTTCGGGGTTGTTTCCTACGGTGGGAGACGGGTGAACGTCTGCTCGCCAGCTGTTTCAGCGGTTTACGGTGTACTTTGAAGCCATCTGAAGAAAGTACCAAGTATCGGCTTTACAAGAGTTCGGCGGTGAAGGCCGACAATCTCGCAAAAACGGCGGAGTTGCGGCGGCGCTGGGATAAGCACGCGAAAACTGACGTGGTGAACTTCTTGGTGGCAAAATTTGTAGAGTTTCGGGGTACCAGCCGCAACACAGGTGAAAATTATCGCAACAGGTGGGGGGAGGAAGGACAGCTTTTTCGCCTCTGCCCCGAAGTTCTCGGCGAGTAACGACAAAGTCGCCGGGGTAGCTGACGTCATCGACAGTCCAAGTTTGAGTTTGAAAAAATATTGCAGGCGGTCAGGGGGAAGTGGAGCAGCTGTTTTCGCCCCTGCCCAGTATGTTTCGGAGAAAGGCGACAAAAGCCTCGGCAAGTCAGGACAAGACTGCCGGAGGTGCTGACAGCTGGAGTAGTTGCAACGAGGAAACTGCCACAATTTCGGAACAGCAGCAGCAAATTCGGATTGCAAGATCTGCCAGCTGTAGATACGGCAGCAGCCTGTTGATTTACGTAATACTGCCACGCGGGGTTTTCAGGGTGGCAGTCACGGGAGATGCTGCAGCAGCAGTCGCGACTACAAGACAAGAGGAAGGGTCGCACCCTGAGTCCAATGGCACAACGACCGCCCTCTAAAAGGACGTCACGGTTCACCCTGACGAGTTTTTAACAGATCAAGATTACGATATTTCGCCACCGATAGCAATTTCGACAGCACATCGGCTAAACTTCAGGCGGGAAGTCATAACACTTGGTATTCTATTCTACCCTCAGCGTCAGGGTGGTTGTGATTTTGTGTCCGCGCAGCCGTGCACATTTTTGTGGGCAGCAGCTATCTTCCAAGGGGGGGGAGAAAGAGTGCTCACGCACTGTTCTCGGCAGGTCTCTGACATTTCGGCAGTTATTTCGGACAGCTCGTCTGACACACCCCGCACGACGGACGCACGCGATGGCTTCATCGGCATCAACGGCACCAGATTCTTCGATCTCTGACAACGCGTCAGAATTCCCGTCGACATTGCGTTCATCGGGACCATCCGATATACATCCGCGACATCGACGGCTTCCCTTCGTCGACGGATTTCCAACTCGACATTCGCTTTCAACCGCCCGATCGACATCGGTAGTATCAACGGCTGACATCCCAACTCTTTGAAATTTGCCTGGTCAACGCGTTCAACCACGCGTCAACTCGAAAGTCAACACGCTTCCGCGCCGTCAGATCAGTTTTCGACCGAGATCTGCAGTTTTCACGCTACTGCAAGACTCGCCTACATATAAGGGCACCTTATTTAGAAGGTGGGAGAGTGTAATGAATGTGAATTCATTACTGTAGAGGCTGCTCCTAGCGAGGACAGCCCGAACTGTTCGCGTCAGTTTGGGCTCGGTCTACACTTTCGTACCGAACCAGCGCCGAGTCGCCCCGCACCAATCGCAACAATTCCAAGCCTCGCACGTCCCGAGGCCCTCGCCTAGCACGGTTTAGACCCTATAAATGCTCGCTTCTTTATCATTCTCGTCATTCTGTAATTCTCATCCTTTTTATAAAGTCTTCCGCGCACTCTTCTTAGTACAACTCATAACAAGGTCCATAGCGGAATGTACCCTTAGGTCTCGTCACTTAGTGTGTTTCGTCATTCATTCAGAAGTTCAGTATTCTCGTTATTCGTTTTTCTGTTTACTCTGCAAGCTCATTCATAACACTTCAGGTACGTACAACAGCAGGCTTTGGAGGCGGAGATGGAGATGGGGGGGCAGCAGCAGCTGCCGGCTGGAAGGCAGCAAGAGCTGCAGGCTGGAGGGCAGCAAGAGGGGCCGACCTGGAGGCGGCAGGAGCTGCGGGCTGGGAGGCAGCAAGAGGGGCCGGCTGGGGGGCAGCAGGAGTCGCAGGCTGGGGGGGATCAGGACCGGCAGGTTGAGGGGCAGCAGGCTTCGGAGGCGATGATGGTGATGGAGATGGGGGGGCAACAGGAGCTGCCGGCTGGAAGGCAGCAAGAGCTGCAGGCTGGAGGGCAGCAGGAGCCGCAGGCAACGAGGCAGCAAGAGCTGCCGGCAGAGGGGAAGGAAGACCCGCAGGCTGGGGGGGAGCAGGAGTCGGAAGTGGACATGGAGATAGAGATAGGAATGGTAACGGAGCAGCAGGTCGAGAGACAGCTTGGGCTGCAAGCTGAGTGGCCGCAGGTGTTGGAGGTGGAGATGGAGGAGGCACAGGAGGAGGGGGGGGGAGAGCGGCAGGGAAGCGTACAGGAGGGGTGTCAAACGGAGAATCAGTCTCAGCCGCAAGAAGGGGAGCAGCAAGGGTGTCGAGAAAGGAACCGGCCCCAAGAGCGTAGAAGCATGCAACTTGAAGAGCCGATCAGTGGGTTGCAAGAGCAACAGGCGCGGGTTCAGCAGGGGGTCGCTAGCCCGGGCGGCGCAGGCCAAGCGAAAAGGTCGCGAGCTCGGGGCCGAAGAGGGAGACGACACGCAGCCAAGTTGCAAGGAGCATCCCAGGGCGAGCAGCAGCCAGGGGGTCAGCAGGGGTCGACAAGGGCGCCTCAGGGGGTGCTGCAGGCCGGGGAGGTGCCGGAGGCGACAGAGGCAACCCAGGGAGGGTGGCAGACCGGTGGTCGGGCGGAGAGGACTAGGGCACCCCGGGGAGTGCAGCAGCCAGGGGGGCAGCCGGGGGTGACAGGGGGACCCCATAGAGCGCCCGGAGCACCCCAGGGAGCGCAGCAGGCAGGAGGGGAGCCGAGGGTGCCCGGGGCACCCCAGGGAGTGCAGCAGGCAGGAGGGGAGCCGAGGGTGCCCGGGGCACCCCAGGGAGTGCAGCAGGCAGGAGGGGAGCCGAGGGTGCCCGGGGCACCCCAGGGAGTGCAGCAGGCAGGAGGGGAGCCGAGGGTGCCCGGGGCACCCCAGGGAGTGCAGCAGGCAGGAGGGGAGCCGAGGGTGCCCGGGGCACCCCAGGGAGTGCAGCAGGCAGGAGGGGAGCCGAGGGTGCCCGGGGCACCCCAGGGAGTGCAGCAGGCAGGAGGGGAGCCGAGGGTGCCCGGGGCACCCCAGGGAGTGCAGCAGGCAGGAGGGGAGCCGAGGGTGCCCGGGGCACCCCAGGGAGCGCAGCAGGCAGGAGGGGAGCCGAGGGTGCCCGGGGCACCCCAGGGAGTGCAGCAGGCAGGAGGGGAGCCGAGGGTGCCCGGGGCACCCCAGGGAGTGCAGCAGGCAGGAGGGGAGCCGAGGGTGCCCGGGGCACCCCAGGGAGTGCAGCAGGCAGGAGGGGAGTTGAGGGTGCCCGGGGCACCCCAGGGAGTGCAGCAGGCAGGAGGGGAGCCGAGGGTGCCCGGGGCACCCCAGGGAGCGCAGCAGGCAGGAGGGGAGCCGAGGGTGCCCGGGGCACCCCAGGGAGTGCAGCAGGCAGGAGGGGAGCCGAGGGTGCCCGGGGCACCCCAGGGAGTGCAGCAGGCAGGAGGGGAGCCGAGGGTGCCCGGGGCACCCCAGGGAGTGCAGCAGGCAGGAGGGGAGCCGAGGGTGCCCGGGGCACCCCAGGGAGTGCAGCAGGCAGGAGGGGAGCCGAGGGTGCCCGGGGCACCCCAGGGAGTGCAGCAGGCAGGAGGGGAGCCGAGGGTGCCCGGGGCACCCCAGGGAGTGCAGCAGGCAGGAGGGGAGCCGAGGGTGCCCGGGGCACCCCAGGGAGTGCAGCAGGCAGGAGGGGAGCCGAGGGTGCCCGGGGCACCCCAGGGAGTGCAGCAGGCAGGAGGGGAGTTGAGGGTGCCCGGGGCACCCCAGGGAGTGCAGCAGGCAGGAGGGGAGCCGAGGGTGCCCGGGGCACCCCAGGGAGTGCAGCAGGCAGGAGGGGAGCCGAGGGTGCCCGGGGCACCCCAGGGAGTGCAGCAGGCAGGAGGGGAGCCGAGGGTGCCCGGGGCACCCCAGGGAGTGCAGCAGGCAGGAGGGGAGCCGAGGGTGCCCGGGGCACCCCAGGGAGTGCAGCAGGCAGGAGGGGAGCCGAGGGTGCCCGGGGCACCCCAGGGAGTGCAGCAGGCAGGAGGGGAGCCGAGGGTGCCCAGGGCACCCCAGGGAGTGCAGCGGACAGGAGGGGAGCCGAGGGTGCCCGGGGCACCCCAGGGAGTGCAGCAGGCAGGAGGGGAGCCGAGGGTGCCCGGGGCACCCCAGGGAGTGCAGCAGGCAGGAGGGGAGCCGAGGGTGCCCGGGGCACCCCAGGGAGTGCAGCAGGCAGGAGGGGAGCCGAGGGTGCCCGGGGCACCCCAGGGAGTGCAGCAGGCAGGAGGGGAGCCGAGGGTGCCCGGGGCACCCCAGGGAGTGCAGCAGGCAGGAGGGGAGCCGAGGGCGCCCGGGGCACCCCAGGGAGAGCAGCAGGCAGGGGGGCAGCCGGGGGTGCCCGGGGCACCCCAGGGTACGCAGCAGGCAGGGGGGGGATCGATGGACGACCGGGAACAGCAGTTGGAGGAGTGGTGCCGACTTTTGGAGTTTGATACCCCCATGGCGACTGCGGAGGAGTCAGAGGCGGACGGAGAACCACCCAGTCCGCCTTCCCCATGCCCCCGTTTCCCGTGTGACACGTGTTTCCACACGTTCGCCACGAGAGGGGCCGCTGCGAACCACATGAGGGTATGCCGGGCGGCTGAGGCGGAGAGACGCGCGCAGGCACTTGGCTCGATCCCGTCTCTGGTGGAGACCGACACACAGGAGCGACCGACGCCGCGGGAATTTGGGGACGAGGCGTGGGCAGGGGTTAAGTCATGGGAGTGGGAGGCATTTTTCTGTGTGGAGGCGGTTGGAGGGAGGACAGTGCGCCGGATCCCGCAGCGGGCCCGGTCCGGGGTCTTAGACGCACTCTGTTGCATCTTGAAGCGGCTGAAGAGCCGACCGGGAGATGAAGCTGCTACCCTCCTACTCCTGGCGTTTCCGCGCCTCATCCTAGCCGTGCCTCCCAAGCCAGGCATAGGTCAGAAGGCGCTGATCATAGAGCGGCTGGGGGCCTTCTGGGAGGGGAGGTGGCGGGAGTTGTTCGACGCTGCCATGGCGGCGGCACGGCCAGCAGTTCGCCCACTTGCCTACACGTGCTCTGACCAGGACCCGGAGGCCATCCGCCTGTCACGGTGCCGATCTCGGTGTAAAGTGGGAGAGTGGAGCCGTGGTTTGTCTTGCCTCACAGCAGGAGAGTTGGCTCGACCGTCTGAGGCTATGGTGCAGTCGCTGCGAGGGAAGCACCCAGCTAGCAGTGGCGAGGTACCACCGTGGGTTCGTGAGTTTACTGTCGACGCTCCTCAGCGGCCTCCACTCACGACCGACATTCTGGCTAGAGCTATCCACACAGCTGCTCGCGCCTCAGCTGCAGGGCCATCGGGATGGGTCACAGAGCATCTGCGCGACACTTTCCTCACGGAACCTTCCTGCCTCTCCCACCTGCTGGAAGTGTTCAACCAATGGGTGGCGGGACAGGTCCCCGAGCGAGCTCGGCCCTGGCTCGCCGCATCCAACCTAGTCGGGCTTTCCAAACCCAACGGTGACGTCCGGCCGGTGGCGATCGGGGAGGTGCTTCCGCGTATCCTCGCTCGAGCTCTCTGCATCTCGCTTCGCCCTGTGATGGCTTCTTATTTTCTGCCGTGTAACCAGCTGGGAGTGGGCACCAGGGCCGGGGTGGAGATTCTTACTCATTCTTTCCGGTCAGCGCTGGCCACTCACCCCGACTGGTGTGCGCTGCAGATAGATGTCGCGAACGCCTTCAATTCGTTTCATCGCCACGCGATGTTCGAGGGGCTGAAGGAGTCGCCTTTCTCAGGAATGATCCCATTCTTGCGTGTCTTCTATGGGACACCTAGCGACCTGTACCTCCGAGCGGGCCCTTTCGTACAGAGTCTTGAGTCGGCACGAGGATCGCGACAGGGGGACCCGCTCGGCCCTTTTCTTTTCGCTTTCACGCAGCAGCAGGTGCTGGGGACGGTGACTAGAGAGTTCAGGGACCTACTTTTCTTGAGCTATGCAGACGATACCTACATCCTGGGACCAGCGGCTAGGATTCTGGAGGCTTTTGGGGTGCTGCGAGAGAGGTTGGAGTGGGTGGGGCTGGAAGTGCAGGCGCACAAGTGCAGGTTTTGGGAGCGTGGAGGTGGGGATATGGAGCGGGCATTGCCTTTGGGGATGCAGCGGGAGGAGGAGGGTCTTATTGTGGTGGGCGTGCCTATTGGGGAGGAGGATTGGGAGGGGGCCCGATTACGGAAGCGGCTTCGCGAGTTGCAGGCGCCATTGCCGTGGCTCCCCCTGCTCGACCACCCCCAGATGGCCTCGCATCTCCTCGCTATTGCAGTTTCAGCACGGCCGATGTACCTGGCCCGGACTATGCCGCCGCGGCCGGAGGTGGTGGAGGCCTTTAGAGAGTGGGACAGCTGTCTGGAGGATTGCTTTGAGCAGCTTTTCCCCCCTGGCACTTGGGAGCAGGATCCCGGCAGGTCTAGGCGCGCACGCATGCAGCTGCATCTCCCTGTGCGCCTCGGAGGGTTTGGGATCCGGGCGGCGGCCTCTTTGAGTCCGCTCTCCTATGTTTGTGGGTGGGCGCAGGCCGCACGGGATATTGCACATTTGGGGGTGGCGGGCGAGGAGGCGATGTTCGCAGAGTACCTCACCACTTCGGCGGGGGCGGAGCTTCTTGACCCGTGGTTTGCCAAGGCCATTGAGCAGTTGCCCGCGACTATACGCCAGGAGCTGCCGGACTTACCCCTGTGTGTGGCGGCCCCTCCTCTTCGGCTTTTCCAGGCGCGGCAGCGGCAGTTGGCTGTTGAGGAGCTCCAGGCACTCCGCCGCTTGGCTCGTGACGATGCCACCCTAGCCCGTTTCACATCCCTTCAGGGCCCGGGGGCTGGTGCATGGGTTTCGGCAGTTCCGGCTCATTCAGATCTCACATTCACTGCAGCGGAGTGGGGCATTGCTGCTGCTATACGGCTTGGTCTCCCAATCCAGCAGCTGCAAGTGGCGGGGAAGTGTGTTTGTGGCGCAGCGTATGATGACCCAGCAGACCCGCATCATGCGCTGAGATGCAAGCACCAACACGGTCCATCTCGGGTGCATGATGAGGTGAAGTTTGCGGTGGCAAAGATCGCTAAGGCGTCAGGGGGGGTGGTGACGATGGAGGATAGTGCGGTGCTGCCGGGGAAGCGGGTTGACGTAGCGGTGCGACGACCAATGGCTGGGGAGGCTCATGCTTTAGAGATTAGTGTCGCGGACCCGCTATCACTGTCTCCATCTCTGCTAGGGCAGTGCGGGCGGTCTATAGGCGTGGCGGCAAAGGAGTGGGAGCGTCGCAAAACGGGGGATTACGCGCCTCTTCTTGCACGGAACCGAGGCGTGCAGTTCACCCCTTTGATAGTGGAGACGTGGGGGTGTCTCGGCGGTCGCTTCCGGCGGTGGCTTCGACAGCAGGGGGACGCGCACGTGGGGCTAGCTGTGTCACGGGGGGCTTGTCGGGAGGATGACACTTCGTTCTCGGCTTACCTTTTGGGGTCTCTGAAGGCGCTCATCGGAGTGGCGTTACAACGGGCGCAAGCTCGTGTCATCCTGCTTCGGGCGGCGTCTTCCATGGGGGGGTTGAATGTGGACTTGGTGGATCGGGAGAGGGACGATGTCGAGGTGGAGGGCGGGCCTCTTTGGGTGGAGGCCCCCTACATGGTGGATGTGCAGATGTGACTTGGGGGGGAGGGGGGGGGGGGGTGGGGGCGAGGGGGAATGGGGTGCGAGATGGGACGTCTGGTAGGGGATCCTGGTTGGGTTTTTTCTTTATAGAGTATTTTTATGGGGCTTTTTATGGGTGTTGCGTTTGAGTTGTTTCTGGTGTCTTTCTTTCCCGTTCCTCTCCTCTTGTGCGATGCTTTTCTTTGCCGAATGACATTCACTTGCTAAAAAAAAAAAAAAAAAAAAAAAAAAAAAAAAAAAAAAAAAAAAAAAAAAAAAACAGAAGGGTCTAGACTCGCTACGACTCGGGATTTTCGGCTGTAAATTCGCCTCACACGCAAGACGAGCCAGCATATTTCGTCCTTCCCTCCCCGCACAGCGGGGTTCCAACGGCCCGATGCAGCCTGTGACGCCATTGGCTCGCTGGTCCTGCCCCTTGGCTAGGCGATTTGTTCGGCGGCGGCGCTTCGGGAATCCGCAGCTCTGCGCTCCGATGAAGGTTCTCACACGACTCGAAATCCCTTTCACACTGGATTCCGGAATACCGCGCGCGCCAAGTCAACAGCAAAAACGTTGTGAAGGGGAACCTTTTAGAACCCAACCAGATTAGGAAGAACCGAAGCGAATCTAGCTTAACCCATGTTTTGTTGTTGATAGGGTGCTTCATTGTTTTCATGTTTCACTTGCCTTCCTCAACTTGCATCACCATCCATCCATAAGCATCCTCCCCCTTCCATCCCATCTCCTCTCCACCCGTTCCCCTTCCCGCACTCCATCCTTCACAGCACCTCCATTTCCTACTCTCCACTGTATCTCCCTCAACTCACACCCGTCGTTCGTACCGAGGCAGCATACCTGAAGTTATATGTGAGTGAGTGTGTGTGTATGTATCAATGTGGTGACGATGACGGCGCCGCATTCCAACAGCACTCACCACCATGCATGCCCACGCCGGCCCGGCAGGCTTGCGAATAAATTTACCGTTTATCGCTTGAATTTGGCACGTCTTGGTCTGTTTTAGAAGTAACGGCCATTCGTTTCACATCCCACATGAAGCTTCAACCCTAGCTCCATACTCTCCCACATCCCATTGACCTCTGCTGCTAACTACAACTGGCCTGTCTTGACCCCTCCCGCATTTTAATACCTGGTACTGTAATTTGATCGCTACTTTCACTCTGGAAGAGTGAACGCAATTCGCGTCGCTCGACGACACGTAGGGAGCGCATTCAGAAATTTCCAAACTCAGACCTAGGTACCCTTTCCCACGCCGACATCAATAACAGCAACGCTTTCACGTCACATCCCTCGTTGTCTCGTTCATCCACCCGCCGTAGCCCGAGGGTCCGAAGCACGTTGCCTTAATCGCTGCTTCACTCCGTTGTCTAGATTATGACCGACTCGCGCCAGATGCCGCTACTAGCGGACGACGGGGCGAGCGGCGGAGGAGCTGTCGGACTGAACAGTAACTTCATCGGCGGATTGTACGGCGGGCTGAACGGAAGTTTCAAGATGGGCGGAGGCAGGTGGCGGTACCTGGCGGGCGCGGGCCTTCTGGTGGCGCTCGCGCTCTTCGCCCCGCTCGCCTACCAGATGTGGCAGCCCAGCAGCGACGTCTCCTTGATCCCCTCGCAGTGGCAAGGTACGGGACCCATGGATTGGGGTATGACCTTTCTTGTAACCTACTCTTGTAACTTAGGGTTTAGGCACAACCTCGTGCCTCCTCTCCACTGCTTCCACTACGGTTCCTCTGTTGTTCCGCTCGTAATTCTCATCCTTTCCCCTGTCCTCCCCATTCTCCACATCCTTTCCCATTCGTCATTCCCCTTTCTCTTTCCTCACCTTTTCCTCACCCTCCTCTGCATCCTTCACCCTTGCGCCAAACTTCCGCCATGCCCCATCCCCTCCGCGCCCCCAGGCGTCATGCGCCTCTCCACCGCGCCAACCGGCACCGACGCCTGGAGCACGCTCATATTCTCTGCCGCTAATCCCGCCGGCCGCGCCGCTGGACTTGGCAGGGAGACGGCCAGCGGAGAGCCGTGGGATGCGATGGAGGTGGAGGCATCTGAAGGGCTGTTTCTCGCCGGCGCCGCTGCCGTCATGCCGTCACCTGATGACGTGTTTTTGGCATCCGATGATGTCAGCCCGCCAGCTGGTAACCAAGGCTCCACTGGCGAAATTCGGAGCGCTCCGTCGAACGATAAAAGCGATAACGAGAGACCTACTAACGAGACGTCTAATACTGGAGACAATACTAGTGTCGTTGCGCTAGAAGCCACCGCGGTTACAAGCGAAACTGCTGACGGCGGGGATGGATTGCGCGGGAGAGCGGAGGAGGCGGAAAACCGGGAGAACAAAACCGGCGCATCATCAACCGCGGACATGCTGCGGAGATCTCCCCGCGCAGATGCGCCACCCGCGGGGACAGCGGACGGGAAAGAGCTCGGGGGGGACAGTGGCGGGGGAAGGCGGAGAGGGAAACCGTGGGAGGAGCGCAAAGGGTTTGACGCGGCGCTTCCGCGCGCGACGGTGAAACTTCTGCGGAGAATGACGAAGGCGGGCCTGCCGATTCCGCGCGACCCGTGGCTGTGCGCGACGCGTGCTGCAGACGTGGAGGGATACACGCGACCTTCAGAGTAGGTGGAGCGGTGGAGATGCGTGTGAGGAGAGTGAGGAGATGTGTGTGAGGAGAGTGAGGAGATGTGTGTGCACAGGGGAAGGGAGCATTGAGGAGTGTGTGTGGTGGGGGGGGGGGCGGGTTCTGTGTGGTGTATGATGGCAGTTCCCTTGACACTCCATCGCATCACCCAATCCAACCCTCCCTTTTATCAACTAAGCGCGGGCACGGCATGATGCTTGAAGATCACCTCACGGCCGTCGCCGTTGCTGCATCTGCGTGGACGACCGCGACGGCCGTGACAACTTCCTCCGTGAGGACGGCCGCTCGTTGCTTGCCCCGTTCCCCCTCTATCCTCCCTCCCCTTTCCCCACCACCCTACCCTCCTCTTCCCTCCCCTCTCCGCCGCGCCAGAAAGCAACGTACTCCTCTCGAGGGCTGCTTCTCGAATCGATTTGAAAACCATCTCCCCTCCGCGTCCCGCCCCACCCCTTGTGTCCCCCTCCCCCCCCCCCCTCCCCCCCTTCCCAGGGAGGTGAGCGGGCAGTACGTGTTCCGCGGCAGCACGGTGGACGGGGCGGACTGCCGCCTCTTCTACGCCGCGCTCACCACGCCCTCGCCCTTCAACGCCACCTTCACCACCCTCTCCCGCTCCGACCCGCTCCCTCTCCCTTTCCCCCCTTCCGATTCCTCTCCCTCCTCCGACTCCGCTTCCTCCGCCGCCTCTTCCCCGATCCCCAAGATCGCCTTCCTCTTCCTCACGCGCGGGCCGCTCCCCTTGGCGCCGCTGTGGGAGCGGTTTTTCCGCAACCACTCGGCGTACTTCACCGCGTACATGCACGCCGCCACACCTGGTTACCGCGTGGATCCCCGCGTGCGCAAGAGCCTCAACCTGCGCGCCGTGCCCAGCAAGCCCGTGTTCTGGGGGACTCTGAGCATTGTGGAGGCCATCAAAGTGAGCATGGGGGGCGTGAACCGAGGGAAGTTGGGGGGATGGGGGCGCGGGGGGAGGGGGAAGGGATGGACTTGAGCATGGGCGTGGGCATGGGCATGGGCATGGGCATTGGCATTGGCATTGACATGGGCATGGGCATGGCCATTGGCATTGGCATGGGCATTGGCATGGCCATTGGCGTGGGCATTGGCATGAGCATTGGCATTGGACACAGCCACGGACGTGAACGCTTTTCACTGTTCTCCCTCCTCTCTTCCGCACATCTCCTCATCCTCTTCCCGTCCCTGTCTCCCCTCTCCCCCTCATCTCCACCCCCACAACAGCGGCTGCTGGCCACGGCCCTGCTGGACCCGCACAACGTGCGCTTTGTGGTGGTGAGCGAGAGGGACGTGCCGCTGCACGCCTTCCCCACGGTGTACCGCTACCTGCTGGCGTCCAACCAGTCGTACGTGGGCGGTTACCGCAAGTTCTTCCGCGACAACAAGGCCGCCATCAAGGTCTTCCCGCGGTCCCTCGTGGTGGACGGCTGGATGCACGGCGAGTGCTGGGTCGAGATGGCCAGACCGTGAGTGCCGCTGCCCCTTAAACCATCACCCTCACCCACCACTAGCCACCCTTATCCCACCCTTCCATGTGTTGCTCTGTGCTTCCCTGTGCTTCCTCGTGCTGCCCTGTGCTGCCCTGTGCTTCCTTGTGCTGCCCTGTGCTGCCCTGTGCTTCCTTGTGCTGCCCTGTGCTGCCCTGTGCTTACTTGTGCTGCCCTGTGCTGCCCTGTGCTGTCTAAATTCATCCTCTCCCTTTCCTCCCCTTCCCCAAACCCCCATTCCCTCCACCCTCTCCCAACGTGCATCTCTGCAGGCATGCAATGGAGGTGGTGCGGGACTGGGAGTGGCATGAGAAGGGCCGCGACTACTGCGCGGTGATGCAGCGCCCGACATGCTGTGTGGACGAGAATCTCATCCACAACATCATCACCTCCAAGCACCCCCACCAAGTGGCCAACCGCAGCGTCATGAGCGTTGATTGGCAGCGCAAAACAGGCCACCCACACACGTACCTCCCTCGGGACATCTCGCCCGAGTCGATTCGGAGCATTCAGGAGGAGTGGCATGAGAACCAGAAGCGGCCCTACTCGCAGCCCATGTTTCTGCTGCCCAAGGAGTCGCAGAAGTTTGTCATGTCCAACCGCCGGTGTACAGTGAGCGGGGAGAACGCTACGTGCTGGCTCTTTGCACGCAAGTTCATTGGGCTGTCGCTGCGAGCTCTTATGGACCTTCCAAGGGATGTGCTTGGATATTAGTACCGTAGCTAACTAGGGGCAGCTGGTCGCTGCCCCGTTACCAATTATGATAACTATAGATGCTCTCTATATGCGTTGGGATCGCATGTGATTCCTGCTGCATTGATTTCTGTATATTTGATGCAAAACAGGTAGTATAAGTCAATGCCCTTGTACGAGAGGCGTTTTAATTGTACCTCATTCCCGGAAAGGATTTCCTAACAGGACGGTGCCTTCTTTTGGTTCATCGACTGGAAAGAAGATCACGAAGCAAGAATAAAAAGGGAGAGAACTGGAACCTGATAAAAGTTAGTACCAGATATGATATTGATGGGTACAGATTGAGACTATTGGTTCTTGGATGGAACATTGTCGGGTTAAGATAGCCAGCGTTGTGTAGTCGTCCATCGGGAGCGCACTTGAGGATGTGCATAACGCACCACGAGAAACGACAAACACTTGCGCAAGTCCCCATACCAGCCAAGTTTTGGCAGAAGTCGTCGCGTCATCGGTCAATATCCAAGTTCTGTTTGGTTCGCCTGAGAGACTTGCACACCCAGAATTGTACAGTTCGGTACGGATCTGTTTGCACCTGCCTTGTTTTGTGCTGTTGAGAATGCATGCCAAGAAGCGAAGCATCGCACTAGCGGTTACAGCTCGTCGTAAGCTTCGAGAATACTTGTTTCTGTCGTCACACCCTGTCCCTCTTGTCTGAGAATGTCACAGAAGCGCGGATTCGTTTCCCACATTTGGAATGTTGCCCCTTCATTGACACTCTCAGAGGGTGGCAATGCCAGGTCAAGCCCTTGACTGGTCCCATCCAATGAAAGAATCTGCATGACTTTTGTCATCGACCGTGAAGTCAAGCCCATCTTATCTGACGTGGCTTTATCTGACAGTGAATTGGCTTTTCCCAAGTCACGGACTGTTCGTCTCTGCTCAGCTCAGGCCCTTTATCAGGGAGCGTACGATCGAGTCTCAATCAACCCGATTCGCAAATCCGCGGTGCGTTGATGCTCAAGTCAATTTCTTGCTTTCTTGATTTGAAATCTAGGATACAATGCAACCAGTCACCCCCGATAAAGCTTCTTCTTGCTCAGCAGTTTTCCTATTGTTCAGCAGCTTCCCAACGACTAAAAATCGCCGTCCTGTTCTGTAAGGAGGCTCCAGCACTTCCTTGTTCCAAGTCTGGAAATAGAAGATGAAAACGCGCGGCTCTTCGGGGTCTTTCGCCACTGGCAGAAGAGCCGAGGAAGCGACAACGTGGCTACTGATTTTGTTCGCTGCCGTGCTTCTGGGAGCACCTTCTCAGTCTGCTGCACAGCATCCTGACGAGTACGCACCGCACGGACCCCTGACAAGGCCCCGCGCATGTTACAAGAGATGCAACAAGCTGAAGCTGGGGTACTACATAAAAAATGGAGCAGACACGAGGGCTTCGGGACCTCAAACTATTCTCGGGAACTACAACTACGAGCGCTACGTTATTGACAGTCCGGCAGCAAATGTCGTCGGCTCCTTGGAGACATCGGGGGTAATCATTCATCCAACCCTCCCGTAATGCCTCCGTGGTAACCTACTGCTGTTGTTTTAAGCCTTTTTTGCGCTTCCATCGACTTTTGAGCAGCCGCTCGCCAGCGCCGCGCTGGCAACACATGATGCACCTTGTGTAAACTTGCCGTCGTACCTCCCCGTCTCTCCTCTTGGCAGCACGCTCCCGAAGGAACGGAATGCTGCCAGAAGTGTGCCGAGCAGGAAGGTTGCAAGTACTTTCATCTGAAAGCCCCAATGAACGGCCAGCTGTAAGCATCGCCACTGATACTCGTTATACTTGCCACTGTTTTTTCTTGTCCTTACTACACCGCGTTGACAAGCTTCTTTCCTCCAGTTCAGAATGCGTTCACCGTGTGACTCTTTAACGCGTTCCCCTTTCAAAACTATGTTCTTATAACCGCCGGCTAACTTCTTATCCCCTCCCCGTGACACCGAGCAGTGGCCAATGCACGCTGCTGGGCTCATTGGCAGGCATCACCGTGCGGAACTGGGACGTGGCCATCGTACCAACGTACTTGGGCGGCGAGTGCAACCCCCTTGCCAACACGGACGACGACCCGCATTTCCGGGGCGCGGACGGCACGCGCTTCGACTTCAACGGTCTTCTCGACCGCTCCTTCTGCTTGCTTTCCGACCGTCGGATCCACATCAACATGGGAATCAAGGGTTACCAGCCCATCGCGAATCTCCCCGGCACGGCGACATCATTGGACGAAGAGTCGCTCGCTGCAGCGCTGGAAGCGGCGTCCAATGAGAAAAAGCCACGTCATATCAGGCAACTGGAGCAGGAGCGAATGAGCGCGGAGGAACTGAGAGATCTGGAGAGTATGCGGGCCAATGGGAGCCTGCCGTTGACTAATGAGGTGGCGGCGGCACTTGAGCGGGAAACGGGACGTCGCAGCGGCGAAGGCGGCGGCGGGAGTGGAGGGGAAGAGCAGCAGCATCACTCGATTCAGTACGCAAAGCATGAGCTGAAGGCGAGGCTTCTCAAAGGAAAGCCGATTCGCAGCTGGATCAGGTATGCGCATTTTCTTTTCTTTCATCATGTGCAGCACGTGCCGCGTTGTTAGATTTTCCGAGCCTCATGAATGTACGCTTCTCATGTCGCGCTCATTCATGGTGCCTTGCAGGGAGCTCCAAGTGATGTGGCGCGATGCGATTGGCGCGCAGCACTCGGCGTTCTTCAAGGCACGAGACGGCAAGGAGCAAGGGAGGGGCAGCAGCGGTTTCATCGACCGACTGGAGCTTGACGGCTCGCCGGTGGCCCCGCCTCTGTCCGCCGGCTCTTCCATCACCGGCAGCGGCGGGTTCAAGCTGCTTCTGGCGGAAACGCGGAGCTGCAAGGGGAAGGACGAGGACGAGTTTCATTTGACAATCGATGGAGTCGTGGACATGGGAATCTCGGCGCGGTTGGCGCATCCTCTCATGCAAACGGCGACCGAAGCCCAGGCGCATTTCAACGTCCACATCGCCCGGCTCAATGTGAGCAACCCCTTTTTTTGTGTGTGTGATTGTTTGCTGGCTGTGTGATAACCATCCTGGCAGTTTTGGTACCGTTTTGTCGTTTTCTCCCAGGCAATTGTTTTCCCTTCACCCATCACCCTCTCCCCCCACCTTTCGGCCCCTCTCTCTCCATATGCAGCACACGAGCGGCATTCACGGCGTGCTGGGTCAGACATTCCGAGCGGAGGAGTCCCGCAAGGTGCGCTCGCTGCGGTACCGCCTGCTGACCCGCCTGCTGCGCGAGCCGGTGGAGGTGGAGAGCGAGAGTGGCAGGGGATTCCTGGATGGGCGCACGGAGGACTACGTCACCTCGGATATTCGCTCCGCAGATTGCATGTACGCCGCTGCGTGGCGCAGGGGGGCACATGAGAGCAGTGAAGGAAGTGATTTCATCTGACGAGGGATCGTGACGCAGTGCTGCTGAGTCGGTGGTTTGAGGAATCATTATCACCTTCTGCACTGATAAGATACAAAATATAGGTAACCTAGTAAATAAATCCGCTGCCATAATGGCACGCCTATTACAAGTGGGGAGTTCTTGTGTTTTGTCGATCCTGTGTCTGCTTTTCTTTCTTGACTTGATGTGAAATGCTTTGTTAGCTCTCAAACCAGAAGTCGGTGCAGTGCACATGTAGATCGGTAGATCCAACCGCGTTGTTATTTCTATGATTCTGAAAATCAGAGGTGGTTGAGAGTTGTGTCAAACCAGCGCTCATTTGTTTTATTTATAGGCTCAGATAACTGACACATAATCTTTACAAAGAAAAGCATCGCACAAGAGGAGAGGAACGGGAAAGAAAGACACCAGAAACAACTCAAACGCAACACCCATAAAAAGGCCCATCAAAATACTCTATAAAGAAAAAACCCAACCAGGATCCCCTACCAGACGTCCCATCTCGCACCCCATTCCCCCTCGCCCCCCCCCCCCCCCTCCCCTCCCCCCCAAGTCACATCTGCACATCCACCATGTAGGGGGCCTCCACCCAAAGAGGCCCGCCCTCCACCTCGACATCGTCCCTCTCCCGATCCACCAAGTCCACATTCAACCCCCCCATGGAAGACGCCGCCCGAAGCAGGATGACACGAGCTTGCGCCCGTTGTAACGCCACTCCGATGAGCGCCTTCAGAGACCCCAAAAGGTAAGCCGAGAACGAAGTGTCATCCTCCCGACAAGCCCCCCGTGACACAGCTAGCCCCACGTGCGCGTCCCCCTGCTGTCGAAGCCACCGCCGGAAGCGACCGCCGAGACACCCCCACGTCTCCACTATCAAAGGGGTGAACTGCACGCCTCGGTTCCGTGCAAGAAGAGGCGCGTAATCCCCCGTTTTGCGACGCTCCCACTCCTTTGCCGCCACGCCTATAGACCGCCCGCACTGCCCTAGCAGAGATGGAGACAGTGATAGCGGGTCCGCGACACTAATCTCTAAAGCATGAGCCTCCCCAGCCATTGGTCGTCGCACCGCTACGTCAACCCGCTTCCCCGGCAGCACCGCACTATCCTCCATCGTCACCACCCCCCCTGACGCCTTAGCGCTCATTTGTTTTGTCCTCTACATTCTCAATGATTATAATGCAAAAGAAACAACCAACACTTGAGGAACATGCTATTCTACGGTACCGATGTCTAACCTTACCTCAACTCAAAGGATGAAATTGTTATACCCTGCACAAGCATGTACAGAGCAGGACAGAAGAGCACATGAGAGACCCTTAATATGACAGGCGAGACGGAGTTCCCGGACACATCAATCCTACACATACCGTATTAAAAAACACAGCCCGCCCCACCTCTAGAGGCCCTACGCACCTGCTAGCAAGCAGCTTGGAGCATCCGTGGTTGCCATGCTGCAGCGCCACTTGCATGGGCGTCCTGCCCTCACCATCTGTCACATTCACCACCGCCCCCCACAGCAGCAGCAGCTCCACCATCGCCTCGTCTCCCCTCTCACACGCCACATGCAGCAGCCTCTGCCCCGTTCTCCCCGCACTGCCTCTTGTGATCCCTGGTCCAGCTGGCGTCGCGCTGGCGACGGCCCCGACCACGTCAGCGTTGACGTCGACGGGCGCGGTGACGAGGAGGCGGAAGGCGGAGCGCACGTCGCAGGAGGCGACTGCTGCTCGCAGTTGGTGCAGCGCGGTCAAGGGGTTGTCCGTGGCGGGCGCTTGGAAACGCCGCTCCACATACTGGAAGATGGCGGGGTGGTGGTATGGGGAGGATGGAACGGGGGAATGGGGAGGGGGAAATAGAAGAAGGGAAATGAGATTTCACAGTGCAAGGCGAGAGTGCTACTGTTCACTTAGCACACGTCGCAGGGGCCGGAAAGGCGGAGCGGACATCGCAGGAGGCGGCTGCTGCTCGCAGGTGGTGCAGAGCGGATGTGGGGGTGTCGGTGGTGGGGGCAGGGAAAGGCCGTGGAGGGGTGGTGGCATGGACGGGTGGCATGAGGAGGGAGGGGAAAAAGGGGAGAGGGGAAAAGAAGGGGGACAGGATTTCAGAGTGCGTGGGAAAAGTGCTGCTGGTCACAAAGTGCATGTCGCAGTTAGCGAATGCATCGTACAGGTGGTGCAGTGGAGGGGGCTAGGAAGCGCTGTGCCACATACTGGAGATGGTGGAGTGGCGAATAAAGGGTCACCTTGTCACCCACCCACCCACCTTGCATTTGATGTACTGCTCTTTGAGGCCCAATGAGTCTGTGTCTGCTGGCTTTGATTGTTCATCCGACTGAAAAATGACCCTAAACCGTAAAACCTAAACCTGCTGGCTTTGATTGTTCACGCGTGTCCCACCCACCCACCTTGCAGCTAATGTCCTGCCCTTTCACTGCCAACGAGTCCGTGTCTGCTGGCTTGACTTTAAAGCTGACTCAAAAGTCACCTCTTTTGGTGCATGTGTGTCCCACTCACCTTGCAGTGAATGTACTGCTCTTTCACTGCCAACGAGTCCGTGTCTGACGGCTTGTGCACCACAGCAGGCGCCGCCGCTGAAGCCCCCCCGTCATTGGACAATAGAATGTAGTCCTCCCCTTCGCCCCCCTCGCTCTCCGCACTGCATGGTGCAACGGGTGTGCATGGTGCAACGGGTGTGCATGGTGCAACGGGTGTGCATGGTGCAACGGGTGTGCATGGTGCAACGGGTGTGCATGGAGGATGGACAAGGCGGAAGGGACGGACAAGGAGGAGAAGGGAGAGGCAGGAGGAGAAGGGAGGGGCAGGAGGAGAAGGGAGGGGCAGGAGGAGAAGGGAGGGGCAGGAGGAGAAGGAAGCGAAAGGGGAGGAGAGGCCAAGAGAGGGAATAGAGGCGAGAGAATTAATTGCGGACAGAATTGAGTGGGGCGATGTTATGTTATGGAAGAGGGGAGGCCATTGATCGAGAGCAGACGAACCACCGTTCAACCAGCAGCAGCGCAACACATGGCACCAGCACAGCATGGAACCGCACAGCATGGCACCGCACAGCAGGACACAGCACAGCACAGCACAGCACAGTACAGCACAGCACAGCACAGCACAGCACAGCACAGCACAGCACAGCACAGCACAGCAAAGCACAGCACAGCACAGCACAGCACAGCACAGCACAGCACAGCACAGCACAGCACAGCACAGCACAGCACAGCGCACCACCACACAAACATACCGTGTCAAGGCGCGGCTCGCTGCACCTGGAGGCCCCTCTCGCCCGCCCACAGCACCCCCCTGCACGTCTTTGAGCCCTTGCTCCCACACGCTGTTGGCAAAGTCGTTGCCCACTATGGCCATCAACCGCACCAGTGGCGCCGTCCACACCTTCACATCTAGCGTCAATGAGCGCACCTGGTGGTGGTGAAGGGGGAGGGGGCGAGGGGGGGCGGGAGGAGAGAGGCGGGGATGTTTGGGGAAAATGGAAAGTGTTTGTGGAGGCGCCTCTAATGGACTCATGATGGCTATGAGGCGCACCAGTGACGCCATGCACCCCTTCATGCCTCGCGTCAACACGCGTACCTTAAGGCAGGGAAGCACAGGGAGGGAAGCACAGAGCGGGGAAGCACAGGGCAGGAATTCATAGGGCGGGGAAGCACAGAAGGAAGGGGGGATGGATGGAACGGGGAAGCTCATTCGGGGTGCCTCGTGTCATCATATCATGGGCATGGGTACACACACCCAGTGACTGCCCTCTCTATTCCATCACCCTCACGAGTGGCTTGCTTGCAGTTGTGGCTGGAGACCTTTCAACATCGGGGCGTGCGTACTTTGAAGCAATCAGTGCAGAGCAGCACGCAGAGGTTGAGCAACCCAGTCAGTCACGGGGCCTCATACCATGATTAGGCGCCAGAGAAAAAGATTGGTACCTTGGAGCGATGCACGCCCAGATTGCGGTGCACGCCGGAGCAGTCGATGCAGAGCAGCACACTGAGGTTGAGCGACACCCAGTCGGTTGGGGTGCCTCCTACCATGACCCAATATCAGGCATCCCCCGACCCAACTACTGAGCCCTCGACTGCTTAAAGCCCAAGTGCCACTTGTGAGTTGCAAGCATACCTTGGAGCGATGCACGCCCAAGTTCCGGTGCACGCCGGAGCAATCAATGCAGAGCAGCACGCAGAGGTTGAGCGACGCCCAGTCGGGGTGCGCCCGGCTGCAGTCGGCACAGCGGTCGTTGCCGCTCACATAGCCCAGCACCTCCAGTGGCCGCTCCACTATGGGCAGTGCTGCTGCCTGCCCGTCCTGTGATGCTGCCCGGTGGGAAATGGTTAAATCCGCCACTGATGGCGCTGGCTGGCGTGGGGAGGAGAGGAGCAGTGGGGGGGAGGGGGAGGGGGGTGAGGGGGAGGAGAAGCAGTGCAGCAAGGAGGAGACGAGGGCGGAGGGGAAGGAGGGAAGAAGGGGTGAGAATAGCTGTGGTTGCAGCTGGCATAGCCCAGCACCTCCAAGGGTCGCTCCACTATGGGCAGCGCTGCTGTGGCCTGTGAGGGCTGCCCGCCCTTCGATGCCTCCCGGTGAGAGATGGTTAAGTGGTGAGGACACATGGGGGAGAGGAATGAGGAGGGGATTGGGGGGACGGGGAGGGGAGGACACATGGGGGAGAGGAATGAGGAGGGGATTGGGGGGACGGGGAGGGGAGGACACATGGGGGAGAGGAATGAGGAGGGGATTGGGGGGACGGGGAGGGGAGGACACATGGGGGAGAGGAATGAGGAGGGGATTGGGGGGACGGGGAGGGGAGGACACATGGGGGAGAGGAATGAGGAGGGGATTGGGGGGACGGGGAGGGGAGGACACATGGGGGAGAGGAATGAGGAGGGGATTGGGGGGACGGGGAGGGGAGGACACATGGGGGAGAGGAATGAGGAGGGGATTGGGGGGACGGGGAGGGGAGGACACATGGGGGAGAGGAATGAGGAGGGGATTGGGGGGACGGGGAGGGAAGGACACATGGGGGAGAGGAATGAGGAGGGGATTGGGGGGACGGGGAGGGGAGGACACATGGGGGAGAGGAATGAGGAGGGGATTGGGGGGACGGGGAGGGGAGGACACATGGGGGAGAGGAATGAGGAGGGGATTGGGGGGACGGGGAGGGGAGGACACATGGGGGAGAGGAATGAGGAGGGGATTGGGGGGACGGGGAGGGGAGGACACATGGGGGAGAGGAATGAGGAGGGGATTGGGGGGACGGGGAGGGGAGGACACATGGGGGAGAGGAATGAGGAGGAGATTGGGGGGACGGGGAGGGGAGGACACATGGGGGAGAGGAATGAGGAGGGGATTGGGGGGACGGGGAGGGGAGGACACATGGGGGAGAGGAATGAGGAGGGGATTGGGGGGACGGGGAGGGGAGGACACATGGGGGAGAGGAATGAGGAGGGGATTGGGGGGACGGGGAGGGGAGGACACATGGGGGAGAGGAATGAGGAGGAGATTGGGGGGAGGGGGAGTAAGAAGGAAGAGCAGGGGGAAGGGGGAGTGGGAAGACCAACGTTGCCGCATGGTGCTTGAGACGTCGCTAGCATGTGAACGAGGAGGACGCATCGTGCACTAGCTTTGAAAAACAGAGCACCAAAACGAAAGGCGGTGAGAACGAGAGGCGGTGAGTGCGTACAATGGAGGAGGAGGATTCAATGGGCACAACAAGCAGGCAGGCGGGCAAGCAAAACAGGCGGAAAGCAGGGAAGCAAGCGGGCAGGGGGGCAGGGAAGCGGGGAGGCACCTGGGCAGTGGTGTGGGAGTTGAGCAGCGAGGCAATGACAGCTGTGATCTTCTCCATCCAGTCCCTCTGCTCCGCTGCACTCTCCGCCTGCCCACCCCCACGCAACAGATGCACATATACAGACGGGTCCACCACAATGACTCATGCTCTCAAACTTCTCAACCATGCCACCATGCACACAAGTGCGACAACGAATACAGCCCCGTTCATTAAAGCCCCGTCGCTTAAACTCGCAAGAAAGAACGACGCCAATGCCGGCCGCCATACCTGCAGGGTGTGCGTGCAGTCGGGGGTGACGAGGCGGAAGCAGAAGCGCAGGTCGGGCTCATCAGCGTCCATCTTGACGGTCGCTGTCAGCAGGTTCAGCGACTCGTACAGCAGACTATGGTTCCTCTCCTCCTCCTCGCCCATCCCCCCCATCCCACTCATTCCCCCCATTCCACCCGTTCCCCCCATTCCCATGCCCATTGCGTCTGTGCCGTGTTCGTCTCCCCCATCCTCTCCGTGTCCGCCGCCGCCGCCCCTGCCGCCCACGCCGAGCGGGCGGTAGTGCTGGGCCATGGGGTTGGCGGGCGGCGGGGCGGCGGGGGCGGCGTCAGCAGTGCGCGGGCGGACGAGGGAGAAGAGCGAGGAGAGCGTGTCGGAGCGCGCGTTCTGAAGGGGGGAGGATGGGGAGGATGGAACGGGGAGGAAAGGGGGGAGGAAGGGGACGAAGTGGAGGGAGGGAGGAGGGAGGAGGGAGGAGAGATGAGGGAGGAGAATGTATTAGAGCAAAAACTTTAAGGGAGGGGGTTGGGGGAGGAAGAGCAGGAGGAGGGAAAGGAGAGAGGGGAGAGCAAGAAGGGAGAGGAAAGCAAGGAGGAAGAGGGAGAGGGTGCAGGGAAAGAGGAGGGCGGCAAGCGAGGAACGGGGGGGATACGGATGGTGGATGGAGTGGATGGGGTACGGAGAAGGAGCATGGGAGGAGAGGAGCATGGGAGGGGAGGAGCATGGGAGGGGAGGAGCATGGGAGGGGAGGAGCATGGGAGGGGAGGGGCATGGGAGGGGAGGGGCATGGGAGGGGAGGGCACGGCAGGCACTTGAAACTCCTTGGGCCTTGTGATGGGCTCGTCACATGCACATGCTGCTGCAAAAATATTAAGACCATTGAATGCAACATCTTCAGTCATACTCACCTGAGCATCCTTGTGATAGTAAAGGGAGCCCCTTGAATCGAGGACAAAGAAGTGGCGCGAGCGGGCAGCAGCAGTGCGCCTCACCAGGTACCCCTGCTTGATCACCTGCACCTGTGGTGTGGTGTGGTGTGTTGTGGTGTGGTGTGTTGTGGTGTGGTGTGTTGTGGTGTGGTGTGTTGTGGTGCAGCGTGGTGCATTGGGGTGTGGTATGGTGTGGTGTGGTGTGCGTGCACAGGAAGAGGGGAGACACGAGGGGAGTGTGGTGAGGTGAGGTGGCATGGTCTATGTGATATTGGAGAGACGAGTGCCCTGGCGTGCTTTCTTTGTGAGCGAAGCAGGCAGGGATAGAGAGAAAGGAGAGAAAGGAGAGAAAGGAGAGAAAGGAGAGAAAGGAGAGAAAGGAGAGAAAGGAGAGAAAGGAGAGAAAGGAGAGAAAGGAGAGAAAGGAGAGAAAGGAGAGAAAGGAGAGAAAGGAGAGAAAGGAGAGAAAGGAGAGAAAGGAGAGAAAGGAGAGAAAGGAGAGAAAGGAGAGAAAGGAGAGAAAGGAGAGAAAGGAGAGAAAGGAGAGAAAGGAGAGAAAGGAGAGAAAGGAGAGAAAGGAGAGAAAGGAGAGAAAGGAGAGAAAGGAGAGAAAGGAGAGAAAGGAGAGAAAGGAGAGAAAGGAGAGAAAGGAGAGAAAGGAGAGAAAGGAGAGAAAGGAGAGAAAGGAGAGAAAGGAGAGAAAGGAGAGAAAGGAGAGAAAGGAGAGAAAGGAGAGAAAGGAGAGAAAGGAGAGAAAGGAGAGAAAGGAGAGAAAGGAGAGAAAGGAGAGAAAGGAGAGAAAGGAGAGAAAGGAGAGAAAGGAGAGAAAGGAGAGAAAGGAGAGAAAGGAGAGAAAGGAGAGAAAGGAGAGAAAGGAGAGAAAGGAGAGAAAGGAGAGAAAGGAGAGAAAGGAGAGAAGAGAGAGAAAGGAGAGAAAGGAGAGAAAGGAGAGAAAGGAGAGAAAGGAGAGAAAGGAGAGAAAGGAGAGAAAGGAGAGAAAGGAGAGAAAGGAGAGAAAGGAGAGAAAGGAGAGAAAGGAGAGAAAGGAGAGAAAGGAGAGAAAGGAGAGAAAGTAGAGAAAGGAGAGAAAGTAGAGGGGGAGTGGCGACATGGCATGGCAGGAGGAGACATGAGAAAGGCAAATAGACAGAGGCAGTGGCAACGTGGCAGTGCCAGTGTTGTTCATCCCGCCCCAACCTCACCTTCCTCTGCCCGCCTGCACCAGCACGCATCATCTGCTCCACACTGGTCGACGTCACGCCTCCTGACGGCCTGTACGGCCCCCGCCCCTGCCCAAACCCTTCCCCGCCCGCTCCCCCCTCCGCGCCCCCCGGGCCAGCCCCCGACATGCGCCCTCCGCCCCCCCGCCCCTGTGCGTGCGCCAGCGCCTGTGCCTGCGCGTGCGTGTGGGCTGCCTCCAGCTGCGCGCTCTCCTCCTCCTGCGTGCGCCTGAACTGGTAGATGCGCTCCGCTAGCTCCGTCTGAGAGAGTGAGCGGATGGAAGGGAGGGAGTGAATGGAGAAGCAGATTGACTTGGGTTGGAATGGGATTCAACGCGTGGCCCTCTGGGAGTGCTGCAAGGGAACCGGTAGGTCCGCTCCTCTAGCTCCCTCTCACAGACAGAGCTAGCAGAGCGCAACTACCAGCGAGCGGATAAAAGGGAGGGGTGAATGGAGATGCAGATGAAACGGAAACAGTAGATTCGCTCCCCTAGCTCCCTCTGCACGGACTGGTGTGGGTGGTGGAGTGGCGGAGCGGCATAGAAAGAGATGTAGAGAGGAATGTTTAGGCAAGGAATAAAGGCAGGAAGGTGAGGATGTGCACGCTATGGTAGCATAGCCATGGCATGAGGATGTGCACGCTATGGTAGCATAGCCATGGCATGAGGATGTGCACGCTATGGTAGCATAGCCATGGCATGAGGATGTGCACGCTATGGTAGCATAGCCATGGCATGAGGATGTGCACGCTATGGTAGCATAGGCATGGCATGAGGATGTGCACGGTATGGTAGCATAGCCATGGCATGAGGATGTGCACGGTATGGTAGCATAGCCATGGCGAGCTTTCAAGAGATGAAGGCCTAAGATGCGAGCATGCAAGCACACCCCCCCACACACACACACACACGCACACACACGCACACACACGCACCTGCTCCTGATTGGCCTGCTCCTGTGCTTGATGAGAGAATGTGAGGACCTGCGAGAGAGGGCGAGGCATGATGGAATCGACAAAATCAGTGTCTGTTGGCCGTGCATTAGAGGATGATGAGGCAATGGGCAGCTTGAAGATACTAGCGAGGACGGATGGGACGAGGGAAGCACATGGTATGGTAGGATGATGTGGGAACGTGGGAACCCGAGTCAAAGGGATAGGGAATATGAGAGGGGTATGGATGGTGGGGACGATGGCACCTGTGAGTTGCACTATCATGGCAGGCAGGGTCACGCCCCCCAGCACAGCACAGCACCCCTGAGCATCACCTGATGGATGTACGGTTCCACTGCTTGCAACAGCTCGTAGCCCTGCCATGTGGTGTGGAGAGCAAAGCAAGGAGGGAGGACGACAACAATCACAGGGCAGGCTGGCTGGTTGGTGCAACACACACGAGAATGAGAAACATTGGTGTGAAGCAGTGGGTAGGTGATATGTGCACAAGCAACTGTAAGTTGAAGCTGCAGTAAGCGTGGTTATGAGCGGATGTATTGCAACTGCGGCGCCACTTGGCAGCTTTCAAGCTAACCACATGTCGCATGGATTGGTACGATACGTTCATTTCACGTGGCAGGCATGCTACACTCGTTCCCATGTGGAAACAGTTTGATGAGTGGAACAAACTTGAATGAGCACATCCCTTTACAAGGGAGTATGAGTATGTGCGCGGGTACGTACCTGTTTGAAGTAGCGCAGGTGGGCGTGCACAGCAGAGCCAATGGACTCGAGGAACACGTGCTTCTTCTTCGCCTCGGCGCTGCTCAGCGCTGTCATCTGCTCGCAGCACCGGGCAGGCATCAAAGTGGAGGGCAGGCAAGGATTTTCATAGATGAAATCACTTACTTTTGAGAATTCTCAAAAGTGATTTCAAAATGGATTTCATAGATGCGCACAGATACATCCACCCACCCGCACACACACATGCACACGGCACCGAAGAGGATCGCGCATGGCAGGGACGGAATAAATAGAGTTGCTTGCAGGGGAAGTATGGATTTATCTGAAGCTTAAGAGAAGAAGTCCCTCATAAGCCTATGAGATGGTAATTGGAGGAGGAGATGCTCACATCACATTCATGCCCTTCAAAAAGATTGTGCCGTGCGGCTGTGCCTGCTTAAACAGCAACTGCATGCGCATTGAGTGGAGCTGAGCTGCCTCAAGAGTGGGTTTCAGAAGGTGTTTCTTGAAACGAATTGAATTGTGTTATAGAGAGTGTGCTTTGAGCCAATTCTAAACAGAACGCGGTGGTGAGTCCAAGCGAGAGAGAGGGCTCACCAGGTTGAAGCGCGCCTGCTCAAACTGCATGCGCGCGTTTTGCAGATCCTAATAGGCACAGGGGGTGACAGGGACAAGGGTGTTGGCATGGGCACGAGGAGGGGAGAGTGAGGGGAGAAGTGGAAAGGCGGGCATGCGAGCCGTTATTTTGATGCGGACGGAGGTGATGGCACAGCGCAAGGGTGTTGGCACGGGGTGAGGGGATGTAGGGGGGAGAGGGGGGGGGGGGGGGGGGGGGAACGGGGGGAAAGGTGGAGTATGATCATCGTAAACCTGTGCGAGCCGTTTGCAGATCCTGGTGGGCACAGGGGTTGACAGCCGAGGCAGCGATGTTGTTGTGAGGGGCATGGGAAGGGCATGTGAGGGGAAAGGCAGGGGCATGGGAAGGGCATGTGAGGGGAAAGGCAGGGGCATGGGAAGGGCATGTGAGAGGGAGGGACATGCGAGGAGCATGTAAACATCTGACCCAGCAGCACATGGATTCGCTTCAGGCCTGATCGCACTGCAGCACGTGGGCCGCATGTCATGAGGGGAACAGAGAGAAGGCGCGGGGGAAAGAAGGAGAGGTAGAGATAAGGCTTGGCAAAAACCTCTCAAAACACATCGCCCCCCTCATCACCCTCTTCCCATCCATCTCCTCTCATCTCCGTTTCCCATGTATCTCTGCGTTCTCAAAATGCCCTTCCAGCGATTCCTCCACACACTTCCCTGTCCAGCCCGCACCCCCCTCACCTCATCAGCCTCTGCCGCTACTTCAGCCTTGATGCCCTTCTTGAGCGACAGGAAGCGCTCACGCATCTGGTGAGAGTGCAGAAGTGGGATGGGGGGAGAGTGGGTAAGCGGGACAGTTTAAGTGCCCAAGACAACTTTAAGGTACGTGGGTCAATGGTGCAGCGACAGGGCAGTTGGGCGCAAGGGCAGTGGGGGCCGTGGGGGCGGTGGGGGGGCAGGGGGGGCAGTGGGGGCCGTGGGGGCGGTGGGGGGCAGTGGGGGGCAATCCTCGTGCTCACCTGGTCATACTGCCGCCCTGCCTTGTCGTAGCGCCGCCGCACCTCCTGATGGCACACATGGGGCATGGGTGTGGATAGATGGTGTGGGTGGATGGTATGGGTGAATGGCATGGGTGAGTGGGTGGCATAGGTGGATGGCATGGTTGCACGAACGGGTGAGTGGGTGAGTGGGTCGGCCTGAGGGGGTGGCATGAGTAAATGGCACGACATTGCTAATGAACAATTTGGGCAGTATGCACTCAGCAGCAGGAGCACTGCGACCTTAGCCACACATGGAGTGGCTGAGGAAGGAAGTTCTTCCCAGTTCCAACACAGCCAGGGAAGCTGGGGAGTGCTGTGGCTTGACAAGCTCACAACAAGTACAGTGGGACCTGACAACAGTCTTCCTCGCAGCCAACGGCAGCACACCTGGGCAGCCGGAACACCTCATGCGTGCGTCCACGCGAGAAGAGCAGCGCAAACAGCAGCGCAAACAGCAGCGCACCTTGAGGTTGTTGAGATCGTTCTCCACGAAGTTGGTGATCCTATCATGCAGCACGTGCTCCATCTGTAGGTGGAGGCGATGGGGAAGGGGGATGGGAAAGGGGGATGGGGAAGGGAGAGAGGGAGGAAGGTGTATAAGCATTGAGATCGTTCTCCACGAAGTTGGTGATTCTGTCATGCATCTGCACACACACACAGGGGGTGGGGGGGATGAGGGGGTGTCGGGGGGGTTAGGGTGGGGTGAGGGGGGGATTGGGGGTATGGGGGAGATTGGGGGGAAGGGGGGGATTGGGAGGGGGGGGGGGGGGGGGGGGAAGGGCATGTCAAGAAACCAAGTTGGTGATTCTGTCATGCAGCACGTGCTCCATCTGCACACAGGGGGTGGGGGGGCCAGCGGGTGTATGGTGTTTGAGGCACCTTGCAACCAACTTGGTGATTCCATTATGCAAAACACGTGCGCCATCTGCACAGAAAGGGGGAGAAGAGGGCGGTGGAAGGGGGGTATATGTTTTTTGAGGCGCCTCATAACCAAGTTGGCAAATCTGTCATGCAGCACGTGCTCCATCTGCACATGCATGCACACGCCATGCTGGAGAAAAGAGGGGCGGGGAAGAATTGAGATAAAAGGGTGGCGAGTGGTACATCATGGAAGGGAAAGCAGCGTCACGTGGTAAGGGCAAGAGGATGTGAGCCGAAACACCCACCAACCCCCCGCCTTGGTTGGTAAACCCATGTAACTTGAACACGCGTGAACCTTGTGCATTAAGGTACCAGAAGTGGCTGGACGGGACTATGCGTGCAATGGATGTGCACTGCACTGCACTGCACTGCACTGCACTGCGCTGCACTGCACTGCGCTGCACTGCACTGCGCTGCACTGCACTGCGCTGCACTGCACTGCACTGCGCTGCACTGCACTGCACTGCGCTGCACTGCACTGCACTGCGCTGCACTGCACTGCACTGCGCTGCACTGCACTGTACTGCACTGCGCTGTGCTGCACTGCACTGCGCTGCACTGCACTGCACTGCACTGTGGTGTGGAACGCGTGTGGTGCTCACCTGCGATTTAAGCGTCTCCTTGAATATGGTGAGATCGCGCAGCGTCATGACGAACTGCCCCAGCACCGGGCCTGGCGGGAAACGAAGGGTTCAGGGCAGAGGCACATGGGAGATAGCAGGGGGCGGGGGAAGGGAGAAGGAGGGGATGGGGGGGAGCAGGAGGGGAGGAGTAGGAAAGGGAGAAGCATGGGAGTGAATAAGGTGATAGTGAGATCCGTCCAGTGTGATCTTAGACAGACCTGGCACACGGCCTGGCAAGAAACGGGCGGTCAGATGATTGCATCAACCTAACCACACAACCCCCGCCAGCAGACTACGCTGGCACACAGCCCCTGGGTGCACACAGCCCCTGGGTGCACACAGCCCCTGGGTGCACACAGCACGGCTCACTCACCGCCAGTGGCGATGCTGACAGCGTCCTCAGGCGCTAAGAAGAAGCGCTCCATGGCATGCACGAAGGCGCATGAGTGTGACTATATGAACCCCGCATCTCCTCTCTGCCCTCTGCCCTCTGCCCTCTCCCCATCAAGCTCACCGCCAGTGGCAATGCTGACGGCGTCCTCGGGCGCTCCGAAGAAGCGCTCCATGGCATGCACGAAGGCAGTCTCCGCCTCAAACGACTCGCCCAGGGATGCCCTGTTGTGTGTGTGGAGGAGAGAATTGCATTGGGTGTGTGAGGAGCCACGCAGCGAGTGCTACATCAAGCATGTAGTGGGAAGAGGAAGAATCGCTCCATGGCGTGCATGAAGGCACTCTCCGCCTTGAACGGCTCGCCCAGGGACGCGATGCGGTGGGGATGAGAGGAATCGAGGGGATACACGGAGGGGTGCTTTGGAGGGTGCTTTGGGGGGTGCATGAAGAGCAACGCTTTGGGATGAGCCGCTCCAAGGCGTGCACGAAGGCAGTCTCGGCCTCAAACGACTCGCCCAGAGACGCGTTGCAGTGGGGGGGGGAAAGGATGAGGGAAAAAAGGATGAGGGGGGAAAGGATGAGGGGGATGCATGGGATGCTTTGAGGAGTGCATGGAGGAGCAGCGAGAGGTGCAACAGGAGCGACACTTCGGGGAAGACGCTCCATGGCGTGCCGAAGTCTTTGAGTCGACTCAAAAACAGGCTTTGGGGAAGAATCGTTCCATGGCGTGCCGAAGTCTTTGAGTCGACTCAAAAACAGGCTTTGGGGAAGAATCGTTCCATGGCGTGCCGAAGGTACTCTCTGCCTTGAACGACTCGCCCAGCCCAGGGATGCGCTGCAGTGGGGGGGAGGACATTGAATTGGAGGAGGGTGTGAGGAGGAGGGTGTGAGGAGGAGGATGTGAGGAGGAGGGTGTGAGGAGGAGGGTGTGAGGAGGAGGGTGTGAGGAGGAGGGTGTGAGGAGGAGGGTGTGAGGAGGAGGGTGTGAGGAGGAGGGTGTGAGGAGGGAGTGTGAGGAACAGCGAGGGGTGCACGGGGAGCGACGCTTTGAAGAGGGATGCACGAAGCAGCAGCGCAATGGGCACGCATGGCCAAGTGCAGGAGCGATTGCGCAGCAGCGAGAGGCTACTTTTGAGGCGCCTAAAAGAGGGCGCTTTGCGTAGGGATCGATGAAGCAGACGAATGGGCAGGCGCGGGCAGGAGCGAATGAGCAGCAGGGCGAGAGGGGACTCACGCGAAGTCGTTGCAGCTGCGAGCGAGCTGGCAGCAGCGGTCCCTCAGCAGCTCGAGACTCTCCTCCAACGACGCTAGCTGTTAGCACGCGGGAAGAGGGATGCGGGGAGAGGGTTACGCAAGGGCGTGGAACGTTGGGGGAGTGGACGGGATGCAGGGAGCGAGAAGCATCAGAGATGCGAGCAAACGAGCTAGCAGCAGCGGTCCCTCAACAGCTCGAGACTCTCCTCCAACGACGCCAGCTGCGGCGAGAGGGATGAAGGGAGGGTCATGGGCGCATGAAGGGGGATTGGGGGTTGAGACGCCTCAAAGCTGGCAGAAGCGGTCCCTCAGGCGCTCGAGACACTCCTCCAACGACGCCAGCTGCGGGAGCGCCGCGCTGGCACGCGGGGAGGGGGTTGCCAGGGAGAGGGATGCGGGGAGGTTGATGCGGGGAGGGCGATGCGGGGAGGTTGATGTGGGGAGGGGATGCGGGGAGGGTGATGTGGGTTTTTGAGACGTCTCAAGGCTGGCAGCAGCGGTCCCTCAGCAGCTCGAGGCTCTCCTCCCAGCGACGCCAGCCGCGGAGCGCGCAGCTTACGGATAAGAGGAGAGGTGTGGGGGGGAAATTGAGCGAGGGGGATTATGCTAGGGCGTAAGATGTTACGGGATGTTGGGAACGGAGAGTTACAAATGTGCGGGGGTGCGAGAGATTTGACAGACGGGCGAAAGCATGCGAAATGGTTACAAGGCGCGGTATCGAACTACGGAAAAGCAGCAACTTTCAACGCCCGATTCAATGAGCCTTAGCAACGGAAGGGGAGGAACAATCAGAGCCCAACGATGGCAATGCGATGGCGTTTCGTCCATCTCTCGCTCTACATCCGCTCCGATACTACCAAACCAAACCACGTGATACTTTCCACCTAAAGAGGACGCATGCGACCAATATACACGGAACGAAGGGACGGATCAAATGTCTCTCGCTTGTAAGCACGGATGGAGGTAAAACAGGTGGATTCTAAGACGTACTCCTTCAATCTGGCACTAGCGACGACATTCTGATGGCGGAAACGAGCAGAGCGGAGGGGTGTACCTGCTTGCGCAGCATTGGCGTGTCGTCTAGCCGCGCGAACAACATCCTGGTAGTCTGTAGTCAATCGGAATGGGTGTGTCGAGGTTGCTATTGCGAGAAAACCAGCACGATAGAGCGACGATAGCTGACGATGCTACTGCGCGACGATACGGGGAGAGCGAGACAGCACAAGGTAATAAAATATCCTCCTTGATGGTCGCAAAGCTAGGCCGAACACTACTGCTGGTCTCTGGGCCACGGTTTACTAGTTGTAGTAATCCCGAGGCTGCTGCCGCGGTGCTTGCTAGTCTCACCACACCAACTGGTTCTTTGAAGGCTAGGGATTTGCGGTTTGGGCTGACATGACTGGCTAGCGTTGGGATGATCGCGTGGGATGAGGAGACTGGAGTTTCGTGTGTTTGAGTTTCCTTCCGTGGGAAAGAAATAACGACAATTTTTCTTTCCAAGAAGTGTTGCGCCAAACTGCAGAAAACTCAACAGTGTACTGAGTGTGTGCCCAGAGCAAGATATGAAATGTGTACCCCCTAACCGCCCTTAGCCCGTCCAGGTGTTTTAGACCCTGAGGACGCGTCACAAGTAGAACATCGATCCTGCCTAGAATCGGTGTTTAGGTGGTTACACATTTTCGTTTATTTTCGCTAACGTACAGTTTTCCCTTCTAAGTCAGGCGATCGATGTGCCCCTGTCACACACGATCGTGCAATTTCGTCCACATCGGGCAATTTTGCCCCGTGTTTTTACGATCGTGTCACTTGAAACTTCAAAGCAGTCGTGACACACCGATATGGCGATCGGTTTGACAGGTTCGGTGAACAACCCTGATCCTTCCTCGATATTTTACTTGTGACGCGTCCTGAAAAATCTGGGTAGGCATGGCACAAGGCCGAGCCATCCAGATCCCTCTTTTCCTTCCGATCACCATTGCTGCGGTGGCTGTCTGTCGGATCGCACTATTCTGTCAAACCGGAAAATCCTCGTTATTGTGATCCTTCACCCAATCCGTCAGGGCTAGACAGCGTGAACATTGGATATTCGGTATTATCTTAGGAATTGCTTAAAATAAATGGTTACAACAATGATAACTAAAATGATTCCTTCTGATTCATATAACCAAGAGCAGCACTACCCCAGCTCCACTCCAGGAAACTTTCTCAGCACGAGTGCACGCGAGTCGCGACCTTCCGCTTTAATTAGCCTCAAACGAGGAAACTTGTGGAGAAGTGCCACACTCTCCTCTGTAAGTACAGAATCCGATATATCCAACTCTTCCAAAGCAGGAAGACTCCGGATGTGCTCCAGGCCAGCATCAGTGATCATGCCTGGAAGAACGAGCACTTTCAACCAGCTCAAAGGTGCCAGAAACTCCAAACCAGCATCTGTCACATGGGTCCCCTTGAGATTAAGAGACCTGAGGCTGCTTGCAGCCCCAATGCCTTCCAAGCAACTGTCTGTAATAGCATCGCTGGTCAGCTCTAAGCTCTCGAGCTGCTTCATATAAAGGTGCTTGATACCCTCTGGGCTGAACCCTGTTGACCCGTCGAGAGCAATGTGCTTGAGGTGAGTCATGGTGGACACATGGTAGAGGATGGCTTCTGAAAGGTAAGGCAGTCCCTTCAGATCCAGTGTAGTGGTCGCATGAATCCTCTGCGAAGAGTGGAAAAGTTGGGGAAGAGAAAGTTAGAAGAAAATGCCAACAAATGCCAACTCCATGTATCTAGCACCTGACACCACCATTTTCGCTCTCACCTGCCAAACCGTTTTATAAGCCCCTTTCCGCATCCTGAGCTCCTCTTCCACGTCAAACTCCACATGCTTTAGTGCTGGGGACTGCACCTCTGCTGCAGCATCGAAAATCACTCCTTTACCCAGCTCCTTCACCTCCTCCTCCTCCTCCTCCTCCTCCTCCTCATCCTCCTCCTCCTCATCATCCAAAAACTTTCTCGTTTCTAAAGTCTCTTTCAATGTATCCAACTGCCTTATCACTGTCGCAAGCTCCCCCCTTGTTGTTAGCAACTCCCCCCTTACAGTCACCAGCTCGCCTCGTAGTAGCACCAACTCTGCTGCCCTGCTCCGCTCAGCCTCCTTCAATCCCCTCCGTATCTGCTCCAACTGCCCTGACGGCTGGAACGGTGGGGACAAAAGGGCGGTGGCGGTGGAAGGAAGAGCGGAGCGGTGCAAGGGGGGAGGGGGGTGGTGCGGAATGAAGGTAAAACACCTCGCTACCCACTGGGTCAAAACGAGGGTGTTATTTGGCGCAGCGGAATGGCCTTAACACAGCCCACCGGCGTTACAAAAGGTGAGAATCATGGATCCCTTCTCATGCCGCCCTCGTGCTGCTCATGCTGTTTTTCCTGCTTCCGTATCCGCCCTCAGCACCCGGATCTACTTAGGGTAAGGGTTCCCGCTAAATTCCATGAAAGACGGGGAGGGGAGGGACGGGAAGCGAAGCCACGACGAGAGGGGAAGGGAAGGGAAGGGACGGCAAGAGACCAGAGAGGAATTAAAAATGGTGGAAAGCAAGGAAAGGAAAGGAAAGGGAAGAGAAGGGGAGGGAAGGAAAGGGAAGGGAAGGAAAGGGAAGGAACGGAAAGCCATCTGTTGATAGGTCTCTCACCTCAAGAAAAAAAACTTACCTGCTCAAAAAAATGTTCAGCGGGAGCAGAAGGCGACGAGTCCAATCCCTCCGCCAGCTGCTCCCCGCACGCCACGCCGCTCCGCGACCCTGCACCGGCGACTCCTGCGAAAGTCGACGATGACGCAACAGCAGCCGCTGCTGAGAACGGCAGGAGCGGCGGCATCCCCGCTATAGGCCGCAGCGCTGCTGCTCGGCTACAAGCACGAGACGCGGCACGATGAGTGGTGTTTATAGCGGAGAAAGTGGAAATGGGTGGTACGAGGCGAGAGGGGAGGGAAATGAGGCGAGATCTCGCTGCTCCGCAACGGACGGAGCCCGTAAGAACATGCGCGAGCACCATGCCGATTGGCTGAAGCTCGTGACCCAAGCAGGTTGGGAAACACGCGCGCGGCGTCTGTACCTTGCTGATGTCAAACTTCCGTTGGAAAAATCCCGTTTGGGAAAAAGAGACCCGCAGTGCTGGAAGAGTTGAAACGGGAAGAGCGATCGCAGGAGGCGGATCTCACGGATGGAAGGAAGTGAACGGGGAAGAGAAGGGTGACGAAATGGGCCGTTGGTCCCAAGCAGGGGGCGAAATAGATTGTCATGATTGCGTGGAGCGAGATATGTCAAACGTGACGTGTCCTAAGAAATCGCTCGTGAAGCGCTAAAGATGGATGTTGATGTGAAACATGAGACCATGCCTGGCCGATGCCATGACATCGAGACGACATGATAAGGCAGATGCGATATGGAATCGTAGGCCCTGTTCGATAGGCTAACCTTAACGCCCACGGAATCCTCGTGGCTGTTTCGACAAAGGTTTTTTTTTCCGCGGTCAGCCCGTGATTTGTTGTCACGGGGCTTTAACGCTCAAGAGTCCGAAGGGTTAAGGTTAGCCTGTCGAACGCAACCCGCTCGAGAAGCTTTAGCCCGCTGGGAAAGTTCCACCGTCCTTCTCTTTCAGGCAAAGGTGTAGCCCTCGCCTAGCCTAACCCTCGCCCCCCCAAAGTGGGGTTTGCCAAAGGGCTCGTCAAAGGTTAAGGATGGTAGGGCTACCCTCTTCGTGGACCGGAAAAAAAACCACCACGCTGCTTGACTCCACCTAAAAAAAAAAACCCGCGCTGCTTGTGAGGCGAGCTCTTTGTGGGGAGGGCCTTTTTTTCTTCGGCCTTGTTACCCAGACCTCTATAGCGGGCAGTATAAATCTTTCTACGCAGACCAAGATGACCCAGCCAGAAGGGGGCGAGAACGATCGCCCTCAGGGCCCCGCGCCTTCCGATTTCTAGGGGCGAGGCTTCCGATCGGGTTTAGCTAGAGGAAAATGCGCCGAGCCCTCCTCCTAACCTTAGCCTAGCCTTCGCCTCTTGCAAAGTGTTAGCCTATCGAACAGGGCCGTAGTGACGTGAGGCTGCTGAATGGGTTGAGCCAAACAAGATTTGTATAATCCACATTCCCGCCTTACGAGGGGGATGGGAAAAATGTCACGCCTTGCGAAGGGGGGCACGGTTTCACGCCTTGCGAGGATGATCCGAGCCGAGATGCATCGTTCGGCCGCTCGCAAGGTCGCAAGACGAGGCTTTGCATGGCATGATTGGTGGTTGCAAGTTACCACAAGTAGCTCTCGCAACCCCTCCTTGCGCTGGTGTGGGCCACGGTGGCGAAATTGAGGCCTTCCTACACTGAAACTGCGGTAATTCCACACCTGCTATCTTCACGCCCCTGGGCAATCTCCCTCATCTAATTTGATTTCGAGGGTGGTTAGCATCATGATTCGATTTATCGGGATTACAATGACGCAATCTCGTCGCGAGCTTTCCGGAAGTACAAACATGGCAGAGGTGATAACGAACGAACCACACGAATCGTCCTAACGAATCGTTACATTTGAGGACATGTCTCAAATGTCTGAGTCCACGTGGGTCCGGCTCGGACCTGGCGGACCAGCTCAAGAACCAGAGCCTGAACCAGGGGCGGACCGGGACCAGGATGCGGGGCTTGTAACCCCGTTATACCGTTCGAATGGCACTAAAATGGTGCCATTTTTTCGGTCCTCCGTGATACAATCTGGGGTCCCTTATAGGATCGTCTCAGGTTGATCGCACGGAGTGTAGCAGCGGAAGTTTGCTAGATAATCTCAGGTACGGACTCTGTCAGAAGAGGGAGATTTGAATCTCGACAGAAGTAAATAACACAATGCGGTACAAGGGTTTATATAGGAATACAGTGGAATACGAAAGGTCCTAGCTAGCCATGTACTCTGAGGGGGTACATTCCCCTTAGGGCTAATCTAGGTCGGGAAACTAACCGTGCGCTTCGGCAACTGTACGCGCCACGTTAACTGTTTGAAAGTTTTCCCGCGCTTTGCACTTCGAGTTCTTTCTACTTGCAACGGTCTTCGATAATTGTTTACGTCGCTTGATCTTCGTCATCGCTGCAGTGATCTTTGCGTTAATCTAGGAATGTCTTTAAACAATTCCATATCGTAACACTCCCCTTCATTCCTCGAGAAGCAAAGTCTTGACGCACTTGGTAATACCGCAGATGTTCGCACAGTGATGGTACTGCTGTCGTGGCAGCTTCTTGGTGAGAAAGTCGGCTGCCATGTCACCGGTGGGGCAGTAAGTCAAGATGACTTTGCCCTTGTCAACTTCGTCTTTGACGAAGAAGTAGCGGAGTGCGATGTGCTTGGTGCGGTTGACGAAGCCAGGTTTGTTCGCGATCTTTATCGTGCTCTGGTTGTCGAAGTGAAGCTTGAAGCTCGAAGATGTCGCAATGGTCGCCTCCTGGAGCAGTTCCTGGAGGTAGAGTCCTTCGCGAACGGCTGGCGTGGCACGATAAACTCAGCTTCAGCGGAGGAGAGTGCCACCATTTCTTGCTTCTGGGAATTCCAGGAGATTGGGCCGGTGAAAGAGGCCGGTTCGGGACCGTTGATTTCCAGGGTTGGTGGCGTGATCTGCGTCCACGTAACCAACGAGGCTGAATGAGCGGGTTGTGAGTGTGGAAAAGGTGAGTCCAATGTGCGGCGTGGAGATGAAGTAGTGTAGGGCGCGCTGGAGGTCCAACATGTGCTCCCCTTCAGGCCGCTTGGCATGCTGAGCGAGCTGGCTCGAGATGTAGGACAAGTCAGGCCTGCATGTGACTGCGGCAAAGAGGAGACAGCCGAGTTGCTGCTGGTAGATGTGTTGACCGAGTTGGGTTAAGGGGGGTGGATATGGGTGTGGCGGGGGTGGTTGGGTTGCGGTAAGGAGTTGAGAGTTTGGCTGGTTTGATGTTGAACTTGGCAGAGAGTGTTTCAGCGTACTTAGCAGCTGAGACGTGGATGGCGTCTTCGACGTAAGAGATGTTGAGTCCGAGAAACTGATTGACGAGGTCAGAGCTGGTGATATCAACGCGGTTGCTGAGGTTTTTCTCGAACTGCGCGAGGAGCTCGTTACCGGTGCCGATGTAGAGAAGGTAGTCAGCATACGCCATGAGAAGAATGTAGTTGCCGCGGTAGTGAAGACGGTACATTTCGGGGTCGTGAGGGAGTTGAGTAAAGCCGATGTCCAGAAGAATTTGGTGGAGATGCTGTTGCCAGAGGAGCGGCGCCTGCTTGATGCCCTATTGAGATTTCTCTAGCTGACACACGCGGTTGTCGTCGTCGCCATAAGTGTGGGGTTTTTCGACGAAGATGAGTGCATCAATAGGTGCGTAGAAACGCGTTCTTTACATCGATTTGGCGGAGTGGGAGATGCTTTGCGGCGACGATGGCGAGGAGGATGCGGACGGATGTGTGGCGACTGACGGGGGCGAAGGTTTGATCGAAGTCAACTCCATGGCGTTGCTCGAAGCCACGTGCGACCCAGCGGGCTTTGAAGCGCTCGATGGTTCCGTCAGCAGCGGTTTTGACGCGGAAGACCGATTTTTTCGAAAGGACGCGTCTCCCCTTCAGCGCAGCGCGGTCAGCAAGAACCCAAGTGTCGCGAGCTTCAAGTGCGGCGACTTAGGCGTCCATCGCGGTGCTCCATTCTTTGGCATAAGGGCCCGTGAGGGCCTGGCGCGGGGTTTTGGGCCCAACGACTTTCGGTGGGTGGGACACGACAGTGTGAAGGCCGAGGAGGTGAACCCCTGAGAGGTCGGGGCTGTGCTGCTGGTCGTTGGTGACCTCCACCATGTCGTCGTCAGAGTCGTGTCCGCTGGATCGAGTGGGGCTGGGCAGGGAGTCGCGTGAGGAATCGAGTGGAGCACTGTCTTCGTCGTCGTCGTCGTCGTCGCTCCATGGGCGGGGGCCGGGGTGTGGGTCTGTGGGATCTTGGTCTGCGAGCGCTGCTTCAGCTTCGTCTTCACGGGTAGCGAAGCTGCTCGGTAGGCGCTCATAATCTGCGATGTTGCATTTTCCTCTGGTGCGGTCAGCGTGGCGGTCGGACTGGAACTGGTGGATGGTGAGATCTTCGTAGAAGATCACATCGCGGGTCGCGACCACTCGCGAGGTGTCGTGGTCGAGGATGGTCCAGACGTGGTGTTCGAAGCTGATGCCGAGGTGCACGCCCCAGTGAGCGCAGTGTTCGAACTTCCCCGTGGTTGCCGTTGCTGGCCGATACTGCACCCTGCAGCCCCAAACGCGGAGCATGGAGATGTCTCCTTGGTTGCCGGTAGATTGGAGATGGGGGAAGAGATTTTCGGTGTTGGTGGTGGTACTGAGCAGGAGCCGGACAGTGTGGTGCATGGCGTAGGGCCAGTACTTCGCGTCGACGTCGCTTTGCTGCAAGAGGGCGCGGAACTTGGTCATGAGGGTGCTGTTGGTGCGTTCCGCAACGCCTTGCTGGGGATGTGCGTAAGGAAGGGAGAGCTTGTGGATTATTCCCTTCTCTTGCAGATATGCCGCCAGCTTCTCGCTCTTGAACTCGGCTGCACAGTCTGTTTGCCAGAGCTTGAGGGTGCAGCCGGATTGTGTCGCGGCGTTGGCGTGCCAGACTTTGAAGATGTCATACACCTTGCTCCTGTGTGAGAGGTTGGCCACCAAGACGAAGCGGGAGTGGGCGTCGACGAAGGTAAGCGTATAATTTTCGCCGTTGATGCCAGTCTGAGTGAGGACAAAGAAGTCGCTGTAGACTTTCTGGAGTTTGTCGTAGCAGTTCGTGCCGGGTTCATGGAGTTTGAAGGGCTTGTGATTTAGTGCAGCTTCAGGGCAGATTGTGCAGTCAGGGCGGTGATTGGTGTTGACAGGGACGGAGGTTCCGTCAGGGCGGAGCAGTGTTCCAGGAAGGAATACCTAGGTGCGGATACAGTTGTTGAGAACTTCTTGAGAGGGGTGGCCAAGTCGTTTGTGCCAAAGATCTGGGAGTGCGCGAATGGCAGGTAATCGTGTATAGAACGCGAGCAGTTCGGCGGTGTAGGTGGGAGGGGGCTGTGGGATTATCTGTGGCGAGATGGATAGGCCAGGGTCCAGTATGAGGTCACGAGCAGTAAGGGATGGGGCTGGTGTGACTGTAGTGCCAGCAGTAAGTGGTTCTGAGATGTTAGTCGAATATGCCGTTTCTTCAGGAAGGATGGGGCGAGGCACGTGATGTGGGGGTTGACCTTGAATGGTAGATGAGGCAGCAGTGGGTAGGTCAGATGGGCCGATGGGCGTGGACTCAGTAGGTAGGGGGCTGTGAGGGTAGCGGCTGTAAGGCAGGATGGTGTCGCGGTCAGTGGGGGGTCTGGAGGCGTAAGAGTCCCAGGAGTCACTGGACGAGGGTCCAGTGGGGGGGATGCCAATGGGCCGTGGGGATCCATAGGGTCCGGTGGCTTCTGCAGCTGCCTCGGCTTCGGCGCGCGCAATCGTTTCTTCGATTGGTTCTTCTTCCTCTGCAGCTGGTATAGCCTCCCACGTTTCTGCTCCTGCGCTGCTTCCCACCCCCCATCCTGTGGTGCCAGTGCTACTGCCCCACCCGCCAGTGGCTGCGGCTGCTGCTTTTGCTTCAGCATCTGTTCGGCGGCGATTCTCTTCTTCTTCGAGGGGTTGAAACTCATCAAAAGGCATGTCGTGGCGAGACCAGGGGTGAGTGACGTGATATGTTTCCCAAGTCATGGGCAAAGGATTGTTGTGTGCGTCAAACGTGCCAAGTCCCGTGTAACGTGTGAGAAGATGGAGGCGATCGTGGAGGGTGGGGTCAGTCCGAGTCTTGCATGGTTGAAAGATGGTGAGTGCTGCAGCGAGTTCTCCGTCTCGCATGCCTGTTGGGTGAGGAGTCTGTCATTCTGCTTCCTCAACGATGTCAAGAGGGACTGTTGGTGGTTGATTTGCTGCTGCTGGTGCGTCCTCCACTTTTGCCTTTCCCTTTTCCTCTATTGTTGCTCTGCGTTGTCCTGCTGCTGCTGATGATTCGCCTTCGTCAGTTGTTGCTTTGCCTTTCTCGTGAGCTGGTCCTTTCTCTTTTACAGCTTTCTGCTCTGTTGTAGAGGCTGTTGGTGTGCGGCAGTTGCGGCAGAGCCCGTCTGGGCCAGGTGCGTGAAGGTCAGTTTCCTTTGAATGAGAGTGATGCTTGATCCAGGGGCGTCCGTCAGGGTGAGTGAGTTCGTGTGGCCACACGACATCTTGTGGCTGAAGGTCAATGAAGTCTCCTGAGTCAGCGTTGCAGTCGGGGATGTCAAAGTCTAGAATATATACGCCGTTGTCGGAGTGTGCTTTGCCGACGTAGCGTGGTGTGCTCTTGGGGTTGCTGTAATCCTTCCAGTGCATCAGGATGCAGCGAGTTTCTGGGTCTTTTGCCATGAGGACGCCGCTTTGGACAACTTGTTCGTAGGATAGAAGATTGTACTTCAGGTCCCGCACGATGAGAACGTCGTTGAGTGTGATATGGATGTCGCTGTCGTGGGCTTTGAGGACGACGATATCGTGGGCTTTGAGGACGACGATGCTTCGAGCTGATGATTGTTGGCCACCGTGTCGATGGTGGGTTGCGGGATGGGGCGTGCATTGGAGATGAACCGCTTGGACCCCACCATGTGCTGTCCGGAGCAGCTGTCGAGGTACCATGTGTTGTGGGAATCCGCGCGATGTTGAGCTGAGAGTGCGAGATTCGGAGTGTTGCGAAGCGGGATGCGCTTGTGGCCAGCAGCGCGGTAGTTGTCGACCGGGCGAGAGTCGATATAGTGTCCGAAGTAGTAGTTGGTGATTGACGGCGAGTTGAGAAAATCCTCGTCGTGTGGTGGCGATTCGAGCAGAGCGGTCGGCAAGTTCCAGTCTTGTTCGTATTCGTTAGAGACAAATTCTCCGTCCTGCGTGAAGCGGTTGTTGTAGCCGTTGGGTTGTACCGCTTGTCCAGGCGGTGGTGGGGAGACGTATCGAAGATGCCTCCGATTGCTGCGCCGAGTGCGGCGGTGAACGCGTATCGCCATGTTGCCCATGACATGGCGGACGCAGTTGTTGGTGTGTTGCGATGGCCTTTGTGGATCAGTTTGAGGTGGTTGGCGCGGGGCAGTCCGATGGTCCAAAGGTCGGCTGGCCTGGCGCGTGTGATCGTAACCATAGCCAGAGTTGTTGTGCGGCGTGGAGTCGTGACGAGGTCTGGATCGGCAACGTTCAGTGGAGTGGCTGAAGGCTTTGCAATTTTTGTAGTAATATTGGCGTGGGCGAGAGTCGCGATTTCGGCGTTGATCGCGGTTGGAGTAAAAAGCGATTTGTTCGTGGCGCGTCCCCCTTTCTTGGTTTAAGTCCATGTCTTGCTGTTCGTGCAGCAAGGTAGCGCAAAGGTGCGCTTCCGTTATAATGCCCTGTTGGGGGAGAAGCGCTTTGCAGGGATTCCACTGGGGTCCCAGGCCCCGAAGCATAATCGTGACGAACATGTCTGCGGGGATTGAATTGCCGAGCTTCAGGAGTTGGTCGCGGACGCTGCGACAGCGATTGACGTAAGAGATTGCCTTCTCGCCAGGTGCCATCTTGACTTCCATGAGTTGCTGGAGCAGGCGGCTAGAGGAGACGGAGTCCTTCGGTTGGTAAGATTTAGTGAGGCAGCTCCAGGCAGCCATGGCGGGAGCTGGGTGAGTCTTGAAGGGGCGAATGCCAAGCTGTTCGGCTGGCGCCATGTTGCGGAGAAGGATGATGTATGCCATGAGTGACTCGCTGTAATACTGCGCTTTCGCGTCGTCAGTGTCGCTAGTTGGGCCGGGGTAGCTTCCATCGAAGTAGCAGAAAATTTGTGCGCTTTGGAGGAGCAGTTCGAGCTCAAAGCTCCAGGTGAAGAAATCTCGTTCGTTGAACACGGTGCTTGTGTGAATCTTGGAGATAGAAAGAAACTTGTTTTGAGCTGTGAGCATGGCTTCATCACTTGGACGGGAAGTAGTTGAAGCGGAGGAGTTTGATCCGAGATCGAACGTGGTTGGGCTCGGTTCCTTGCTCGGAGCGGTCAGTTGGTCGGGTTGCTGAGATTTGCCTGGGTTACTGCTCTTCAATTGTTGAATCCTGGATTCCAGCGTGGTGATGCGCTGGATGAGTTGCTCCAGAAGCGTATTGCTGATGGTGGTGTTACCCGCGGAGTTCGCGATTGGGTTGACGGGGGCTTCCGTAGTGGGAGCCGCTTGTCCGTCAGATCCTCCAGCCATGTTTCGGCGGGAGCGCGTATCGGACGCCTCCTTGAATTTGAATTTGAGTCAGAGGTGGTGATGCGAAGAACCCTGAGTGGCTCTAATACCATGATACAATCTGGGGTCCCTTATAGGATCGTCTCAGGTTGATTGCACGGAGTGTAGCAGTGGAAGTTTGCTAGATATTGTCGGGTACGGACTCTGTCAGAAGAGGGAGATTTGAACCTCGACAGAAGTGAATAACACAATGCGGTACAAGGGTTCATATAGGAACACAGCGGAATACGAAAGGTCCTAGCTAGCCATGTATTCTGAAGGGGTACATTCCCTTAGGGCTAATCTAGGTCGGGAAACCAACCGTGCGCTTTGGCAACTGTACGCGGCTCGGTAACTGTTTGAAAGTTTTCCCGCGCTTTGCACTTCGAGTTCTTCCTGCTTGCAACCGTCTTTGATAACTGTTTACGTCGCTCGGTCTTCGTCATCGCTGCAGTTATCTTCGCGTTAAGAGTTGCGTTACTCTAGGAATGTGTTTAAACAATTCCATATCGTAACACTCCGGACCAGTCCGCGCCTGGTTCGTAAACGGTGGGTGTTCAACGTTGTTTTGTGAATCTCCTTTTTTCGTATGTTTTGAGCGAAAATTTTTGTCCAGACGAAGCGAAAAGGTAACTAGATTTCAATTTTGTCGCTATTGCTGCAACTCGCAAATACTGTGCCGCCCGAGACGCGACGCATAAGGTAGACCGGTCCGTGTCTGGTCCAACCCTGATCCGCTAAGTGGGTCCGTCGGACCAGAACCCCGGTCCAGGCGTATAAATTCTGGTCGCGAACCAGATCCAGCGGACCCTTCATATGAGACACGTCATGACAAATCGAAGTTGTAAGTATCGATCACTTCCGAGCCACATGTGCCGCGATCGCCATCAGGCTCGATATCTTGCGGAGTTAGAATCGTTCTTGAATGTTGTAAATGCTTTATGTATGATTTCAGTGCAGTGACAGATCGATATTGAAGAGACATCGCGCTAGGTGACATGTCTCGTGCCTTAGCGAGTATCAGCGAGAAAGAGATACAAGACATGGCGACTTACTGAACCCTACACATCGATCCCCTGCAAGATCTGTTTGATTGTGACGCGTCCTAATGCGCATGCTGAACCGAACCGAACCTGGTGCTAGAAAGTCTGTCTGTGTCGATGCTAGCGGTCTTCCAGTTCGAGTTGCCACTCGCTGTCCGTCAACATCGGGCTTTCTGGTATATACCAGTGATACCTTTTCTGAACTGTAAAAAAGCCAGACATTGTCCAAACCTCATTGGTGACACTTTTTGATAGTTCAGTGTCTCCGCCGAATCCCCGCGAAAGCATTCGCGAAGACCCTGCGAGGCACTAATGACGCGGATTTCTCTGTGAAGGCCTCGCCAGACGCTAGTGAAGGAATCACGAACCCAATTCCTCCGCAAAGCGCCAGTCAAGCGCTGGTGAGACTGGAACTAGTAAAACGCTAGTCAAACGTTGACAGAATCAAACGCTGCGCATATCGTTGGAATCGTGAGAACGAGGAGAATGCAATCGACAATAGCAAGTAGACCTTTTTTGACTAAGGGCGTGTAAAATCCCCGTGCAAATGCGAAATTGGGGTTTGGCCGAATTTTCGTCGACCATGTGGTCGACATTTCTTTCGCGAAAGTCGACTTGGTGGCCGAATTCGTGTTGTCCAATTTTCAGCCACCATTTGCAGATTTGCGGATTTTACAACTTCGGTGGCAGATTTGCGGGCCGGTTTGGAAAAGTTGTAAAATCTGGAGTTACTACAGTAGTTGGGTATGTGCGACGGGGTCGCACATTTGACGGCGATGTTTCTTATTTGACAGGATCACAAATACTGTCATCCGGCGATTCCGAGATGTCGCAGGCGATTGTCCGTTTTGAAGTTGACTACTTGGCCGTTTTCAAGTCGACTCGGCGTCATTTTTGTGTCGAATTTTTAAACGGCCATCAAATTTGTTATATTTTTGCGAAATTCACGATTTTCGCCACTAAAATGACTATGTCATTGACTGGTTACCTTCGTACAAACGGCCCGAAGGATTGTGGCCGAATTTTGGGAGTTTCCGATTTTACACGCCCTAAAGGGTCTACAATCCTAACAGATGTGCCGTCGGAGCGACATCATCGTTGCTGCTTGTTTTGCTCGCCACGGTACTTCTGGGAGCACCCTCTTAGATTGAAGCTATTGACGAGAACGCACCGCACAGCCCCCTAACACAACCCAACGCATGTCACAAGAAATGCGCGAATATGTTAAAGGGGTATTATATAGTCGATTTGAAATAAGACACGAGGGTGTCTGGACCGGAAAATACTCTTGGTAACTACAACCTAGAGTGCTACATCATCAACCCTGCGGTCGCCTATGTCGTTGGTTCCAAGAAGACATCGATTCAACCCTAATACCACTGCGATTCCCGCCCGGCGTATTCCCACTGACTTAGTTTCAATATCTAAATGTTCTTGCTTTGTTGAGCATCATCTCGCCGGCACACATGCACCTTCTGATAACTTGTCGTTGTCCTTAGCCCTTTCTCTCTGTGGCAGGCAGGTACAGAAGTATATCGGGAATGTTGTCAGTGCTGTGCCATGCAGGTTGGATGCAGGTTCTTGCACGTCACACAGGTAGTGAACGGCAAGCCGTAAGCATCGCTACTGAAAATATATGATCCTTGCCTTCAAATAATCGAAATCGCACATCACCACAATGTTGGTCGCGGAACCCCTCACGGGAGGCTAACGCGGCCTTAACGAGGCTTTCACGGAACCTTCACGGGGCCTTAACGGACCCTATATGCGAATTCTGCAGCTTCTTCACCTCATGGGACCTTGACGCGCCTTTGACGGGCCTTTCACGGATGAAATTGGAGTCTCTAAGGCTTGACGTAGCCTTCACGGAAGTTTGACGCGAATCTCACGGAAATGTCTCCAAGTGCTCAAACTTTCGACCAATCACAGTTGAACACAAATTCCAACCGAGGGATTTCAATGTGTTAATTCCAAATGCCTAGTACAAACAACTTTATACTCTACCCAAAGCACACACAAACATTGGTAACCAAAACGTGTCCCACAAGCAAACCCTTGCCCATGTTTCACGTCGTGTCGCACACGCAACTCCAACACTTTCATCAAACATCCCCCAAGTCTGAAAAACAGAAACATGTTGAACATGTCATATACCTAACCCAACTTCCCCTTCCGTCAATCAATTTCTTCCTCATTCCTCCCCTGTCACTTCTCCTTCACTCCCGTTTCTTCCTTTCCCCATAACGTAGCACACACGCCAAGTAATCTCTTAGCTTCCTCTCTCGTTTGTTAGATATTTTCAATAAGCCACCGCCAAGCCGTCGGTCCATAATGTCCGCCGTCGTAAGTGTGGTTCGCGGAACCACTCCAACAACCTCCCCTGTGGTTTGTGAACCACACCTCCACTCCCCTGCTCCTTTGTAGCCCTCATGGTGACAAAGTCGTCCTCACACTCTCCCGAAGCTCCTGCAACTTGTACCTCTGCTTCCTTGGTTTGAAGTTGACCACCTTGACGTCCAATCCGCGATAGATACTCTCCACCTTCGCACTCCTCCTTGGCCGCTTCACACCATATGCTTTCTTAATGTTGTTGCCATCAACTTGAGCTTCCTCCTTGATCATTCCCTCCATTGTAGTTGCGTTTGTCACCATTCGCTTGACCACGAAGTTTCCTTTGCAGCTTCACCTCCATCACGCTCCACGCTTGCAGCGTCATCTTCAGTGATGATCGTTGATGTACCGGTGTTGACAAGCTTCTTTTCTTTCTGCTTCTTCACTGCTGCCTTCACACTCACGTCCTCCTTCTTGACTGATTCATCCTCCACGTCCTTCTCCACATCCTTCAGGCCCTTCTTCACACACGCCGCATCTCCCTTGTCATCATCCTCATCAACCTCAAGGAAGGATTTCACCTCATCTTTCACCTTATAAAACTCACCATCATCATATACCTCATCCGTGTCATTCAATGCAATAGGTTCATCTCATCGAACCATCACTGTAAACACCATCCGCACATCTCTCCCACTCAGAATCAAACACAAAAACCTTACCTTCATCATAGAATACCTTGCACCTAAGGTCGTCGAGTTGTGACTGACTAATCAGGTTTACCTTTAAGTCCTCAACCATTAGGACACTCTCCAGCTGCATTCCTCCATCAGGACCCAACAGTACCACTTCGCCCTCTCCCATAACCGATAATTTCTCGTTATTTCCTTGCAGAATATAGCTTTCACTTGACTCTCTTATATTCTTCACCAAGTCAGACCTGAAAGTTATATGACGCGTGCACCCGCTGTCGAAGAGCCACGACATATTCTTACCACCATCTGATGACTCGTTTACCTTTGGCACCCGCACCACGTTTGCACGATGTGCTCCCCCCAAAATCACATCCTCCTTTTCCTTCTCAACTTCCACCACGTTTGCCTTTGCCTCCACGTTCTGCTGTTGCTGCTGCTGCAACGGTCCTTTGTAGCTGCTACTGTTGGGATTTGAGAAGCAATCAATCACCCGATGTCCAATTTTCTTATAATAGTGGCACGCACTACTAAACCTCCCGTTCCGCTGTCCTCCACTCCATCCCGCACCGTTCCTCTTGTAATCTCTGCTCCTCGGGTTCTCCTCACACTCAAACGCCCGGTGCCCCATTTTTCCACACTGGTAGCACGCTCCCGAGCCCCTTCCAGCGGCTGCCACATTCATCAACGCATGCTTCTCCTGTTCCACGCCCTTGGTAAATTTCTCCCTTCTCTTCTGCTCTCCGCGTGCTCGCTCCAACGCATGAAGCATAGCAATAAGTTCCGTCATGTTTTCAGGTGGGTTGCAGATCAACGACAACCGCTCAGCCGACCAATCCTCCGGTAGTCCGTTGATGATGTGCCCTTTCATTGCCCGTTCCGTTTCCGGCTCGCCCATCGCTGTTAAGTCGTCGTTGTAGCTTCTAGCAATGTTGACGTAGTCGATAATGTTTTGGTTCGGCTCCATGGTCATCAACAACAGCTTCTTCCTCACGTCGGCTATGTTCGCGTCCATATGTCCAAGATTCGTAGACTCCATGTACGCCCATGCCGCTTGTGCCGAGTTCTTGCGCTCAGCAAATTCATCCATACTCGTTGCAATCGCGTCAGCAACGGAGTGACATAATTGAAAATTTGCATGCTTACTCCTTTTCTTGTATTCCTCCTTTTCTTCATCCAATCTCGCCTTACGCGCTGCTGCGTCACCTTCTCCATCCGGTCGGTAATACTCCCAGAAACCGACTTCCTGCGCCCTTCTTTTGAACTTCAAGCGCCACATGCTGTAGTGCACGCCGCGGAAACGCCGGGCTTCACTCAGCCCTATTGTAGGCTTAGTTACCACCCCTCCTTGCGCCAGCATTTACAGAAGTGCCTTCACTTGGGGATCTCCAATAGTCACAGAGGAGCCCGAAATAGCTTCCGATTGTCCGCCGACCATCTCGAAAGCTTCGCTCTGCTATTAGGAATGCTGAAACGCCACTTAAACCAGCTCTGATACTAGCTATTGGTCGCGAAACGCCTCACGGGAGGCTAACGCGGCCTTAACGAGGCTTTCATGGAACCTTCATGGGGCCTTAACGGGCCCTACACGCGAATTCTGCAGCTTCTGCACTTCACGGGACCTTGATGCGCCTTTGACGGGCCTTTCACGGATGAAATTCGAGTCTCCAAGGCTTGACGTAGCCTTCACGGAAGTTTGACGCGAATCTCACGGAAATGTCTCCAAGTGCTCAAACTTTCGACCAATCACAGTTGAACACAAATTCCAACCGAGGAATTTCAATGTATTAATTCCAAATGCCTAGTACAAACAACTTTATACTCTACCCAAAGCACACACAAACATTGGTAACCAAAACGTGTCCCACAAGCAAACCATTGCCCATGTTTCACGTCGTGTCGCACACGCAACCCCAACACTTTCGTCGAACATTCCCGAAGTCTGAAAAACAGAAACTTGTTGAACACGTCATATATCTAACCCAACTTTCCCTCCCGTCAATCAATTTCTTCCTCTTTCCTCCCCCGTCACTTCTCTTTCACTCCTGTTTCTTCCTTTCCCCATAATGTAGCACACGCCAAGTACTCTCTTAGCTTCCTCTCTCGTTTGTTAGATATTTTCAATAAGCCACCGCCAAGCCATCGGTCCGCAATGTCCGCCGTCGTAAGTGTGGTTCGCAGAACCACTCCAACACACAATGTCCGTTCATGGCACGATTTTGAGCTTCTTCAACTCAATCTCCACTCTAACTGTTTTCTTGTCCTCTCAGTCTGTGTAACAAGCCTATTGATTCAGTGATGCTACAAGATGCTTTCACTGTGTGACTCATCAACGCCTCCTCTTTCCCCCTCTCAACACTATGCTCGTCAATGCCTCCTCTTTCACCCTCTCAAAACTATCTTCTTAAGACCGCCTGATTTCCCCCTTGTGGAAAACTTCTTATCCCCTTCCCATTTCATGGGCGAACAGTGGCCCATGCACGATGCTGGGCCCAAAGGCAGGCCTCACCGTGAAGAACTCGGATGTACACATCCTACCATCATTCTTCGGTGGAGAGTGCAACCCCGCTGCCGGCACGACCGTCGATCCGCATTTCCGGAGTGCAGATGGCACCCGATATGACTTCAATGGCCTTCTCGATCGCTCCTTCTGCTTGGTTTCCGACCGACTAATCCGCATCAACATGGAAATCAAGGGTTACCAAACCCATCGCGAATCTCCCCGGCACGGCGACATCATTGGACGAAGAGTCGCTCGCTGTAGCGCTGGAAGCAGCGGCCAATGAGAAAAAGCCACGTCATATCAGGCAGCTGGAGCGGGGGAGGCTGAGCGTGGACAAACAGAGTGAGCTGAAGAGAATGAGGGCCAATGGGAGCCTGCCGTTGACTGATGAGGTGGTGGCAGCACTTGATCGAGAAATGGGTCGTCGCAGCAGTAGGAGTGGAGGGGAAGATGGGGAGCGTCATGCGATTCAAGCATGAGCTGAAGGCAAAGCTTCTGAAGGGGAAGCCAATTCGCAGCTGGATCAGGTATGTTACACATTTCTTGATTATAAATGTGGTTTGTTCTAAGGTACATGTGTAAACAGTGCAGTGTTTTGCAGTGTTCTTTGCAATTCAGATCCGCACATTCCGTACTCCCTCCATTCTTTGTGCCTGCCAGGGAGCTTCACGTGATGTGGCGCGACGAGACTGGCGCACAGGTCTCAGCGTTCTTTAAGGCGCGCGATGGCAAGGAGCAAGGGAGGGGCAGCAGTGGGTTCATCGACCGTATGGAGCTCGACGGCTCGCCGGTGGCCCCGCCTCTCTCCGCTGGCTCTTCCATCATTGGCAGCGAAGGGTTCAAGCTGCTTTTGGCGGAAACATGGAGTTCAGGGCCTCATATTCATTTTTAGGGACCCTGGGCCCTCAGGGCATGGCTCAAAATTGCGTGTCCTCCTCAGGGCATAGCCCCTAGGGGGACCCTGATTTCTCAGGGCATTCCAGACCTTAACCCTGAAACTTCAGGGCATTTTTTTGCAAGCAGTATTTTTTTGTTTGTAATTAAAACACAGTACTTGCTACACTATGTTCGCCTGGTGGATTACTACTACTACGAGGTGGCTAGGTGCCACCAACATGCACTGCACTGGCTTGAGAGGGGTGGGGTGATGGGAGTTGGCAGACGTCTTGGGCAATGCCAGCGCACAGAGGCAATACGCGGGAACTTGACTAACAATGTGCTATGATTGGTCAACTAGGGATATGCAGTAGCAGACGTTTGAGTTCGTGCATGTGGTAAAGTGTTAGTGGTGGGTGTGAAGGGGGTACTGTAACTGGCAGTCACGCCTGCCGCATCGCTGTATGTTGCCCCATGTGGGCCATTTTGTTGTCAATGTGAGTGGTGGTGGGCGACTCGCGTGTTTTCGGCGCCAACTCTCGGAAATCAAGGACTGGCCCCGTAGGCGCACAGTGTACCTGTTTCAGGGTACGCCATACAAGAACCCTGACGCCTCAGGGCAGGCAGGTGTACACTACTCTGAAATCTCAGGGTGATAAAACACAGATATCCTGAAACCTCAGGGCTTGAAAAACTTCGACCCTGATTCTTCAGGGCAAGGGGGTTATGTCAACCCTGAAATCAGGGTAATCAGGGTATTTTACCCTGATATCAAGGGCCGTGATGGAGTTGCAAAGGGAAGGACGAGGATGAGTTTCATCTCACCATCAACGGCCTGGTGGACATGGGCAACACGGCACGTTTGGCACATCCGCTCATGAAGACGGCTACGGAGGCCCAGGCGCATTTCAATATGTACATTGCGTGGCTCAATGTGAGCAACACGTTTTTTTTTTTTTTTTTTGTTCTGTTTTTTTCTTTTACATGTGATTGGTTGACATGTGTTAGCTGTGCTGTGCCACACTGTCTGCTATATGGAAACATTTGTTTGCCTGGTGTTAGCTGTGCTGTGCCACACTGTGTGCTATATGGAAACATTTTGTCACGTTGTCCCGTACTGTCATCTCCCTTCACCCATCTCCCTCCTCTCCCCCTCTCGCCCCCTCTCTCCTTCCTCACTTCTGCAGCACACGAGTGGCATTCACGGCGTGCTGGATCAGACCTTATGAGCCAAGGAATCCCGCAAGGTGCGCTCGTTGCGGTACCGCCTGCTGACCCGCCTGCTGCGCGAGCCGGTGGAGGTGGAGAGCGAGAGTGGCAGGGGATTCCTGGATGGGCGCACGGAGGACTATATCACCTCGCATATTCACTCCGCAGATTGCATGTTTGCCGCTGCGTGGCGTAGGGGGGAACACGAGAACAGCGATGGAAGCGATTTTATGTGACAAGGGATTGTGGCCCAGCAATACAGACTCTATCATATTTGTGGAGTCGGTCTAGGAATTTTAATAAACTTTATGTTGATCATATATAAATAGGTACTATCTTAAAAAATGTGCATCCTTTGTAGCATCCCAAAAGTTACCGTCAGGCCCTCATTTATCAGCGTAATTGATACTGATTGCGCTGATTTTGATTTTGATTTTGATTTTGTTTTGTTGTTGTTGTTGTTGTTGTTGTTGTTGTTGTTGTTGTTGTTGTTGTTGTTGTTGTTGTTGTTGTTGTTGTTGTTGTTGTTGTTGTTGTTGTTTTTTTTTTTTTTTAAATTTTCTTCTTCTTCTTCTCGTTTTCCCTGAAATTTCAGTATCTTGTTTATATTTGCATTGATTTCTCAGTTGGAGTATAGGGAATTGTCAAGAAACTTAACGAGAATGGCTGTATTGAGAGAAGGAATGTGGGTACAAGTACTAACCCTAATTGGGTTGTACCCCTTATGGGCTACCCCACTACAGTCTACACAAGACAAACATTATCATGTTTTGGCACACCTCCATAGGCAAAGTGGGGGAGAACAAGTGGTCACAAGACCAGTCAAGAAAAGCAAAGCAAGCTCAGGGTGGATCACGAAGTCACCACACAGTCCGAGCACAAGCAAATGGCCACAAGGCCAGTTCACATGCAAAGGTATATAAAAGAGAACAAACAATACAGTGATCACAACCTAGCAAGTGTAAGCAAGCAGGTATATATATATATAGACACATACGTATATATATATCATAGTACAAGCAAGGTCACTTAGTGAGCAAGTGAGACAAAGCAGGCACAAGGCCTAGAGCAGTACAGAAACGCTGATGATCACCAGGCGAAAGTGCCTTGGTGAATATATCAGCAATGTTGGCCCGTGTGGCCATGTCAGCAAGATGAAGCTGACCACGCTGCTGCAACTCTCGAGCAAGGAAGTAGCGCAGAGCGATGTGCTTTGTTCTGTGCTCTAGTCTGTGCTCCTCACACAAGGCAATAGCGGCCTTGTTGTCTACGTACAGAACTGGAGGAGAACGAGGCCACTCTCCCAAGTCGGTCAGCAGGTAGGTGAGCCAGCGTAACTCCTGTGCAGCTATGGCTCCTGCGTAGATCTGAGCCTCTCAACTGGAGCTGAGAACAGAAGACGAGCGGGTAGACCGCCAAGAAACAGAGCCGGAGCCAAGGCTGAAGGTGTAACCCTGTGACGACCGCTGCGTAGCCAGGTCGTCAACCCAAGAGGCGTCTGAGTGTCCAGTGAGGACAACTCGACCCCGTCCTCCAAGCACCAACTCCATGCCCGATGTACTGCACAAGTAGCGCAGCACCCTTTTAACAGCCTCCCAGTGCTCTCGCCGGTGTCTCCCAGGCGCAACGTAGCGAGCCAGGATGCTAAGAGGGTACGCAAGGTCAGGTCGAGTGCAGGTCATCAGGTACATGAGGCGGCCCACAAGCTCTGCATATGGGCCACTCGGCTCTATGGACTCGTCCAAAGGTGGAGCTGAGAGCGAGTGACCGGTAGGCAGAGGAGTGGATTGTGGCGAGGAGAACTGGAAGTCGAAGCGCTGAAGGACCTGCTGCACCATATGTGACTGAGTCAGGGTGATGGTGCGCCGTGCTCTGTCCCGGATGATCTGCAAGCCAAGGTAGCTGTGCAGCTCACCCAGGTCAGTGCAAGTGTGTCTCTTCTACAGCTCCGACTTCACAAGGGCCAGTGCCTCAGTGTCAGCAGTGGCAAAAACCAAGTCGTCGACGCACACGAGGATGTAGAACGGCGGCAGCAAAGTGTCGGTGCGCAGAAACAGCGACGGGTCAGCAGTCGAAGGAGCAAACCCAAGAGCCGCAAGTGTCGTCCTCAGTGTGTCGTGCCACTCACGAGGCGCCTGGTGGAGACCGTAGACTGGCCGTCGGAGGCTCCACTGGGTACCCTCAGGAAACGACCCAGTAAAGCCAGGAGGACGGCGCAGCCAGATCTCCTCATGCAGGCTGCCCTGCACGAATGCTGTTATGAAGTCAAGGGAGTGAAGCTCGTAGTCACGCTGAGCGGCAACGTGCAGCAACACCCAAAGAGTAGTTATCTTCAGGGTAGGGGAGAAGGTCTGGAAGAAGTCAACTCCCTGTCGCTGACTAAAGCCTCGTGCAACGTAACGAGCCTTGAAGACAGGCGGAGAACCCGGCGGCCGCTTCACCCTGAAAATCCACATGCCATCGACTATGTTCGCCCGAGAAGGGGGAACTCCGTCGACGTAAGTGCCAGTGGACTTCCAGGATGCCATCTTTGCGTCCATGGGTGTCTGCCACTGAGAGGAGTAGGGACCCGTAATCGCCTCTGCGTAAGAGCGCGGGGTCGGGATGTCCAGTGCATCCAGGTCTCCCTCAGGTGCAAGCAGCATGGCCACGAGATGAGGTACAGCAGCTGCAAGACACTCAAAGTCCTCCTGCCTGTCCTCAAGGACGTCCGTGCCAAGAGCACACTCACCCCCAACGGACGGAGGACAGACAGACTCAGACTCAGCAACAAGACTAGTGGCGTAGTCTAGGCGACACGCAGCAGCAAAGTCAAGAAGCTCGACAACTAAGGCAGTCGCAGTAGTGGACTCAAAAGAAGGGTCAGTGACAACAGTGGTGAGAAGACGCGTGACAGTAGGGCTGGCAGCACGAACCAAGTCAGACTCAGGGTCCGGAACGTCAGGAAGAGAGGACGCCGGCGGAGACGGCAGGGGAACTCGCTGTGGAACAGAGGAAGGACGGAGTGCCATGGTGTGCGTGCCGACAACAGGTGGAGGACGAGGACGGGGAACACGACGAGCACGGCGAGCTGCCTCCAGCGGCAGTGCCTCCAGCGCCAACACCTCCAGCGGTAGTGCTTCCAGCTCCAGCAGCGCCACTCCGAAGGCGGGTGCGCCGAGCAAACCACTCGCGCAGCTGCTGTGGTGAGAGAGGCTCCCGCCGGCTAGACTGCTGCGGCAAGGCACCCATAGGAACTCCAGGCTCAACACCCCCAGACTCAGCACCCCCAGGCTCCGCACCCCCAGGCTCAGCACCCCCAGACTCCGCACCCCTAGGCTCAGCACCCCCAGACTCAGCACCCTCAGGCTCAGCACCCCCAAGCTCCGCACCCGCAGGCTCAGCACCCCCAGGCTCCGCACACTCAGGCCTAGCACCCCCCAGGCTCAGCACCCCTAGCAGCACCACCCCCAGCAGCACCAGAGTCGACAGCAACCGGCTGCAGAGGCGGCGAAGACGGTCGAGGTGGAAAACCCGGAGGGGTCTCCAAGCATGGTGAGCGGCGTGGTCAGCCGTTGCGTCGTCAGCAGCAACGTCACCCCCCTTAGCTGGGGCGGAGGTGTCGAAAGTGACATCGAAAGGCTCAGCCAAGGGGAGGGTCTACCTGAGACACACCTGAAGGAGCAGGACCCTGAGGGGGGAGGGGGTCTACCGGAGGGGGACCTCGAGCGAAGAAGAGCGGCGGGGGTGGGGAGAGGGGCAGTGCGGTACGGGAAGTGGCGGTAGAAGGGAACCGACTCGTCAAACGTGACGTCCTGAGAGGACAGAACACGGCGCGAGGTGGGGTGGTAAAACTACTAGCCAGGCGCGTCAGTGGGAATGCCAAGCAAGACGCAGGGAATGGCGCGAGAGGAGAGCTTGTCCGCGGTGGTATCGCAGACAAAGGCACGAGAGCCCCAGAACCGGAACAACGACGCATCGCCAACCTTCCCCGTCCAACGCAGTGTAGGCGAGGTCTCCGGCAAGGAGACACGGGGCCAGAGTTTGAGCTGATGTGTAGCGTACCGGACCGCAAACGGCCACAGAAAATGGGGAGCAGCCGCATGGATCAAGGAGGTACGAGCCACCTCCATGACTAAGCCAATGCGGCACTCAGCAACCCCATTCTGCTGCGGGGAGGCCGGAAGCGTGAACGACTGGAGGATGCCCTCCCCACGACAAAAGTCCCGAAGGAGGTCGGAGGAGAACTCACCACCTTTGTCAGAGTGCAGACACAGGACAGGAAGGTCCTGGCGGAACCGCTCGCGGAGCTGGAGACGGACAGCGCGGATCCAAGGGATCAAAACATCAGGGACCTCCCCCTTGCTGCGCAAGGGGAAGACCGTGGTGTAACGCGAGTAGTCGTCAACAACCAGCAGAAAGTATCGCTCGCGGTCCTGTCCATTGACGCGGGCTTGGCCCCGCACGTCCATATAGAGAGTATGCAGACGAGCACTCGTTGGGGGGAACGAGGAGGAGTGAAGAGCGGCGCGCTGCCGCCCCTCGACGCAAGGAAGGCAGGGAGGCACAGGCGAGGGGGGGAGGGAATGCAAAGACCTGGGAAGACCAGAGACAAGGAGGCGGGAGTGCATGCCACGGAGGCGTGGCAGGGAGGGGTGACCAAGGCGGTGGTGCCAAAGGAGAGTCTGGTGCGTGAGGAGGCGACACGAACAGGGGGCTGCTACCTGACCTGACGCGGACACCTGACCAGACCCAGCCACCTGAGCAGGCTCAGTATTGAGTGTGTACAGACTCGACCCAGGCCGACGGGTGAACGTGGCCAGGTGACGGCCCGTCCGTGCACACGTGCAGATCGACACACGCTGAACCTCAGCCGTCATCTTGGAGGGCAGCGGTACTCACCAATTTGTAGAGAACTTGGGGAGGTGAAGACCTGAGAATGAGCCAGACGGAACCGCCGGACACGGAAGAACAGTGGAGGAACGTGCAAGAACTGGGCCCCCGGAGGGGTCAGCCAGAGAGACTGCAACAGGTGCAGGGAGTGGTGTGACTGTGGTACTGTCGCGAAAGAAGCAGCGGGAAGCACCTGAGTCAAGCGTGAAGGTGTGCAAGGCCTCAGCAGGCGCAAAACTAGAGAGAGAAGACTCACTAGCACCTAGAGCAGCAGCCTCTATACCTGGGTCGGGCGGCACACACTGGTAACAATCACCCTCAGCACTAACAGTCAAAGCATACATGCCAGCAAGGATAGCGTCATAGTCAAGAGCAAATATATCCACATAATCCGTAAGCACCTCCCACCAGCGGGGGAGCACAGCCTCGTCGCCAAACTCTTCGCGCCTGGCGTCGTCAAGACGGGAGAAGCAGCGGGACTGAGTGTGACCAACCTTCCCGCAAGTCTGACCAGCCCGATCACCTCTGTGGATGACGTACGGGCAGCGAACACTACCCCCAGACGCCCCACGCTGAGCAAACCACTCACGAAGCTGCTGGGGCGTAAGGGTCTCGCGCGGACGTTGCTGCTGCTGCTGCCTCCGGCCACCGCCAGAACCTCTGCTCTGGACCGCTCCACCCTGATCGCCACCACTGCCGCCGCCACCACTCCCACTGCTGCCACCACCGCCGCCACCACTCCCACCGCTACCACCATCACCGCCACCGACGCCTCCACCCCCACCACCACTCCCACCGCCACCACCGCCACCTCCACCGCCTCCACCGCCTCCACCACCGCCTCCATCGTCGCCACCCCCACCACCCTTGCCTCCCTTGCTCTTGCCGCCGCGGCGCCTCCCACTAGGAGCTTGCGCAGCCCCAACCTCCTCAGCACCAAGGAAGTGAACAACAGCAACAGAAGCGACAGAGGGGGCAAGGGGGAAGGGGGAACACCCCTCAAAGAGGGGAGTATGAGGAGTGCCACGAGAAGCAGCTACAGCGAGTATGCTAGTCTCTGCTCCAAGGAGATGCTTCTCGAGCAGGTCGACAGTGAGGTCTGTGGGGTCAAGGGCGAGAAAGTGGTCCCTGACTGCGCGAAGAGAGTCAGGGAGGCGGGTGACGATGAAGTAGAGAGTGATGTTCATGGGGGGGGGGTTCTTGACTAGAAACTCGGCTTTAAGCGCGGCGCGGTAGCGAGTGTCGTTGGTGCGAAGGTGGGTGATGAGGTTGTCGACTGTGGAAAAGCTAGACAGTTCGGGAAAGAGGTAGGGCAGTATGAGTCGGCCTAGAGCAGCAGTGGCAAGGGAGGAGTAACGAGCGACTACAACATCAAACAGTGCTTTAGCAGTCTTGTGCTGGCCAAAGTGTGCACGCTCGGCTAACGGCAGGTGGTTGCGAACGGCGAGGCAAGTAGTAGCGTCACGGGTAAGCCACTGTGAGCGGGTTGCAGTGTCAGCTGTTTCGGGAGGAGCGAGAGAGGTCCCAGACGTGTGGTCAAACAGGGAGACACCGTCCCTAGACTCGGTGTGTAGGTACAGCTGTAAATCGAACTGGATCGGACGGCCCTCAGAATCGAAAGTGAGAACACTAAGCGAAGCCACAGCGGGCAGAGCAGGGTGGCACGCAACCAACAGGGCAGCACGCAGGCTGCAGGGCGGCGCAACGAGCAGGGCAGAGCGTGCGCGGGCGGCGCGGTGCAGGGCAGGGCGTGCGCAGGGCGGCACGACTAAGGGCAGGGCAGACGCGGGCGGCGCGACGCAGGGCAGGGCGTGCGCGGGCGGCTCAACGCAGGGCAGGGCGTGCGCGGGCGGCGCGACGCAGGGCAGGGCGTGCGGGGGGTGACGCGATGCAGGGCAGGGCGTACGCGAGCAGCGCGACGCAGGGCAGGGCGTGCGCGGGGCGGCGCAACGCAGGGCAGGGCGTGCTCGGGCGGCGCGACGCATGTCAGGGCGTGCGCGGGGCGGTGCGATGCAGGGCAGGCCAGGGCGAAGTGCCATAGTGTGAGTGTCAGGGACAGGTGGAGGGCGAGCACGAGAAGCATGATGAGTACGAACAGGCGTGACAGGACGAGACGCAAGTTCTCTACTCTCAATCATGGACTCTAGAACCTCAGTGTAAGGAGCAGGAGCTAGCAGTGGAAAGTCAAGCAATAACAGTGGCCGAGACGGGTCAGCCGATGGAAATAGTAACGGAGGAGTAGTATCAGGAACAAGGAACTCAGTAACAGCATGCGGAAGACTGAGAACGTGGCGAAGCGCAGACGGCTGCTGCTGACTGGTCGCACCCCCAGAACCTCTAGTGATAGGTCCGGTAGGACCTCCAGCTCCAGCACTAGAACCTCCAGTAGTAGTAGTACCTGCACCCCCAGCACCAGCACCTCAAGCACCAGCACCTCCAGAGCAAGCACCCCTAGCACCAGCACCCCCAGCACCAGCACCTCAAGCACCAGCACCTCAAGCACCAGCACCTTTAGAGCAAGCACCCCTAGCACCAGCACCTCCAGCAGCAGTACCTCCAGAGACAGCACCCCCAGCACCAGTACCTCTAGCACCAAGACCCCCATCACCAGTACCTACCTCCAGCACCAGCACCTCCAGCACCAGCACCGAAAGCACCAGCATCTCCAACACCAGAGCCTCCAGCACCAGCACCTCCAGCACCAGCACCTCTAGCACCAGCACCCCAAGCTCCGCCGCCAGGGCTACCCCACTCGCAAAGCTGCTACGGCGAGAGAGCCTCCTGCTGACTCAGCCACGACTGACGTCCACTCCCGGAGTGTCTAGCAGGATTACCCACGACTTCGCCACCAGTAGGACTCTCAGCACCCCTAGAACTAGCACCCCCAGAGTTCGCACCCCAAGGGTCACCACCTCCAGCTGTACCAGAGTCTACAGCGACAGGCTACAGAGGCGGCGAAAACAGCCGAGGCGGAAAACCAAGAGGGGTCTCCAAGCGCGGTGAGCAGCGAGTGGTCGCCGTGTCGTTAGCAACAGCGTCACCCCCCTCAGGTGGGCCAGAGGTGTCAGAAGTGACCTCCAAAGGCTCAGCCAAGGGGAGTGGGTCAACCAGAGACACACCTGAGGGAGCAGGGCCCTGTGGGGGGAGAGGGTCTACCGGGGGGGGACCTGGAACCAGAAAGAGAAGGGCGGCGGGGGGACAGGGGACGACGCGTGGGGGTGGAGACGGTAGAAGCCAATCGACTTGTCAAAGGTGACATCCTGAGAAGACAGGACACTACGCGAGGCTGGGTGTTAAAACTGCCAGCTAGGCGTGTCGGTGGGAAAGCCAAGAAAGACTCATCGAAGGGTGCGAGAAGAGAGCTTGTGTGCGGTGGTATCGAGGACAAGGGAGAGCGAGCCCCAGACTCTAAACGCCGACGCATCGCCAACTTCCCCCGTCCAACATAGTGAGGTCTCCGGCAAGGAGACACGGGGCCAAAGGTTGAGCTGATGCGCAGCGTATCGGACCGCAAATGGCCACAGAAAACGGGGAGCAGTCGCACTCAGCAATCCCATTCTGCTTTGGAGAGGCCGAAAACGTGAACGACTAAACAATGCCCTCCGCACGACATAAGTCATTGCCTTTCTCAGAGTATAGTCGCAGGATGTGGAGGTGCTGTTGGAACCGTGCGCTCAGCTGGCGACGAACAGCACGGATCCAATGGATCAAGACAGTGCGGATATCCGCCTTGCGTCGCAAGGGGAAGACCGTGGTGTAGTGAGTGTAGTCATAAAAAACCAGCAGAAAGTAGCGCGCTCGGTCCAGTCCACTGACGCGGACGGGGCCCCACACGTCCGTTTGGAGAGTCTGCAGAGGAGCAGTGGTCGGAGGAAACGAGGAGGAGTGAGGAGCGGTGGTGCAGGCGACTGCGGGAGCGGGGCCAGGGAAGGCACGGGGTGCAAGCGACTGCGGGAGCGGGGGCAGGGACCGGAGGAGGCTAGGGACAAGGAGACGGGAGTGCATGCTACGCAGACGTGGCAGGGAGGGATGACCCAGACGGTGGTGCCAAAGCAGAGACGGGTGTGTGAGTAACCGACACGAGCAAGACGCAGCTACGTGACCAGACACAACTACCTATGCAGACTCAGTGGTCAGTGTGTACAGGCCAGACCCGGGTCTCCGAGTGAACATGGAGAGGTGGGCGGCAGTCCGTAAGTCCGTACAGATCACCACAAGCTCATCCCCAGGAGTAGTCACAGTGACAAACTGGTCCTGGAGGACAGTTCTGCTCACCAAGTTCTCAGCGAACGAGGGGAGGTGGAAACCTGTAAGGGAGTTGGAGGGGGTTGCTGGACACGAGAGAACGGTGGAGGCACGTGCAACGACTGGCCCCCCTGAGGGGTCAGCCGGAGTGACTGGGACAGGTGTAGTCGCGGAAGAAGCAGCGTGTTGCGCCGAAGTCAAGCGTGAAGGTGAGCAAGGCCTCAACAGAAGCTGCACTTGTGCTAGCAGGCTCATAGGCACCTAGACTAGCAGCCTTTACACCACCAGGGACTGTCTCCTGCTGACATTGCTGCCATAGCTGTCCCCCCCCCAAAACCTCCGCCTCCACCAGCTACACCACCTGTACGCGCAAACACTAGGTACCTACACTCGCCTCGTTGACTAGCTGTTGCACCTCCCCAAACAACGGATGGTGCAGACGCAATGGCCGGGTGGCAGGAGAGAGGGAGGAGTAGTGCCTAACCACAGCGTCATAAAATGTCTGGGCCGACGTCACCTGGTGAAAGTGGGCCCGCTGGTCGACCTGTAGGTGAGCTCGGACGGCAAGCTGTGCGACAACGTCGCGCTCCGTCCACTGTGTGTAGGCAAGGCAGTCCATTCGGTACCGGCACTGCACGTCCTCTCCACCATCAGCATTAGGCTCAGCGGGAGTCGTGGGATCATCATCATGCGGCTCCGTCGAATGCACTCGCATAGCCTTAATTCTGGGCTCCCGCAGTCCCTGCCCGCCATCACTTGTGCCACTATGCACTCGTCATCATTTCCTCCACCATTGCTCCTTTGCAGACGCTGCACATGGACGTGTAGGACCTTGCCCCCATCGGAGGGCTGCGTTGTAAGCGCTACTTTCTGCTAGTCGTCAACAACTTCACGCGCTACACGACTATGTTTCCCTTAGTGCATAAGGGCTACATCCGTGGTTTTCTGATCCCTTAGATCCACGCTGTTTGTCTCCAGCTGAGTGCAAGTTTCCAGCAGGTCTTCGTGGTGCTTGGTCTGCACTCAGATTGTGGTGGCGAGTTTGGCTCCGGTCTCCTTGAGGACTTTTGCCGTGAGGAGGGCATCAAACAGACGTTCATAATTCCGACCTCTCCACACCAGATGGGAATCGATGAGTGCCGCATTGGCTTAATCATGGAGGTTGCTCGCACATCCATCCTCCATGCGGCTGCTTCCCATTTTTCTCTGGCCGTTTGCGGTCTGATACGCTGTGCATCAACTCAACCTCTGGTCCTGTGTGCCACAGCTAGAGACCTCGCCTACCCTCGTTTGTACGGGGGAGGTCGGCGATGCATTTGCGTTTCTGGTCTGGGGTTCGCTTGCACTTGTCCGTGATCCTACCGCGGGCAAGCTCTCTCCACGCACTGTTCGATGCTTCTTCATTGGCTTTCTTGTCGACGCCTCTGACTAGCAGTTTTACCACCCAGCCACTCGCAGCATCCTGTCCTCTTGCGACGTCACCTTTCACGATTCAATTTGCTACTATCGTCTCTACCCCCACCGCAGTTCCCCCGTGCCTCCCCCCCCCCCCCCCCCCCCCCCCCCCCCCCCCCTCGCCCCTTTTCCTGGTTCCAGTTCCCCCCCAGGTAGACCCCAATCTCCCCCATCGTCCTGCTCCCTCAAGTGTGTCCCATGTCACCCCACTCCCCTCGGTTTTGACTTTGGAGGTCTCCTTAGACCCCTCTGGCCCGGCTTTGGGGGGGTGACGCTACTACTGACGACACAGCGGCCTTTCGTCGCTCATTGCAGTTGGAGATACCTTCTGGTTTTCTGCCTCGGTCATCTTCTCCGCCCTTGCAGCCTGTCTCGGTGGACTCTGCGGGCCCCCGTACTGTTGGGAGTGGTGACTCTAAAGGTGCGGGCTCTGAGGGTGCTGGTTCTACAGGCGGTGAGTATGGAGGTGTGGGCTTTGGGGGTGCTGGTTTCGGGGGCGATGACCCTGAGGGTGCTATCTCAGGGGGTGCTGAGTGTCCTCGTGTTGGTGGAGTTGAGAGTAATGCTGTAAGAGGTTGTAAAGGTGCGTTGAAGCCACTGCCGCAGTGGCCCTTGTTTTGGGAGCAGCAGCAGTCGTCGCTGACACTACCCGGGTCTGCTACTGATAGTTTGGGGGGTGATGGAGGCGGAGCTGGAGGTGTTGGAGGTACTGGAGCTAGAGGTACTGGAGTTGAGGAGCTGGAGGTACTAGAGCTGAGGAGCTGGACGTACTGGAGCTGGAGGTACTGAAGCCGGAGGTGCTGCCATTGAGGTTGTTGGTCGTGCTGCAGCTGGAGGCGTTCCTGGTGCTAGTACTAGGGGAGCTGGTTCTGGGGGTGCGTCGCAGCCGCTGCAGTAGCAGCTGTTGTTCCGGGAGCAGTTGCAGTTGTCGCTAATGCTACATGGGTTGCGCTTCACCACCGTCTCGGTCTTCCGCCTGCCTCTGCGGAGCCATCTACCACTGGTACTACTCCTCTACTGCTACCGTTGTCTGACCTATCTCAGACACAGTTCCTTCCTGAATCTCCTCTACTCCTCCTCGTTACTCTCCATTGATTGACTCTGTGATCGAGTGTAGAGAGTCTGCGTTTCGTGCTTCTCGCATTACTCACACCATGTCACTTCGTCCATCCTCTGTTTCAAAGTTTATTGTCGTGCCATTACCTCCCCCGTCATCTACTCCTGACGTACATGACCTTGTGTCAGATTGTGCTGCCAGTCTGACTGTCACTCGTTGTCTTGCCACATTTGTAACGGACCCTCTTTTTTCGTCAGTTGTTGCTGAGCTCACTGACTTTGCTGCTGCCTGCTGCCTTGACTACCTTGCGAGTCCGGTTTTTGACTCTGCCTCTCCTGCGTTCGTCGGGGGTGAGCTTGCCGTAGGGTGTGACTTCCTTAAGGATAGGCAGTTTGAGCTTGAGTACCTCACGGCTGTTGTACCTCATCTCGATGCCATGCTGCTTGCCCCTAAGGGAGACCCAGATGCACTAAAAATCCCGACCCAGCGCTCTTACACAGAGGCGATCACGAGTCTTTACTCCTCTCAGTGGCAGACAGCTATGGAAACAAAGATGGCATCCTCGAAGTCCACTAGCACCTATGTTGACGCAGATCCCCCTCCTGGTGTGAACATAGTTAATGGCAAGTAGATTTTCAGGGTGAATCGACCGCCATGTTCACCACCTGTCTTCAAAGCGCATAACGCCACGACCCGCAAGTGGCACAGCACAATGGGGATGACATTGCTGCTGTTCTACATGATCGTATGCACCAACGACCTGGTCTTTGCGACTGCTGACAGTGAGGCATTCTCCCTTGTGAAGGCCGAACTGCAAAAGAGACACACATGTACTGATCTGGGTAAACTGCGAACCTGTCTTGTGTTGCAGCTTAGTCGGAACAGAGCAGCGCGCACCATCACTCTGACTCAATCACACATGGTGAAGCACGTCCTTCAGCGGTTCGGCTTTCAGCTCTCCTTTGCACAGCCCACTCCTCTGCGTATGGGCCACACACTCTCAGGTCCACCTTTGAATGAGTCCGTAAAGAGCAGTGGTCCGTATCTAGAGCTTGTGGGTTGCCTCATGTACCTGATGACGTGCACTCGGCCTGGCCTCGCATACCCTCTCAGCATCCAGGCTCACTTCGTTGCGCCTGGGAGACACCGATTAGAGCACGGGTGGGCTACTAGAAGGGTATTGTCCTACGCCAGGACATCGGGTTTGGGGCTTGTGTTTGGGAGACGGGGTCCAATTGTGCTTACAAAGACTCAGTCGCTTCGTGGGTCGATGACCAGGCGACTTCCAGGTCTTCATAGAGCTACTACTTCAGCCTCGACACTAGTTCTGTCTCGTGGAGGTCCACTCGCTTGTCTTCTGTCCTCAATTCCAGATGTGAGTCCGAGATCTACGCTAGGGCTATATGTGAGCCCAAAGTGGCGCGCACCTCCAGAGCCTTAATCCAAACCAGGTAATCACAATGTACAGTTACATTTTACATGATCACTGATTTCATCCATAATTATTTCACAACCATACTTTAGGGCCTGGTCATAACCAACCCCTTATTGTAAACGGCAGTTGTTGTAAACCCTCCCATTTCTCTAGTGGGGTCTGAAAACATACGAGAAATACCCAAGATCTCCGTGCCCTAATGTAAGATTGTTGCATGAGCGAATATATATATTGCCGCTTCTCAAGAGATTTATTGAACCTTTATGCACCGTGCTGAATGTCCATGCAATAATTGAACCCAATCCAATACAATAACACAACCGTTTCACCGTCGAATGCAAACCAAACCCTTGATCGCTGCAACGTCGCCCTGTCGAGATGTGGTTGTGGGTAATACATCACCGCGTGTGCGTTAGCCTTGTGCTTCATACCACACCCTTTATGGAGCATGTTGAAGGCCCATGCAAGAATTGAGCTCAATCCAATACCATACCACAACTGTTACACCATGTCGCGCAACACATGGGCCTGCACGCTGGAACGTCGCATTATCAAAAAATGGCTGTCGATAACAAATCACCGCTTGTGCGTTAGCACTGTGCTTCGAACCACACTCTTTATGGACGATGTTGAAGGCCCACGCAAGAATTGAGCTCAATCCAATACCATGCCACAACTGTTTCACCATGTCGCGCAACACATGGGCCAGCACGCTAGAACGTCGCACTGTCAAAACATGGCTGTCGATAACACATCACCGCTTGTGCGTTTCACTGTGCTTCGAACCACACCCTTTATGGACATTGTTGAAGGCCCATGCAAGAATTGAGCTCAATCCAATACCATACCACAACTGTTACACCATGTCGCGCAACACATGGGCCTGCACGCTGGAACGTCGCATTATAAAAAAATGGCTGTCGATAACAAATCGCCGCTTGTGCGTTAGCACTGTGCTTCGAACCACACCCTTTATGGACGATGTTGAAGGACCACGCAAGAATTGAGCTCAATCCAATACCATGCCACAACTGTTTCACCATGTCGCGCAACACATGGGCCAGCGCGCTAGAACGTCGCACTGTCAAAACATGGCTGTCGATAACACATCACCGCTTGTGCGTTTCACTGTGCTTCGAACCACACCCTTTATGGACATTGTTGAAGGCCCATGCAAGAATTGAGCTCAATCCAATACCATACCACAACTGTTTCACCATGTCGCGCAACACATGGGCCTGCACGCTGGAACGTCGCACTGTCAAAATATGGTTGTTGATAACACATCACTGCATGTCCGTTAGCCTTGTGCTTCACGCCACACCCTTTACGGACCATGTTGAAGGCCCATGCAAGAATTGAGCTCAATCTAATACCATACCACAACTGTTTCACGCTGACTTGCAACACATGGGCCTGCACGCTACAACGTCGCACTGTCGAAACATGGTTATTGATAATACATAAGTTAGCCCTGCACCAGAGGAAGTAATCAAAGCGTTTTCTGTCCGTTTGTCTGCAGAAGGGCTCAAGTCAATGAAGCTGCTTTGGCTGCACAATGACAAGTCAACTATGGGAGTCTTCAACCACCAGATGTCGTCAACAAGGTCAACAATCAACTCCACACTCAGGCCAGCAGCATACACCGGCATGGGCCTTGCCGATTTCAACCATCTCGTGGATACCCTGCCCACTGAGCTACACCCAACGAGGTGGTTCAACGACGAGCAACTCCTAGCCGAGTACAGAGATGGTATGTGCAACTCGAAAACACCATTTGCCCCATCAAATGCCAGTTGGCAGCTACATATCACTGTGCGATGTGGCTCACCCTAACTCTCATCCCCCCACTTGATTTCTCTGCACCCCCTTTCCAACCCACATCCTCCCTACCAAAATGCAGAACAGTGGGCCCTCAACTGGCACTTTGACAAGGCCACTGGGACGCCCTTCAGCAACCCCTTGTTCGCTTATGCGTTCAAGCTCTCCTTCAAGAGGGGCGGGGTCGTGTTCACCAAGTTCAAGAGCCGCATGGTGGCATGGGGCCTGTTTTCGGTAAGGATGTAGATATGTGTTTGTACACCCATGCCTCATCCCCTTAACCCCTTGCCTGTACTTCAGCTAAATCCTTGGTCACTTAAGCCTTTGTGGTTACGTAGATAGTGACGACTGAATCACCGCTTTCAGTTGGCTCATTTACCCGTAACCCCCCCTCCTCATACACCATCCACCCAACCCTACACCACATTGCAGATCGAGTGGCCCCTTCTCCAGGATAAGCGTCGCAAGCGAATTAGTAGCCAGCCGGAACAAAACAGGCCATACTACTTCGAGTGGTGAGAAAAGGTCAAACAGATGATCCACTTAGCTGTCGTGGAGCGGAGGCTCCCACACGATCCGGCTCAGGGTGCGTTCGTCTTCCCGAACAAGTTCCTCATCAACGATGGCGACCTTAAAGAGGTCGTTCTTGCCCACCGGGCGCTTGCGGGGCCCGGCATTGCGTAGGCTATTTGACCTGGTGCTAAAACTGCTGGTTGTTAGAATGCTTAATAATGGTTGTGGTGAACCGGAAATATAAATGTAATTTTGAAATGCTCAATATGAAAAATGAACTAAACCAGAATCTAGTTTTGAATAATTTGGTCCCGAACTTGCACTAAAACGGGTTGCGCCCAAATGTCACCCTCAAAAGCTCGCGTGCCAAATCGTAACTTGTCTCGAGCCAAGCCTTGTCGCGAGATGTGTGTCGGAGCTCCTATCAAATGACTCCAACCGTCGGTCCAAATTGGATCCGGATTTATTCATCAAAACTTGACACAGGGTTTTTGTGATGTCCTCCACCAATGCCCACGGCACTAGGAGCCACGTGCGCAGCTCCTCCTTCACCGATTCCTCCTTGCTGGCCTCCCGCATGTGCTTACTCCGCCGTGCGCTTCCGAACCATGTGTAGAAGACGACCGCCCACAATAAGGTCAACCTTCTCATCAAGTAAGTTAGGGTGGTGCTTACGAACGGACGCCTCCAGCTCCTGACGGGCATTCAGGCTCTCATCGCTCGTTAGCCACTTCATTCGCGGTCAAAACGAGCGACGGTCACACCAACGTAGGAGCGAAGTGACGAGAGAACGGAATCAAGCTGCTAGTTGGATCGACGCTGATAACGCAGCTCTGATACCATGTGAAATTCCACTACTAAAGCAGCTTGATAGAGCTTGAAAGCATGATTCCAACGCACAAAACATTGCAGAAAACGGTCGACTATAGCAAGAGATACATGCAAACATAGACGTGATACTGACTTAGTTTATTTCTGGTTTGTGCTCTCTAGTCTTATACTAGGACGCAATACAAAAACAGAGCACACAAGAAAGTGTCGACCTGGGTCGCACGCTAAATTTCGCCGACGCAAAATTCTGAGCCTTGATATTCGCAGGAAAATTTCCATTGACTAGAGTTCTGTAGACGAGAATTTCCGCGACCAGAATTTCGTCGACCGCCGACCGTAACTCCCGTGCAAATTCCGTTGACTTCGACACTTAGCTGCCGAGTTTCAAACAGAACGCGACCCAAGACTGATTTCACCAAACTGTCCCCAAACTATCCCCAATCTGTCCTGAAGGACTCTTTTGGGACAGTTGAATTGAAAGGTCTCCAGTTCGAAACTTGTGTCCACCATAACTAGCGCCTTACCAGAAACTGCCTTGAATCTATTCTGGGACACTTTCAGGACACATTAGAATCACGAGTTCGAACCCCATCGCCGATATTTTGTTGCTCATGGCAGCATTTCCTTGTAACAAGCTGCCCCTGCCCCAAACTCAGGTCCCTCTCCTCTTGTTCCCATCCACCACCTCAGGCGGAGCTGATTCGGCAATGCCCTCATTGCATTCGGCATTCCTGCTTGTGTTAGCATACCCCACAATTCGACCACCCCTCACATTCTTCTTCAGTTTCCCTTCGCATCCACTTTCTCCCGGCTCCTACCCTTCCTGCATTCCCTGCCACAACAATGTAGACATCAAGATTCTAGCCAATACTGCCAGTCTACAGTTAGTTCTCCACATTTATTTTTCTACTGAGATCAAGTTTAGCACACATAGCAACTCCAAGCAATACTTATCGCCCCCTCTTCAGCCAGTCCAAAGGCAGGCAAAACATATTGACTCTGTATGGAGCCTCGGTTTGCACGGTGGTGTACTCGAGAAGGTGCTCAGAAGGAGGGAGATGAAGGGGAAGGAAAGAGAGTATTTGCATGTCAGAAACATAAAATTAATGGGCAATGGCGCATTGCTATAGTGTCAACATGCTTATGTGAGGCAATGAGCAAGCAAACTATCTCGCTGTGGTTTTTGGTGTGCTTTTGCGGACATGCCCAGTATCTTGGATCAGATGAGCAGCACCAGCCCTGTACACACCTGATGATGCCTTGATTGAGAGGGGAGGAGGAGGGGGGGAGAGGTCGGAAGTGTCGACGATAAATTCATCACAGTGGGGCAAGGCACGACAGGATGGAGTGAGGTAGGATTGGTAGTGCAAGGCTGGGCGGGGTGAGACGAAGTAGAGGAGAAGTGATCACATTGGACTAATGAGCTCCACTAGCCCCGTGTGCACCTGGTGGTGCTGTGAGAAGGGACGAGGGGGGAGGGTGGGGGAGTCCTTGTGTTTTGTGGTTGAGAAAGGAGTGGATGGGGATGTGGCTGGCTAAGGGATGTGGCGGCACATGCATGAGAAGAGAGGCTCACCAAGGACTCCTGATAATATTGCACACACACACACGCACACACACACACACACACATACACACACACACACATACACACACATACACACGCATGGGTGAAGAACTACATGCGTGAGAGGGAAAAATGGTTGAGGCATTGGGAGTACTTGTGAGCTACTAACAACAGCCTACGTTGCACACTAACAGCAGGTCGGCTAACAGCAGGCCGTCTAGTAGCGGCCCCAAGATCTTCACTTGTAGAAGAGATGTGTTTCCACACGCGTTTGGGAGAGTGGGAACTGTGTTATGGAATCATTTGAGGGTGAAATCAGTTGTGTTGGCGGCGTTTGCAGTTCGGATGAGGGGGAGTGCTTCATTGACCAGATTAAGAAGAGGGAGGAAGTTTCATGATAGTAGTGCAAAGGGAGGGTGGTGAACTGAAGGAAATAGTCAGAGGAGTGGAAAGGGCAGAGAGGAGTGAGACTTGGAGAAATGGTATAAGGGTGGAGAGAACAGGATCTGAGGAGAATTTGGGGAGGGATGGACCAAGGATGCATCCAACAAAGCTAGCAGCTGCTGATGATGTTCTTCTAACGGCAAAGGCTGTGCTGCAGATAGTTTTGTGTAGAATGTGGTGAAACGAGCTGTGACAATTCTGTGCATAAGCTTTAGCGTTCCCACTGCCACCAAAAAACGAGTAGAGCTCTGGCCAAAGAAGGATGGATGGGTGTAGTGCACTAAAGAGAAGTACGAAGACGATTTTAAACATGAGTTCCGAAAATGAATAATCATAAGAAACTTAGTGTTTTGGTATTTGCATATATGTCTTTGTAAAAAAATAAAAAAAAAATCGTATATTGTGTAATGCCATCATTTGCATTTACAACTCACTAACATTTGTTTCTACCTAATATTTGTGGTTGTGCTCGTTGTAGTTTGAACTTTGTGGGTGTGTCACTTTTATATTTCTTTAGCACGTTCCTTGGCAATCATGTTTGAGGAGTTATCAGTTATTACCATGCGACCCGGAGATAATATGAACCCGATGATGATATGAAGCACATGGCAGCTTTTGTAGCAGAGGGAGCAATAGAATGGAGGGTGCTTGCAGGTGTTTCAAGGAAGTTGGGCATCCATGGTTCAAGTGTTTCAGCCGGCCTGAGGGATGGGCACCTCCAGGCATGAAGCCACCTACTGGCGAACACGCACAAATTGGTGCTCTGCAAGGCTTAGGTGCACATTGTCAAACTATATGTTTATGTTAATGTGTGATCGTTGGATAGGCTAGTCTAGGGTTAGGCTTTATAGGGTATAGCAATTGTACTTTGTGTACTTGGTCAAATTTTCACCTCTCAACAGGGTATCAGACGATACGTTTAATGATTGCTTCCGCTATCCTTTCATCTCCTCGTTCCTAGCTACTACTCACTGAGTTAGCTCAATTTCGTGTTTCCGTTCCGTTCCCTCGTGTGCCACACTGCCCCCATTCCTAGCACGCATCGCGACCTCGTTCCCTAGCGCGCTGTAACATTCGGACCCAACCCCCGCCTGGTCTTGATACGTCGAACCAGCTGGGAGGGGGAAACAAGGGGAGAAATATGATTGGTTTGAGTTTGATTGGAAGCGAGAAATTTGGAATTGACTTGATTGGAAAACTAACCAATCAGAACTCTGCTGTACAATTGTGATAGAACTTACGCGAGAGGTTTGAAAACAACCCATGTAAGTTCAAACATCACCCTTGCCCAACCAATCAGAGCATACTCACACAAAGTGAGTCGACGTAACTTCCGCTGCTGGTTGGAAATAGAACCAATCAGAAACAACCAACCAAAATCCAACTCGACTCTTCCTTGGATTTACAACGAATTGCAACATGATAGGTTTGGATAGCATTTTGCATACACAACATGTTTATCTCATTGTTTGTGCTATGTCATGATCAACCATTGCCACATGGGCAAGGCCCATGGTGGTGCACCCTTCCTTGCCATGGGGAAGGTGGCTGCACCCCAAGGGGGTCTAGGGAGGGGTCTGAGCCAAGCTAGCTCATTCTTCACTTCCTATCCCCAACAACACAATTGGGAAATAGGATTGCTTTCTTCTCAACTCACCCTCCAGGATTTGTTACTACATCTCCCAGCACCTTCCAGACTTAGTCATTTTCCAGAAGCTACCACTCTCTGGTTGTATTAGAACCTATTGATATATGGGTAAATGCCATTTTACTTAGTAGATCGGTTACACGCGCGCTGGAGCTCTTTTCTTTTTCTTAGCGTGCTTTTCTTCCCTGTCACTTCATGGGCACTATCTAGCTGGCCCACGTGTCGCGCTGCCCCACCGCCCTTCGTGCCGGCTACGCTCCCACCCTGCGTGTTCTCCTGACTTGTGGCCCAGCACGCCTCCCGACCCCATTCAAGCGAGAATCAGCAGCAGCAGCCTGCTGTTGCCTTAGCTATGCGAGTAGTGACAGCAGCAACGCGCTGCTGCTCTTTAGAGCGCCCAATACGCTTGGCAGCAGCAACAGCCACTGTTGTACCCAGGCCGCCACTTCAGCTCAGACCGCCGCTACTCTACTCCAAAACGATACACAATTCCATTGCTTTGACACACCCTCACCTACTCCGTGCTAACTTGCCCCACAAACCTTGCCTCGCCCCACCGATCTTGCCTCGTCCCACCCCATCATGACATTCCCCACCAAGCTGAATTGTACCCCAACCCTTCCCTCTCTCCCCACCTCCACCTCCACTCTCAAGGCACATCGGTTGTGCAAGGGGCTGGTTCCACTCATGTGCTTCAAGAAGCAGTGCATCTCTGCTGCATCATGCCACTCCACCAGCATCGGGGAGCTTAGAACCTTGTTCACATGCCTCATATCCGCCAGTAGCAGCGAACATATGTTGCCATTATTGCACTATGCCAATTGACACCATGTCACATGTCTCTGGCATGCATAAACTCTCTTTCCTTGCTCCTACGGTACCCACCTTGAGAGCCCATTCTTGGAAGTACATCACTGTACCCGCTGGGGCTCCATATGCAGTCGAACTCACCGGTTGCCAGCAGACTGGCCGCAACGAGGGGTGGTAGAAGCAAGGAGAGTGGTGGTGAGTTACCGCTTGGAGTTGCTCTTTGTGCGGAAAGAACTCACTTTCTTGATCTCATTAGGTGATTGAACGGTGATGTGCGCCCCTGCAAAGCCAGAGGAAAGGCAGCGCGAACCATGGCACTGTATCGAATATTTGGAGTGCGCGAAGGATAGGAATCAGGCTGTGGGACCTGTGGTCTCACCTCCCTCTGGAGCCACAAGACCCAGTGGTCTGCTCCAGCAGTATCAAGTGGAACCTTGATCTTTACATTTTTGTGGCAGCGGAGCACAGGATGTGAAGGAGTGTGGGGAAAACTGGAGAGGTAGGAAAATGGAGGAGGGATATGGGGGGGGATGTGGAATTCTGCAAGGTCTTGATGCCAGTATGCAACTGAGGGCATTGCCACATCCGCTCAGTCTGAGCTGGGTAGAGAGACTTGAGTGTGGGGCAGAGGAATCTGTCGTGCCTGAGTGCACACTGCTGCGGTGCTCACATGTGCTTGTGTTGACGAGGCTACACCAAACAAGGAAACAGCAGTGGACGTTTTGGCACAGGCAGTGAGGGGGGACGTGTTGCTGCATGCACGGTGATTATCCTCGCTCACCGCCTGCACACCATGGTGGGCTGCCACATGGTCGTGCTGTTGGAAGACGGACAGGTGGCAGAGCTTAATTTGCCACGCGTAGCGGAGCTTAACTTGCCACGCGTAGCGGAGCTGAACTTGCCGGCGGCGCTGCTGGACGAGAGGTCATCGAGGTTCTTGGCATTTGGGGATTCAACGATGTAAGGGAAGATGCTGCTCAGCGCTAAACTGCGTTGGCCAACTCAGTGGTGGCGAGTGATGAATGAATGCTCTGCCTAGTGCCTAACGAACACAAAGGATGAGGAGAGGAGAGAGAGTGATGTGAAGGCAAAAGTGAGTGGCTGATGAGCAATGTACTTTGTTTTGACAACAACAAAGCCATTAAGTGCTGATCAAAGTGACATCCAAAGTGGCTGTGATTTCATAGGAATGGCATGTGGACCCCAATCCGCATATCACTGCACATACTTCTGGGCCCAGTTCGGCAGCCACGCGGAAGAAAAATGTGAGGAAGATGAGGCGAAGGTAAGGCGGGCGTCAACCCAGGGTCAACGAATTTTGACACCAGACTGATCGCTCCGCGGACAACCTGCGCCGTGGGGGAGCTGGCGCAGGTTGGAGGGGGAAGATAGGAAACACCATCGCATGTCCAGGCACATTTGCCTGGACATTCCAATGTCCCTGGGCACTGTAGTGGGCTCGCCCCAAACGAAAAAAGGGGAGACCGCCCCACGCTATTGGAGTAAAATTTTTTTGTGCACTAACCTTTTCCCTTTTTTGGTACAATGTTGCCCGTGAACAGTGATTCTTCTGGAAATGATAATTTTTGAAAGTGTAATGAAATGTAACACTTTCTAAAATTTTGTATTGTGAAAAGGGGTACGTGGCCAGCACAGCAAAGGTAGCGCCGAAGCGCTACTCGCCCTCTTTTGCCTACAAAAGAGGGACGTGGGGACATTCGTCCCCACCCACGTTTTCATTTCTCAGTTTGTAGTTCTAATTTCCCACCCGCCCACCCATTTGTGTATGCTGTTACGTAGACCTATATAGGACGAGAACGATGTACTAGAACCCATATGAAATGATAACGCTGCCTTTGCAAGATGATCTAAGTACACTTTCACAATTCAAAAAGTTGATTCTTGTATTTTGGAAGAATCGTTTTTTTCTTCCGTCTCACTATGGCGGAAGCTTTCCGCCAGGGGGGGAGAATAAGGACAGAAGACGGCGCGGAATCAATTTTAGGTGGTGTTCGCGACGCTGCTGCTAAACACCTGCGCTTCGATTTCCGAAAGTTTTTCCCTACAACCCGCACTGTTTTGCCCTCGATAATGCGATAAGAAGCTTCGGTGAAGACGGGAACATTTTTCTTCCGTCCTCCTCCGTGGCTGCCAAACCGGGCCCTGATTGAGTTGGCTTAATCTTGTAGCGAAATGAGAGCAAAGCATTTCAAATCATGAAATCCAACATACACTGGGTTTACACAGCAATTTAACATCTCAATTTCTATCATGCCACTATGCACACCTATTATTTAATATATCCATGTACTACCGCATCTGACCAGTGCAGAAGGTGATAATAACTCATAAAACCACTCAAAAAAAAAAAAGCGCAGACTCTGCAGTGCAGCGTCACAATCCCTTGTCACATAAAATCACTTCCATCGCTATTCTCGTGTTCTCCCCTGCGCCATGCAGCGGCGTACATGCAGTCCGCGGAGCGAATATCCGAGGTGATATAGTCCTCCGTGCGCCCATCCAGGAATCCCCTGCCACTCTCGCTCTCCACCTCCACCGGCTCGCGCAGCAGGCGGGTCAGCAGGCGGTACCGCAGCGAGCGCACCATGCGGGACTCCTCCGCTCGGAAGGTCTGACCCAGCACACCATGAATGCCATTCGTGTGCTGCTCAATGGAGGGAAAGAGGGGACGACAGCAAGGGGGGAGATGGGTGAAGGTCTGACCCAGCACGCCGTGAATGCCACTTGTGTGCTGCTCAAGGGAGGGAAAGAGGGGACGACAGCAAGGGGGGAGATGGGTGAAGGTCTGACCCAGCACACCGTGAATGCCACTCGTGTGCTGTAGAGGGGAGGATGGAGAAAGGGGGCGAGAAGAGGGGGACAGAGGAGGGAGTTGGGTGAAAGGAAGGTGAGTGCATGGGACAATGTGACAGATAGTCACCATAATCAAAGTCACAAATGGTCATCGCAGCACGCAGGCGAGCACAGCACATACAGCACATGGCAAACAAAAAGAAAGGGAAAAAAGAAAGGTGTTGCTCACATTGAGCTGGGCGATGTGCACATTGAAATGCGCCTGGGCCTCCGTAGCCGTTTGCATGAGTGGGTGCGCCAAACGTGCCGTGATGCCCATGTCCACCAGGCTGTCGATCGTGAGAATAAAATCGTCTTGGTCCTTCCCCTTGCAGCTCCGCGTTTCCGCCAAAAGCAGCTTGAACCCGCCGCTGCCGGTGATGGAAGAGCCGGCGGACAGAGGCGGGGCCACCGGCGAGCCGTCAAGCTCCAGTCGGTCGATGAACCCGCTGCTGCCCCTCCCTTGCTCCTTGCCGTCTCGCGCCTTGAAGAACGCCGAATGCTGTGTGCCAGTTGAGTCGCGCCACATCACTTGGAGCTCTCTGGAAGGCACAAAGAACAATGGGAGTGCTGAACATGAAGCTCGTAACGATTTTGAATAACAGAGGAGATTTGGAAAATAACACCGAATAGTTTACGCCTGCAGGAAACAAAACACAAGATGATAGGCAAGCACGGTGTAACGTACCTGATCCAGCTGCGAATTGTCTTTCCTTTGAGAAGCTTCGCTTTCAGCTTATGCTTCGCATACTGAACCGAGTAATGCCCCTCTTCCCCTCCGCTCCCGCTGCGACGACCCATCTCCCGCTCAAGTGCTGCCACCACCTCAGCAGTCAACGGCAGGCTCCCATTGGCCCGCATTCTCTCCAGCTCACCCAGTTCCGCCACACTCAGCCTCTCCTGCTCCAGCTGCCTGATATGACGTGGCTTCTTCTCTTTGGCCGCCGCTTCCAGCGCTGCAGCAAGCGACTCTTCGTCCAATGATGTCGCCGTGCCGGGAAGATTCGCGATTGGCTGGTAGCCCTTGATTCCCATGTTGATGTGGATCCGACGGTCGGAAAGCAAGCAGAAGGAGCGATCAAGAAGGCCGTTGAAGTCGTAGCGGGTGCCATCTGCCCCCCGAAAATGCGGGTCGTCATTCGTGTTGGCAAGGGGGTTGCACTCTCCACCCAGGAACGTTGGTAGGATCTGTACGTCCCAGTTCCTCACGGTGATGCCTGCCAATGAGCCCAGCATCGTGCATTGGCCACTGTTTGCCAGTGTCACGGAGGGGATAAAGAAGTTAGGCCGCAGGAGGGGTGGAAGTGAGGCGGTTTGAAGATACTAGTTTTGAGGGGAATGAAAATAGCACCACACGACGGTGTGGAAAACAGTACGGGCCTGGACAGGAGCGCAGACGTGATTGTGATTTGACGCAAGGAGTAACGAATATCAGTGGGGATGCTTACGGTTGGCCGTTCACTGAGGGTTTCACGTGCCAGAACCGGCAGCCAACCTGCATGACACAGCGCTGGCAGCATTCCAGATATACTGTTGTACCTGGCTGCCACGAAGAGAAACGGGAAATCGCAGTTTATGCCAGCATATGAAGCCTGGCTTGCAACAATGATGTGCCGCCCGTGGCAGCTCAGACCAAAGAAACATAAAGAACGTTGCGAATTTGGTACTGAGTCAGTTAGTATGACAGCATACGGGGGCGGAAACCTAGTGGTAGCAACGTTGGGATATATGTTTACCCAGGATGTCTTCGCGGAAGCAACGACATCCGCGACCGCAGGGTCGAGAACGTAGCGCTCATAGTTGTAGTTCCCGAGAATGAATTGCGGTCCCGACGCTCTTGTGTCTTTGTCCGCCTTGTCAGGTCGAATATAGTACCCCAATTTAAGATTGTTGCATTTCTTGTAGCATCCGCGGGGTTGTGTCAGGGGGCCATGCGGTGCGTCCTCGTCAGGATGCCGAGGTGCTTCAGTCTGAGAGGGTGCTCCCAGAAGCACCGCGGCGAACAAAACCAGCAGCAACGATGATGTCGCTCCGGCGGCACTTCCACTGGCAGTGGCGAAACCGCTTGAAGCGCCGCGTTTTTCCATGTTTGATGCGCAACTCTAAAAAAAGGAGTGTTTGGTCAGAGCGACCGAGGATGGCGATCACACTTGAATCTACGACTGCACTAGTAGGTCTGAACTGCCGCCAGCAACGAAGGAGCATGTCGTGTCTGGCTGGAATCCGAATCAAGAAAGCAAAAGGGTTAAAAATCAACGCAGCGCGCATTTTCGAGTCGGGCCCGACTCGAATTCGCTCGTTCTAACGGTCTCTGAGAAGAGAGCTCTTACTGTACGGGAGAAAAGCCCATCCGTACCGTGGAGCCACGTCAGCTTGGTTCAGCTTGACTGTTGAGGACGATGACAAAGGCATGCCAATTCGTTTGGCAGTATTGAGTGCCTAGTCAAGGGGCAACCTCAATAGTAGAGGTACGTCTCGTCGGACCGCCGCCGGCTGCTGTTGGAACTGAGTGTTCAGATGAATCTGCAGGTACTTATTTCGTAAGGACGTTGAACGCTGCAGAACGAGCATGTGAAGGCGGGTCTTTGGCAAGACGGACAGTGCATGACGACGACCAAAGAACCCTAGAGTTCGCGAGGCGTGCGACTAGAAACAGAAAGATCGATGCTGACGACTTCAGCAACAACCGACGTAAGTTGACGACGAAACAAAAATCAGAAACGAACAGAAAGATCGATGCTGATGGACAGAAAGTGGCCACTCGAACTGGCAGCCTGCCAATCCATGCTGGCAGACTGTTAGCCGACGCTGGCAGACTTTCTTTGAAACGCAATTTTTGTCGTTTCTAGGAGTGCGCAGCCTACACATTTTCATTCCACCTTATAGTTTGTATTCTCTAAAGAGAAACTCATCGTAGCTGTACTCTCTAACAGCATATTGATATGATTTGACAGATGGGGGATAGGATGAGTAGTTTCAGAAAATAAGTGGCTACAAGATTCGGTACTACCGTAAGTTTATATGTTAATATGCATATCACAAAGAGCAACTGTATCAACTTCCACTCCAGGAAGATTTCTCAGTATCAGAGCATGCAAGTTGTGACCTTCCGTTCTAACAAGCCTCAAACGAGGTAAAATCTGCAGCAATGTCACCCCATTTTCTGTGACGACAGAATCTGACACATCCAATCCTTCCAAAGCAGTTAGATGCTGCTGGATATGCTCCAGACCAGCATCATTGGTCATGCTCAGAAGAACAAGCACTTTGAGCCTTCTCAAATGTGGCAGAAACTGCAAACCAGTACCAGTCACTCGGGTCCCATTTAGATAGAGGGACTTAAGGCTGCTTGCAGCTCCAATGCCTTCCAAGCAGAGTCTGTTACAGCATGGCTAGTCACCTCTAAGCTCTCTGGCTGCATCAAGTAGAGGTCCTTAAATCCCTCTAGGACTGAACGGTGTAGACCCATCGAGAGCAATGTGCTTCAGGTGAGCCATGGTTGACACATGGCAAAGGATGGCTTCTGAGAGGTAAGGCAGTCCCTTCAGATCCAATGTCGCCGTCGAGTGGATCCTCTGCAAATGATGGAAAAAGGGGGGAAGGTAAACGTTTGACCAAGCACCAGTAGGAACCAGCAGTAGCAACAGTACCGGCAAAGGTTTAGAGGCATAATCCTTCCTTCTATCCATTTATCTAGCAGGTGACGTTACCATTCTTGCACTCACCTGCCAAACAGTTCTGCAAGCCCCTTGGCGCATCCTAAGCTCCTCGTCAACGTCAATCTCCACATGCCTAGGTGCTGGGGATGGCACAACTGCTGCCTCATCCAAAGTCACTCCTCCTCTCAGCGTTGTTGCGTGATGCGTGCTGTGCTGAAACTTTACACGGTAGCATCTGAAGCCCAGACATCTGATCCAACATGAAATTCAGAATCGCCTGAAAGAGAGAAATGTAAAATCACGTGAACAGGCAAGAGAAGACAGGAGGATATGAGGGCAGAACATGGGTCGATAAGGAAACAACACGTGACATTACAATGCGATGCATAGGGAAATGAAGCTACTTGCCATGTGGTAACAAGGTGAAGTATGAGTAGTGGAAAACAGGGTGGAAAATATCGCATGTATTTGAAGAGAAAACCGGGCCGTGAGAACTGAAGAGCTGACTTTTATGGATGAGTCAATTGGAAGTGAAACGGCAGGACATATGAGACAAAGGGAAGAAAGAACAAGAACGACGAAAAAACAAGACTTCACAGCACGATTCATGCTGATGGATCTAAACACATGCTCTTTATAAGTTTTTCCATTAGAATAACTAGGCTATGGGGAGATGCTCCTTCTCCCCGCTAGTTTCTAAGATTTTCTTACGAGCAACATCAGCATGTGGCATGGGGATACGCTAGGAGAGGGACAGGGAGACAACGACAACGACAGGTAGGAGAAACCTAGTAAGGGCTAGGGGGGTAGTAATGGGAGACAACGAGAACGATGGACGCATTACAGAAAACATAATGGAAAAGAGAGAGCATTCGAATATGAATCATTAGCGGAGATTCTGAGTGATTACCTGCGAGCGAGACTGTCGGCTCCAACACGCCGACCATTGAGCACGACGCCTCCCCGTCGCATCGACCCTTGCCGCTGGAGTGGTCGATGCCCTTCGTCGACGTCGTCTTCTTTGACGTCTACTTCTCCTTGCGCGGCTTCTGATCTCGACGGGGGCGACGACCGGTCGTCCGTCCGCGGTCTCCCTTGATGTCGTCCTCGTCGTTGTCGTCGCGGTTTGGGCACTCGAAGGAGAGATGGTCGGGGTCACCACAGACCCAACACTCCCACCGTCGACCACCGCCTCCACTGCCCTTCTCCCGCATCGACTTCTTCTCGTCGACGTCCTTCGTCGATCATCCACCTCCGCTACCACCTTCGCCCGGCTTACCGCGTTGCCCTTGCCGGCTATTCTGCTTGGTTGGTGCAACGTAACTTGCCTGCGAAAGGAGCTCCTGGGCCGTTCTGCCTCCTGCATTGCCTCGTCCCTTAGGATGAATGAGGTCAGCGAGTCCTCGTTGAGCGACTCCCGTGTGCACGGCACCACCGACAGGCGTTTCATCAGATTGCAACTGCTCGGGAGCCCCTTGATGACGTGCGTGATGTACGACACTGTCGAGTAGGTGATGCATGTTGGCAAGGAGACGTCGAGCTCAGTTGCAGTAATCGGTCGCTGTCTCCTGCTCACCCATCCGCAGATGCGTCACCTGCTCCTCCAACTAGCCGATGTACAGGTCGTCGGTGACCTAATACGTGGACGTGATGAACTGCCACGCCTGGCGGCCAGAGTCCAGGTGACTCTAGCAAGACTTCAAGGCGATTTGTACCACCGGCGAGCAGCACCGCGAGATGACCATGAAGGTCAGCAAGTGCACGGCACAAAACTCCGCGCGCAGCTCGGCGTTGCTCTCAGGCGGCGTCTCCACGGTGCCGTCGGCGAAGCACATCAGCCCGGCCATCTCCAGCTGGGGCTCGATGGATTCCTTCCACGTGAGGAGGTCGCGTCGACCGACGAGCGGCACCGTGACGGAGATCTTGTCCGGCGTGAACTTGAAGTACCTGTAGGTCGGCGCAATCCCTCGTGCGGTCACGTGGGTCGTCGACGCTGGCGTCATACTGCTTCGACGTCCTCCGATGTCGCCCTGCGAGGAGCTTGCAGCTGCCGACGACTGTTGTCATCGCGCTCGACCTCTGCCGATTTCATCGGCGTGTATCACTCCTCTCTGCCTCAACGTGCCTCCCGCACTACTGTCGACTTGGTCACCGGCGCTGTCGCCCACGTCAACGCCGCCTTTGTTGTTCACCGGTCGAGGAGAGGAAGGTCGAGAAGAATGCTCCATCGCCCACTTTGCACAGATGCCTAGCTCGACAACCTCCAAGGGAAGCGTCTTCGCGTACTCGTCATCAGCGTGGCGTCTCCTCGCATCTGCCAGCCATGTCTTCAGGGTATCCACTACGCCCGCGTCACCTACGGCGCCCACCACAGTGATTAACACAGCTGCCGGCCTATGAACACGATAGTTAATGTGCAACTAAGTCGACTAGACTGAAGGTAAGTCGCGGTGCCTTCCACGCTCACCGCACCATGCAGAGATAACTCTTACAACAGGAGCTAGTCTACGAGCTAGGCACGGGGTAGGGGTGATCGTAGCGTTCGTTCCTTGCTCATTCGCGGGGAGATTTGGCAAGAGTTTCACTAGCAAAAGTTGCATTAGAGAATGATTGAACATACAATGGCAAGAATGACTACATCAGACACCCAGTTACCCAGCAGCCAGGCTGGTCGACTGCCAGCGCAGCATGGTCGACCGCGTGCCAGCGTTGCGTAGAGGAACTGCGCCAACACTGCAGAAATGCGGCCTGCCAACAGAGCAGGTCGACGGAGTGCCAACGCTGCACTAGAGCGGCTGTCCAGCGTTGCACCCATAGAAGACAGCAGTGCGCACATCCGCAGGTTCGCGTAGACGATTGGCCCGACATGCAGCGTCACGGATTTGTCGGCGGCTGTTGTCTGCGCCTGATGAGCCACATCGACTTCGGGATACCAGCCCGAAGTCGCCTTCGCCATCGCGACCTCGACGACGTTCGCGTGCCTCCGCAGATTTCGCCAAGCACGTAACCTGGTCGACCACCTAGTGCGTGCCATGGTCGACGAACCCCTCCTTGTTAAGAATAGCTTGAGAAGAGCCATGGCTGCCAAGAGGGAATTTGACGAGAGGAAAAAGTTGGACTAACAAAGTGTGGAGATACAATTGTAGGAAACCCTGATTGAACTAAGGGTTTGTTCAGTTTGTGCTAGAAACCAAGAAATTAACCTAAAAAGAACCTAAAGTGTAACTCGCTCTAAACATGGCGAAATAACAAAAGAACATCATGATAAATACCAACGAGCTCTAGCCTACTCCAACACACCCCCAGACTAGGCGAAGATCTGGAACAGAACACCTAGCGAAGCGGAACACCCCCAGAAGTGACGAGACGAGTGAGTCCGAGCGGTGCACGCAGGAGGGCCTTGGTGAAAATGTCAGCAAGGTTGGCATTAGCGGCCATATTGCGAAGGCAGAGGAAACCATACAGCACCAGCTCGCGCACGAAGAAGTAGCGGACCTCGATGTGTTTGCTGCGAGCGTGATAGATATGATTTTCAGTGAGATGAATCATGCTCGCACTGTCACAAGAAAGAGTCACAGAGGGCTGAGAGTGACCAAGCTCAACAAGGAGAAAGGAGAGCCAGCAGCATCCTGAGCTGCTAATGTGAATGTGTATAACTCAGCCTCGCAGGTGGAAAGGCAGACAGAGGATGAGCGAGTGGAGCGCCAGCTGATGAGACCACTGCCAAGAGTAAAACCATAACCCTAAGAGGAGCGGCGATCAGGGCGAGAATCAGCGTAGGAGGAATCACTGTAGTAGGAAAGAACGGGGGGGGAAGAGCCACCAAGAGTGAGTGCAAGATCAGAGGTAGCGCGGAGATAGCGGAGAACACGCTTGGCAGCCGCCCAGTGCATGTCAGTGTGGCGATTAAGGCCAACAAAACGAGAGAGGACACTTAGGGGGTAAGCAAGATCGGGGCGAGTGCACATCATAGCATACATGAGTGACCCAACGAGCTCAGGATAGGGTCGGAATTCTGAGGGAGAGAGCGAGAACGGCAGGGGCAATAAGCTGATGGTTAGTGGGAAGAGGAGTGGAAACTGGCTTGGCCTGCGACATTTCAAAGCGCTTAAGGATGGAGTGGATGTAGTGGCGAAGTTTGCCAAGGTCCTTGCACAGGAGACGTGTTTGGAGGGCCTGCTTGTGAGAGTACGACGGCTTATGCCAGCTATGCATGCTTGCCTTTACTTTATTATGCTACTTCTAGCTTAGGTTTATTTTATGCATGCATGAATTGCTTGAATTCCTAGGCTAGGTGCTTTCCTATATTTTATTATAGTTATAGCACCGAGCTAGGTTGCGTACACCGAATTCTGGGCTATTCGGTTGCCACCGAATTGCCTTCTACCGAATTCGGGAAGGGTCTGTTCGGGACGCTTCGCGACCCCCAGAACCTTCGCGTAACACCTGGTTACTGCCCCTTGTGTCGAGCCTATATATAGCCTCGTGTTGTACCCAGGTGATCATTCAATTCAATTCACATTCTCTTTTCTGAGCTCGATCCTAGATCCTCACACTTGGTAATCAGAGCTCGTTTACACGCGAAGTTCTTTCGACCGCTAAAAACCAGTCTTCAAAAAACCGCGGGGGCGACGCAGATAAACATCGATTTCGGGTACGTAAAACCGGTTCCGTGTTTTTCCGCTCCTCCTCGATTCGGTTTTTCGGACGCGTAATGTCAGGCATGGAAGGCCAGGGCGACAACTACGCGACAACGAGCGACGTCGCGAGCCTCCGCACCGACATGGAGGAGACAGGCGACGCTTCGTCGACTCGAGGCTTTTCTGACAAGCCATCCGGCGCTCGCCACGACAGCAGCAGCGACTGCAACGACTGCAGCACCGACAACTCCAGCAGCAGTGGCGACACCGACATTTCACGGTCCGATGGCACCACTGACGCCGAACCTCGAAGCAGCACGACCGAGGCTCCCGGAAGCGTTCGATCCAAGCGCGAAGGGATCCGACGTCCGGCGTTTCGTGGCAATCCTCGAAATTTACTTCGAGGCCATTGGCTGTTCGACCCCGACACACGACGCAACACGAATCCGGCTCGCAGCGACACTGTTACGAGGACCAGCACTCGAGTGGATCTACAACACCGACGTGGCCCGCGGGGAGAAAACGTGGACGCAGTTTCGGGCAGAATTAATCGGGCGTTTCGAACCAATTAATACTACCTACATGGCGCGACAACAAATTCATCGGCACAAGCAGTACAGTAGTGTAGCGCAGTACACGCAGCAGATGGAGCTCCTGTTCACCCGCATCCCCGACCTGACCGAAGGCGAAAAAATCCAGGCGTACACAGAAGGGTTAAAATTGGAGATTCGGCGGCAGGTGATCGCGGCGAATTACGACAGCTACAGAGACATCGTGCGTGCAGCCGAGCGTTACGACGCGCTGACCCGAGGTCAACCCGAAACACGACGTTTCGCGCCGAACCGTACATTCGGCACGGAGCGATCGGCACCCCCCACGTTCGCCGAACCGATGGACATCGACAAATTCGACGCGAAGCAGCAGCCGACCAAATGCGAATTTTGCGGCGCAGCAGGGCATCAGATTTTGTCGTGCTACAAGATGAAGAAAGTACGTGCGATCATGCAGGGTGGTAATAGTGGAGCACCCCCGAAGTAAAAAAACGGGAATCGCCAGTAGCCGCGGATCGAACTGGCGATCGCGTAAAGATCCGAAAAGCGAAAAAAGGGCGACGACGTGGCGACTTCGGAGCGGGCGAAAAAAGGAGAAAATGATGGCGCGAATATAAAACGTCACGACCGGCCGGCATCAGGGGAAATCGCCGAGGCAACTGGTGGCTCCGCGAAAAAAGACTCTGCACCGACCGGGAAACTCCAGCCGGACCCCCACGAAAGTAAGAATTCGTTAAAAGTATCCTATAAAGATACTCTAACAAAAAATATTGCTTCTCGTGGTTTTCAAGCCTTTGAAAAATTCAGGGGAGAATTAGAGGCCAAGAAAAAGCCTTTAGAAATTATTCAGGTACCTGCAAATTTGGGCAAAGTATTACGGAGCGTAGAAAAGGGTCGTGCGTTCCGTGACGTTAATATTCTCTCCCCGCAGCGTAGTGTTAAGGCTCCCCGTTGCCCACAGGTGAAGCCTACACAGCTGCAAAGGCTTAGAGGAGACATCCAGGCTCAAGAGAAATTATACAAGCCTCGGAAAGATCCTCCTACCCCCCAGGTGAAGTTGGAAAGTGCTGAGTCGGGTATAGGAAGTAGGGAAGGTATTCATTTTGATGTACCCTATGATCCTATTAATGAGACCCTCTTTGGCTACTCAGCGCAGCAGAAACCACTACTCCTCGAGGTGTTATGCAATGGGTGACGCCTCCAGGCACTGGTGGACAGCGGTGCATCTCACTCAGTATGTGACCGCGGAGCATTGGAGAAAATTGGAGAGAAGGCGGAGGAGACCCAGTTTTCAGCAACCATGGTGGACGGTACGAAGCTTCCCATCCACGGCGAAGCAACCTTGCAGCTGCATATAGGTGCGTTGAGATGGAAGCCGAAGCTACCTGTTACCAACATCAAAGGGTTAGATTTCATCTTGGGGCGAGATTTCCTGAAGCGGTTCAACCCCGAGATCGATTGGGTCAACAGCAAGGTGTGCATCTACAACAACGGGAAGCGGATAGCACTACGAAGCTGGACGGATACAGGAGACATTCCGGAAACAACACTGGCACGGTTCGAACGGATGGTGAACGAGGGCGACGCGGGTTACGTAGCACTGGTCATGGCAGCAGCAGAAGAGGTGAAACCGGGTTCCGAGCTACCCGTAGCAGTGATGAAAGAAGTCTTGGAGCAGTACAAAGACATTATGCCCGACGACCTACCTGCAGGAGTGCCTCCAGCGCGAACCCACGAGCACGAGATCGTGGAGGAACCAGGTGCGAAACCCGTCTCACGTGCACCATACCGACTGAGTCCGACCGAGCTGACAGACATGAAAAAACAGATCGAATGTTTACTAGACAGACAACTAATCCGCTGTCAAACATTATATATGTTGTGTTTGTGTAGGCTGTAGTGGGTTAGCCTATAGGGGGGTCACAACATTAGGGTTTCATATTTGTACTCACCATCCTTGCTAGTTCATCATTCCTGCCTGTTCATTCTGACATGGTATCAGAGCAGGTCCTTTGCTAGGACCGCTCCTAGGGCCCACCGCTACCTACCTACCTACCTACCTATCGTGCGCCCTCGTGCGCCCTCGTGCGCCCTCGTGCGCTCTCGGTCCCTCGTGCGCCCTCGTGCGCCTCTCACTACCGAGCGCCCTCGTGCGCCTTCGCGCCCTCGTGCGCCTCTACCTACCGCGCGCCCTCGTGCGCCTTAGCGCCCTTGTGCGCCTCTACCTACCGCACGCCCTCGTGCGCCTTAGCGCCCTCGTGCGCCTCTACCTACCGCGCGCACGCAGCCCGCTAGCCACCCGCGCGCGGCTCGTTTTTAACGCGCGCGACTCGCTAGCCGCCCGTGCGCGGCCGATTTTTCGCGCGCGCGCCTCGCTAGCCGCCCGCGCGCGGCCGATTCTTCGTGCGCGCGACCCGCTAGCCGCCCGCGCGCGGCTTAGGGTTTGTCACGCGACCCGTCGCAGCCTTGTGCGGCTCCGCGCACTGCCCGCGAGCTGCCCGCCGCTGCAGGCTCTCGCCGCCCGCCGCGTCGCCTTTCCCGTGGCGTCGTCACCTCCCTACCCGCTCGTGGCGGCCCTTTCAGCCGCCGTCGCGGCTCCTTACCCACGCATCGCGGCCCCTTAGCCGCCCGTCGCAATCCCTCAGCCGCCCCTTCGCGGCTTCGACTTCGTCTGCAGCAGCTGCCGCCACCGAACCTGCAGCAGCAGCCGCCGCCGACCTGCAGCAGCTGCCGCCGCCGAGCCTGCAGCAGCAGCCGCCGCCGACCTGCAGCAGCTGTCGCCACCGAGCCTGCAGCAGCAGCCGCCGCTCGACCTGCAGCAGCTGCCGCCGCCGAGCTTGCAGCAGCAGCCGCCGCTCGACCTGCAGCAGCTGCCGCCGCCGAGCCTGCAGCAGCAGCCGCCACCGACCCTGCAGCAGCAGCCGCCGCCGAGCCTACAGCAGCGGCCGCCGCCGACCCTGCAGCAGCTGCCGCGGAGCTCCCTGCTACGACCTGGCCCGCCCCCCGCTGTTGCAGCGGCCACGCTGTCGCCACTGTCTTGCGCCCGCCGCACCAACCACTGGTGAGCTTTGCCCTGCTAGCACTGCTACCGTTACTGCTGCTGCTACTGCCTTTACTGCTCCTGCTGTTGCTGCCGCTACTGCTGCTGCTCCTGACGTGGCCAGATGCAGCTCCAGCAGGCTCGTGAGTGGTACGCCGGCTTGGGCAGTCGGGGTGGCCGTAGTGGTAGTCGCTCTGGAGTGCGTCGTTCGGGAGCCTCTGGTAGTAGACCGGTGCAGCAGACGTGCCCTCTTCTGCTCCAGCAGGCTCGTGAGTGGTACGCCGGTTTGGGCAGTCGGGGTGGCCGGCGTGGTAGTCGCTCTGGCGTGCGTCGTTCGGGAGCCCCTGGTAGTGGACAGGTGCAGCAGCCGTGCCCTCTTCTGGTCCAGCAGGCTCGTGAGTGGTACGCCGGTTTGAGCAGTCGGGGTGGCCGTAGTGGTAGTCGCTCTGGCGTCCGTCGTTCGGGAGCCTCAGGTAGTGGACAGGTGCAGCAGCCGTGCCCTCTTCTGCTCCAGCAGGCTCGTGAGTGGTACGCCGGTTTGAGCAGTCGGGGTGGCCGTAGTGGTAGTCGCTCTGTGAGTGAGGCAGCCGCTCTCGGTGCCAGTACGTCTGTTGCCCTCGGTGCAGGTGAGGCTACCACTCCCGGTACTCGCGTGTCTGCTACTCCAGGTGCTGGTGAGCCTACTGCTCTAGGTGCTAGTGCGTCTGCTGCTCCAGGTGCTCGCGTGTCTGCTACCCCAGGTGATGGTGAGGCTGCTGCCCTAGGTGCTAGTGCGTCTGTGCCCCCTGGTACTGAGTCGACTGCAGCACTGCACACCTTCACCCTGGACTCAGGTGCTTCTCGCTCTTTCTTTCGTGACCGCACTGTCCTTGAGCCACTCGCTCGGCCAGTTGCTGTCTCCCTTGCTGACCCCTCTAGGGGTCCGGTCATTGCGACCTCCTCACTGTCCTTCCTTGTCCTGCGTCCCGTCCGGCACGCTGTCAGGTCTCTACCTCCCCTCGTTCTCTACGAACTTGGTGGCGGGTTGTGCGCTCCAGGACTCGGGTGTTCACCAGTTCACCCCTGCCTACGAGCGCGTGACACACTGCACGTGTGCTCGGACGGGTCGCCACCTGGCTACTTTCACTCGAGAGCCGGGGTCGGACCTGTACACACTGACCACTGAGTCCCCTCAAGTAGCTGCGTCTGCGTCTACGTCTGCGTCTGCGTCAGGTCAGCTGTCCGCCCCCTGCTCGTGTCGCTCTCTGGCGCATGAGACTGTCCTTTGGCACCACCGCCTTGGTCACCCGTCTGTGCAGCGCCTTCGGGCCATGCACAAACGGGACCTTGTTGCTGGTCTTCCCAGGGTGCTCCCTCCCCTTCCCGACTCACCTGCTCCTCCCTGTCTTCCCTGTGTCGAGGGGCGGCAGCGCGCCGCCCCTCACTCCTCCTCCTTTTCCCCGACGACTGCTCCCTTGCAGACGCTCCACATGGACGTGTGGGGCCCAGCCCGCGTCCGTGGTCAGGGTCAGGAGAGGTACTTCCTGATTGTTGTTGACGACTTCTCGCGCTACACCACGGTCTTCCCCTTGCGCACCAAGGGTGACGTCCCTGATGTCCTGATCCCTTGGATCCGCAGATCTCGTCTCCAGCTTAGTGAGCGTTTCCGCTACGACACTTCCTGTCTTGCGTCTGCACTCTGA